>OW203762.1:20049501-20651492 GCA_934045905.1 Leuctra nigra
GCCCGATTTAGTGGTTCAAATAGCTCTGCAGCAACAATGTTTCCAGTTCTGCACATTCAATGCGAGTTTTATGTCATTAACAACAGTTATTATTCGAGTCGGATTTTAAACATGGCATTGGTGAAGGTGCCGTGTTTTTAGCACTTTAGGGGTACATTCAATGACATTTAAATAAGTTAATAAAACATTCGATTCTTTTCAAAATACTTTGGGTAAGTGGTTTACAAGTTACAGCATATCAAAATAAGAATTTGGAGGGTCATTCCTGTACGTCTTGCTAGCTTTCGTATGTTAAAATTTGTTTACTCCATTGTTAATTCCATACCAACGGTTGCTAATCTCTTAAAATTTAAGATAAGAAAATGAAAATGCGTACAGGAATCCCCCCCTTGAATGTTACAATTTGAAACGATTTTCAATAAAGATACATACACAGTTAAAGGCTGCTGACCAGACTTGACACTTCAACAAACCAGTAAATTTAAATCTATTACCCAATTATCCTGAAAATTACCGAAATTTCATTGAGTTTGGATCATTATTCAACGGTAGCCGGCTTGCCAATGTTTTGCCTAGCAACTATCTTGATTAGGGTATTTTCACTGCATTATTTTTATATTTTATGCAGTAATTTCTAGTTTATTCTTCCTCCTCTTTCAATTACCCTGACTTAACGTGACGTACATAAAACCAGCAATCAAGAGCGAACTGCTGATTACAAAAATACTAAAAAAAAAAACTTGACTAACTTTAAAACAATCTCTTTTGTTTCCATTTCTAAACGAAGTTTTAGTCGTGAGAGGATTGACATGACATGACTCGGGCTGTCGAATCTGTCTGAGTAGGAGTCGAGAGTGGTGTTGGGGATGCTGGGCCCGTTGATCGAGAAGAAATCCGTCATCCGTTCCGTCACGTTCCCGTGCATTCATGCGTGCCAACCGACCAAACATAAAGCACGCTCCATTCGTCAACAGACCGGTTTCAAACAGGCTCAATTCATACGGGTTATTTCACACAGGATTTACATCAAATAACTGATGCATTTTCAACGAGATTATCATTAGTTTACAATTTTCAATAGTGATGGAAAATGTCCGGGAAAGTTATTGGACCTACCTTTCCTATTTCACATATTCTATACTCATCGTTTTCCCATTGCAATTGTACACATAGCTAGGATTTACATTTTAAATATAAATATTGTTAAATAAAGTTTTACTTATAAAATCACAAAATTATCAAACTGAATTTTAAATCCCGTTTCAAATGCATACATTTATTACACATAATGGCATTTTAGACCTAATACGGAACAAAACTTTTCATGAGTAGAGCTTCACAAGGTCTAATGCCCAAAGTTTTTGACCCCGTCGCAGAAATATATTCGACTCTTCGTTCACGACTTTTCTATTTCCACCGAACCGTTACAAAATCGGATGAACATTTCCCGTAGCTTAGATCTACGGTTGCGACATTCTATTCGACCTTGAAATGATTCGCTCATGGAAAAGCCGGTGCACCACTTCATCCCAGTTTATCATCACAGTTTCAGTACATGAATTAATGTTGAAATTGTGTAATGTGAATGACCCTAATCATAAAACGAGACCAACATTACAGATCGCAATGTGTTGACACGAGTTTGACAACTTTAACCCTAGTTAAGAACTTAATTGAATTCGCCAATTTGCCATGTAGAACACAGCTAATTGCAAATGAAGGTGTTTTTCCGTGACCACATCACGTGACCGAACTCGACCAATTAGGAAAACAGATTGCAACAAAACGGATGTTGCTGATTGGTTGAGACACGTCACGAGGGTAATATTGCAATATTATATCCAAGCATGCAGTTCAAGGAGTAAGCTTTTACTAATAAACTTAAGGAAGTACATCCTTGTCAATAAACATGGCGTCAGAGCTCTTGGAATGGTAATTCGCTGAATGCGCGTCTGACAGACTCATTTCCTAATTGCTATTAACCTTCAATTAATTATCATTCTGTCGTATTCATTAGCGTGGGTCATCAGAAACTCGTGTAGGAATTCCTGTCATTCCATCCTGCTTGTTTGCTTGATAATTAATAACGTATTAGCCATGGCATTTCACTGTCAATACAACCTGAAGTTCTCGTCACGTCATGCTGTCACACCACAAACTTTCTACCATCTTCCACATTTCATTAACCCTTCCATGATTTAATTAGTTTCTTTTTAATTATTTCACTGTATTATAATTTTAAGTGGTCGGTTTGTTGGCATCCTGGTCTTAGCAAACGGAGCAGCTAATTTATAACTTCCTCATAGCAGTTAATTAATTCCCAGTTTGGTTTATTTATAGCTAGTCTCGCTACTCGCGAACCTCTTCGCTTTGCCCGCGCGTTTCATCCCCAGCTTTTCTCCCCGTGTATCTCGATGGCGCTGGGGAGGCGCTACAGTAGTTAACTATTGATATCTCTCTGGCTCCTTCATATTGACTTACTCTCGGGATTTGTCCGTCTAATTTCCCTGCCTTCGAAACACTGTGTGAGATGAGAAGTTTCCTGCTACGGGAAACTTCACGACCCTCTAATTCAAATGTATAGTTCATTACCCAGCACGCAATTCGAACTTCAACTGGTTCAATAAAACGCATCTTCATATAAATCTTCATAAGTATCTAAGTAAACTCTAACAGGAGTTCGAGCATAAGGTTGTTCCATATGGTACTTAGCTAAACAATAATGTTTAATAATTCCCCTGGATGCAGTGCTTCATGAAGGATTGTCAGGAAAGCGTCGTGGCTGGGAAATCTCACAGAGAATTGGATACTGTTTCAGAAGTCAAAGATTTCAGAAGTTTTCTTTTATTTCACGAACTGCAAGGAATCTACCCATCACGGATCTTCACTTCCAGTTCACATGCAGCATTGCAACGCCAAATCTTTCGCGATTTAACCAAATGAAAGTAGAACATTTTGTTGCAGCTGTTCTCCTTGTTGAAGCTCAAAGAACGTGACATTTTAATTTTGGTCATTACAATGATAATTGTCTAATTTAACATGTTATAAAGCTGCGTCCACATAGACCATTTTAACAAATCACAAGTCTGCTCGGAGCGGTTTCTGGACTTAGGTTTATTTAAAGACAAAACGTTACACGCAAAAAAAGCAAAAACGCAAAAACGGTCCATGTTTACGCAGCTTTAGAGCCAGTTTTTTGTCACAAAAAATAAACATTGAAAGAAGGTGACTACCAATCAAATTGAATTGCTGTTTCAAATTACTTATTATTTATCAAAATTATTAGTTCAAATTCGTGAAAAACAATTATTAATAAAATATATAACTTTTCTTGGTGGGATGTTCTCACCTGTATTAAAACGCACACCATTGCAATATCGTAATGCATTGACATGCATTCGATTAGAACTCGACATTATTATGCTAATAATCCTCAGTGAAAACTATCTGGAAACCGCTGGTCGGGGGTAAAACTGAGAACAGTAGTTCGCGATTCACACAAGTTGGAAACTGCAGTTTGTAACTGTTCAACCACAATATAAATCAAACACAGACTGCCTCCCGGGTATCGGTTTGAGACGCTGGATTTCATTCACGAACTTCCAAAGAGCAGATTGTGATAATTAGGTGTAGAACAATTGTTGAAATATCATTGCGAACAGAGCGAGTAAAATGAAGATCTCGAGTATAATTTAGTTCAATATTGTTTCTGTGTAAGTTACAAATCTAGAACTGAACTGGTTTATATTTTGCATAATGGCCCATTATTTAAACCACAACAAAATTGTATAGAGTAGAAGTTACACAGTATACATATCGCTAACGATTGATATTTTATAATAAGTTATCCAAATTTTTCCAAAATTCTTATTAATTTAGAATCAATTATCTCAATTGTCACTTACAGGGAAACTTAATTCCTCCATAATAGATCAAGTAAATGTTCTGGGATTGTGTCCTGCTTCAGTCGAAAACCATCAACGTTTTTCTCTTCATGTCAAAAGGTCAAAGTTCCTAAATTGTAATATAAGCTCAATTGTGTATTAAATCTGGATGTATGATGTTCAAGATGATAATAAACGCACAGGCTTATTTACAAAGTCGTCTTCGTCATCTACAAATATTTGAAATGTGTAAAAACGCCGCCCTAATTAAACTACAACGAATGTGGTAATGAAGAATTCTCGTTTTAAATTTCCAAGAGATGAATGATGGTTTCGACTCTCCTCCCCTCACAGGAGCCGCGGAGAAGAATCTCGAGGAATGCAATTCGTTGGTCTCGCGTGCCAGTATTCAAATACGCAATCCAAGAGATTTGCATTGTCAAGTGACGGGGGGGGGGGGGATGCTTTTTCAAAGTCAATAACGTACGTACATCAAATGAACGTTATCGTATCTAATTTCTTCTCTTGCGATCTTTATTTATGAGTTGCAGTGTTTGTTCTCTCTTGAGAATACGAAATGAGTTATCAAAATCTCTCTGAATGGTGAATTTCTATCAAACTCGCAAAGAAGGGCGCGCGGGGTGGTGGCGGCGGGGGGCGGGTTTCCGGGGTTGAGAGAACGGGGTAAAGTTTCACGACTAGTTTTCTCAATTAGTTTACTCTTAAGAGCGCGAAGGTGTCATCAAGTCGCCCGAAAGTACCTCAAGCAAACCGCCGGGGCGTGAACAGTCCATTAGGAGCGACGAAGCTTTTAGTTGGAGACTTTCATGGAGCAAGCCACAGCCGTGGTTCGTATATTCAATAACTTCGTTTAACTTATTCAACGATTGACTTATTCAAGTTAATTATATTACGGAACTCATCGAGCTAGTTTCATTATGAATCGTGAATATGATGGGGTATTGTTTAACTTCGGTGAATACTGAATATACCCATGAGTTATGAATCACTGTAATGGCACATTGTATGATTGTAACATTATTTCATAAATAATAAGAGATGATTTGAAAACGTTACGTTTTAGAGCATTGAAGTACATTTAATGTCAATTGGTACACTTACTGTTGTTAGCTCTTAATAATAATGTAACTATAACTGTAAAAGTCATGGGAATAATACGTTTTAACCCTTGACACATTTTAAATGTTATATTATACCTTTTGAATAGTTTATCAAGCACTTCATTGTATAATTGTTTTTGTCTGTAGAGAACATGTATAAAAGAATAGGGTTAAAAGAAACTGTAATTAATATCACTGCAGGATGGAACGAGCATGAAGTAACTTTTCAAGGATATTCAACGCTCCAACTTTCAAAATGAGCGCCAACAAATTTCTCATTTGAAACATGTTGCCTCAACATCTAATTCTTCGCTCGAAGTGTTAAGTCAATTATACAATTATAATTATAATTTGGTTCCGCAGCTACCTTGTGTACTACATTGCCTATGGTGTTGATATAAACGCCGTATTTCGTTAGGGGTTGAATAATCCACTTGTTGGTATTTGTATAACTTCGTCACGCGATGCTAGGCGTCTCTTTGATGTTGGCGTCGCGTGACCCGCACGACGCCCACCGCTACTAATTACCGTCCGTTGCGACGCTCTCTCTCCCTCTCTCTCTCTCCTTCTCTCTCTCTTTCGCTGTCGAGATGCTGCTTGCACCTGTCACGTGACAGTTTGTTAAACAACATTTCTGCTGCTCGAGTCAAAATGGCAAGAAGGATTCGTTACATCACTTTGAGATTTGTGCCGGAGGAAATATTTTAATTACGTCGTCGCCGCCTTCAAACGTTACATGAAAACATGGAAGCAACAGATATTTTATTTTCCTTGTTTATAATAAACAACAATTTAGACATGTTCCGTCGCCGTGCATCCAATTTCAATGTGATGTGTAAGCTCCCGTCAAATGTTAATATTGTGTACTTTTAGGCAACAAAACAAACACGTTGTTTAATTAAATATTCAGTTAATTTGACAGAAAGACAAACAAAACAAAATAATATTTCCGCTCAGCACCTACTCTACTCTTGCACTGAGCTTTCGTACTATGATCTAACAACTGCGTTACGAATGTAAATTAGTACAAATCGAAGTCCATAACTCTGAATTCAAGACATTATACTAATTGAGGCCCGGGGAGTAATAACGAAGTTGTCTTAACTCGGGTTCTACTCCCGGGAGCGGCTAGGCTGCGTCATCTGCCGACAGAAGAGATGGAAAAGTCCGCAGCGAAGGAGCACAGTTTTTCCTCGACGTAGAAGAGAACGAAGAGGCCTTTGGTATTCATGAGCAACCTTAGCATGCGCGAATATCCTAGCCTCATCAATGTTTCATCACCTTTTCTAACTCCCAACTTCCTATACTCTTTCGGGGAGTTGGCATCAAACTTGTACCTTTCGGCTATGCTGTTTATAGGGATATTGCGGGTATACTCGGCACCTGTGTAAATGACACATTAGTTTGTTTAGCAACGAGAATTACTACGTGGTAGAAGAAAGGTGTAAGCAGAAGATCATTAATCGTTGAATTTTAATAGAATATATTGTGAGAATTATAAAAAGTACTTTGCTTTTTATTACCATAGTTCAAAGTAAAACACTCAAAGTCGTATGACTGCAAAATGCAGATTTTTTTTTTCATCGCAATATGTTTAAAATTTCAGAAACGCAAGACTGAAAATTCTTTTTAATAATAGTTTTAACACACACTTTTTACACAAATTGTAGGAATATTAAACCCTTTCATTTGTTTACAAGAGTTTCGTAACAATTTTTTCGAAAGCTGAGTTTCTTATATTTCCTAATATATTGAACTGATCCAATAATTTTGAAATATCTGATTGGCTGTGTCGCCAATTAAGTCTAATATTTAGTTCATCCTTATACTGGTCCTAATAACTACCTCGTAAACTCCATAAAGTTCTACAAATAAGTTATGTCTAAATTCTAATTGAAACAAAAAGGTATGTAACGTAAAAACGGCTACCACACACACTCTTTATATAATTTATTGATAAAATATGTAATAACCCTTCGAGAATCGATATTCTCATAAGTAACCCACCTTATAAAACACCTCGCGAGTATTTTGTTGCGTAATTTCCGCCTAGAGTGCTCTGAATCGCATTAGCCTCCGACACAAACCAGACAGGGCAATGCAGCGTCAACAAGCGCACCCCTGTATCCTGTCGCTCCCTAGGGAGTGCACGGGAGTACCGGGATACACTCAGCTCAGCTTCTTTAATGCAATACGGTTTGCGTCGGTTTAAACCCCCCTCCTCTCACCATGCAAATACATTTACAGAGTCGTCCCGTCTTTAGAAAGATGTGCTTTTCGTTACACTTTATCATGTTCTCTTGGCAGTTACCGTCGCGACTTGTATGGAGATAGAATTCTATATTCAAGTAATAACCCAAGTAAGATTCAATATTGCCGCTCTCCGTGGATGTAGCTCTATTCGGTGGGAATAAGTTTGTGTATTAGGAGGTGGTGGATTTTTTAGGACGAAATGTTATCGATCAAATTTATTCAGTCGATTTTCAAAGTTTTCTTAAAGCTTAATTGAATATTTATATTAAAATCATATTTTTTTTTGTCAAAAATCAGGTTCTGAAAATATTGAGCTTTGAAGTACGAAAATCACTTGATATTAAAATTATTCGCAAACGTTTTGTTCAAGTTAAAAAGTTGACTGATAATATACAGTTTTTAATTCTCTATTGAAAAATCTTCCCTTTCAAAATATGGATTGAAAACTGATTTTGCCGGCTAATGCAAGTAGTTTTTCCAAATTTTCTCCGAACTAATCTAAGAGGGGATGGCTAAGTTTTGCAACTGACCTCTTCAAATGTCATATCATTTGAAGTAGCTTTGAACTTGGAAAATGACACTACATGTATCTGGTTAAATATGATTGTAATAACCGTCAATGACGCACGAAAACCGCAACTATTGTCGCGCGAAATCTGCGCAACTTCCCCAGTCCCGCGGAGTGCACAAAGCGTAACGCGCACTAAGGAAGAGAAACTGCTGCAATATGAGCAATCCTTAATATTCCGCGCAGTCTCCGGGATCATCGGGCGCGAATCCCAACCTCACTTTCTATTTAGATGATTCATGACGCCATAAAGCTAATAAGATGCGCTGCTCGCGGCTGACATGGAGTTGTCTATAATTCGGTGCATATTTCAAACAGCAGAGGAAGAGGAACTTTATTGCGTTTTAAATTTAAAAATATATGCATCTTTAAGGTGGAGCGACGTGGCTGCTTTCCGTGGGGGGAGCAACATTTTACAAAATGATACCTATAAAGTATTGTTATAGATACCTAATACTTTTATTACGTGTCTTGAACCTGGATTTTTATATTTTAAGAATCCTACTTATGACCATTTTCATTTTACACTATTTTACAGAATGATACCGAAGACTTTCAGAAAAATATCTTGAAAAATATATTTTTAAAAATCCTACATGTGCCACCAATTGTTAATTTACATTTTACCAAAACTCGTTTAAGAACCTGGATTTTGAAAATTCTATAAAAATCCATTACGTCAACATTTCTTACGTTTCAAAATTATACCAAAATTAAACTATTTACTACTACATAAAATGTTATACCGTTATTATAATATCATGATCTATGATTTTGAACTTTAAACATCCTACAATATGCCACCATTTGTATTTTCACGACATTACACAATTGTGAACGGCACGTGTTGTATTAAAAACACAATGCGAATTCATGTTTACAAACATTGAGATGTGTCAAGCTAATAAAGTTCCTACATTCTATAAGTGTCCTATATCGTATCTCCAGTGAACACTAATTTATTAATTCTCCCTTTGAGCGCCTGTAAAGTCAGTTAAAGGTATCGCGCCTGGCACTCAAGAGCTTCCGCTTGAAAGTCGTGTGTCAAGAAGAACGCTTGCTAAGTGATGTCGTTTTTGTCGCTACAACCTTAGACTTCTCAGTCAGAATCTCAACACATCTTCTGCTGTGTTTCTTAGGTAATTCACACGATTCCGAGTCGGTTAGAGAGCTGTAAAATGTTGTGTTTTTAGAATTCCTTTTACTTCATCGCGCTGTTTATGAACGTAATTTGATGTTAAAGAATCCTCCTCTAAACGTGATATGACGCTTAAACAGTTGAACATCAGTTCTACATTCTATTCATTCCTAAGCGTCGGTCATAAACTGTTTGTCACGAGACGGTGTCGAAAACATGGCGTAATGAAGTCCAAACACAAGTCTATTATCAAATCGTTTCGCAGTAATGCTATTGTCAAGTTAGACAGCTTATAGACGAGTACGAATTCCCAAAGACCTTAGCGCTGGACCGTGCCAGAGAGAGAGGGAGAATAAGAGGAAGGAAGGAGGGAAAGGGATAGTGTTTCCGACTTAAATCCCAGTGCCCAAAACAACACTCGACATCCCCTAATCCGGACTTAGAGCGCTCCAAGTGGAGATGGGTTGAAGTTGAACTTGTAGGCTTTACTCTAGTAGGATGTCGACGTGTTACAATTGTTTACACGTCTGTGCTTCGGCGCCAAGTTCTCGCGGTGCGAGCGGTAGGGATGTGCAAGTGCGGTTGCGGTCTACCGCAGTGCACGCCCGTCTGTAGGACTCTTGACTACTGCTAACCTATTCCTTGGTCCCCAGAGAGCGATGGTGGCGGCTTCCCTTTCATTGCCTTCGCGCAGATCACAGAGAATTATCTATAATACTAGGTGATGCTCTCTACCTTAGGCGCTTCTTGGCAAATAGTCGAGCGGGGAGATTGGAATTAAGTCGGTGCGTTGAAATGTTGAACCTCGCGAGAGCCTGCGAGGCGTTCGTTTGTGTGATTTGAAATCGCTGTGCGGAATGCTCGAGCTAATTCGCTTGAATTGTTTGAATTATAATCAAAGCGATTCAATTTGTTAGATGTGAGTTGGACCAAAAACAAATTTATTGACGGCGATAAATTTTGAACGGCTTAAAAGAGTTGTTGATTTGACTTTGTTGGTTGTTTGGAAATCGCATCCTCTTGTAGAGAAAATCGAGTTAGAAATGGGAATAAATTTAGTACCTGTCAATGCATCTCTACGCATCAAACAATATAATATTTCTACGGCAAATTTGATTTGATCTCGTTTAGCAATTGTTTATGTTCATTTGATGAATAATTATATTATGCCATTTAGTACAAAGATCGAGATTTCAAACAAATATCTACCGTAGAACGCTAATTTTGTATCACTCACTGTTGTTATTTCTGTTATAATACAGAATTGTATCCAACGAATTCGTTTTGTGATCACGATTATATTAACAAATGCAGCAGGTAGCGCCGGCACCGAGGAAACAAGACGTATTGGGCTTGCGCGAAGTGCACAGATGGTTCCAGGAGCTCCAGGAAGAAACGAGTCCATTACTGGAATTGGAATGGGACTCCCCGGGCTGTCGGTTACTCTAAGCTGCAAGCGAAGTAAACCCATCTCTAATTGCACCGTCAATTGCCATCGAATAACGAAGAGTTCTTCGTAACTTAGAAAAGGAGAAACAATTCGAACTCTGAATGCAGTCTGACTTTTAGAGTTTGCAAGGACGATGATGTTTACTCAAAACTAGGTTGTTGTTGGAAAACGCGAAACGTCTGATATAGGTACTCAGATACACATATTTCATCATGTCTTGAGGGAATGTTTGCTCTGAACTTCTTTGACTTCTCACTTACCGTTGAATACTCCGTCTTTTATTTTGTCGACTTATTGAGCTACTCAGGAACTGAAAACCAGAGAGGCATTCTTTACTTTGCCTGGTGCGATTCACTTCAACATTTCCTTCAGATACCTTGCTCAATAATATTACGTCTTCTTTCAGAATACCTCCACTCATACCTTTACCTACGTTTGTGCCAACTTGTTTGAATGCTATTTTCATCATCCGTTTTCATTTCCTTACGACTCCCACTTGTCTCATTTGAAGTTTCGTCTCAGAGCATTCGGGTAATTTATCTCTTCCAACATTCTTGTCCGTGGCAAACGGTGGTCGACGTTTCCGTCATCGCGGGAATGAGCCATTACTTAATTGTCTGAGGTCGAAGCCAGACAAAAGGTTTTAGTAAATGAAACTAGCCTCATGTTCTTTGAAGAGTTAGGATCTTGAGAATTATTCCGTTGTGTTCTATTTCATTGTGTGGGACAAATGAAATCGACACCCTCTGGTTGTTACGTGACTAAAAGAAGTTAATTAAGGTTTAGAATTTCTGCGACATTTTCTACGTCTTAAAACGAAGTTGATTTGAGCTTCGTATTTCCATCTTGATAAGTAGTGAACCGACGCCGTCGCGACGCCGAAATGACGCCTCTTTACCTTTGAGTCCGAGCATTCATCGACGGAGGGAGGCGGAAAGTAGCAGAGATGCCATCTCAATAAATTCAAATCACGCGGAAATGAAAAGGCAAAAAAGAAAGTCAAAGTTTGCTTAAGATAGAACGAGGTTTCGACGGGATGAGAAGAACTTAATCGAGGGTTTCAATTGTGAATCTACTGACATTCAAAAGTCATGCCTTTCAAAAGGCAATAGATGTTCTTTTATCAGTAGTCATGCACACGAATTAATTGAGTTGATAACCATGAAATGTATCTCAGATACACCCATTGTAAATGTTTTATTCAAAAGAATAGACGCATGTTAGTTACGAACAGGTTTTATGAAATTAAAATTTACAAATGGTGGCAGAAGTGGGATTTCTAATTTAGTAATTTGACATTTTTGTTTCACGTGAATAAATTTTATGATAATTTTTACTATTAGTGTCAAGTGTAACAATGTTCATTCTTCATGCTAAAGAGTGAAAGTTTATAATTACATGTTACAGAAGAAGTGGCATGTTTTAGTTGATTTATATTCATGACATCTGGATTCTGACACTTACCTTCCGTCATAGATAAATCGGTAAAATTTCAAACTAACTTCAAACTCTCCTCTATTTTTCCTATTTCAACCAATTCAATATATCTTAGCTGTAACAACCACGATTATTTGAACACCGCTGACAAAGTACGTCCGATTAGGCGAGTGTTTTTGTTTCGCTTTGCGTCCAGCGGACGCCAGCTCTGATATCGTCGCCTACGTCGGTTCGTGCGTCGACCAATGCGAGGGACTCTATAGACGGCGACGCGTTAATCCAGGACTTTCACATGAAATATGGGCGAAACGTGACGATCGCCAGGTGCTAGTTACGATAACAAAGTGAAACTCGGGGCTGGATTATGGACGGGAATCTTGTGAGATGGTTGGCCAGTTGGGTGTTGCGTAATAATAAGGCGGTCGACCAAGATCCGCCGCAGAGAAGACTTAAAATAATAATTATTAGTGAGTTTTTTACGTTTTAATACGATCATTCTTTAAAAAAATATTAAATTCAAATCAATGGATAATTATTGCATAAAACTAATTTGATATTTTTGAATGGTGTAATATCATAGTATTAAAGCAACAACTATCAATTAAAACTATAAATGTAATTAAATATATACAGGGATGTATAAAGTTGATAAAAGGTTAATAGGAATGTTATGCATTTAAACGAAGCAACGATTGTTTTTATTTACATCCATGTTAATTATGATGCATAAAAAGAGAATTGTATGATTTTAATTACGAATAAATAGCTTGAATGGATTTTTTTTCTCTCCGAGTTTCTTGACTTATACCTTAGCTTCAAATTGAAGTAGCAATAAATGAATATACCTCCATGAAAATAACGTACACAAGTTAACAAAAAATGTCCATAGAATCTATTTTCTTAAAGTAAAACGTACTTGTACCAATGCGGCTACTGTTCCAATTAATGGGAGATGAAGTGCTGTAAATGATGAATGATGACTGATGAAAAAGTTCGAATAAAAGTATGAATAGCTCTGAAGTGTACGTAGGAACAAGAGATGGGATGCTTGAAAGTTGGTACAACAGAACAAGTTGAATGCAGTTCTACCAACTCAATGCTGCTCAAGTATGGCGTGCATTTTCACATTCGAACAAAATCTCGCTCCACGATTCATATTGCAACTCTCGAATCCACAATTTCAAGATTGTGTTCTATTTATATTCAAACTATTTGCTTGTAATGCTGGCAATGAGAGTTGGTAAAAAAATCTATGAAATGACCTTTACTCATGGCAACGGCAATAGTCTATATGTCGTGAAAATTGTGAAGGTTCCAATGGATTATCGTTTTTCGACGGATTTTCAATGGATTAATTTCCCTTGACCAATGTAATCGCTACCGTTTCAAAATGCTACTTGCGATTTCAATTTAGCGATTCGATATCGCTATCGTTCAAAGACCCCCTCGTATTCTGTCGACCGTAAGATTAGACACTACGTCTTTCAATTTCATCCCAATTGATGGACGCCATTAATTCCACGTGTAGCACTTAGTTCTTGAGTTGAATCTTCATCTCGTTGAGAGGTGACAGCATGGTTTACGAGCATGCATGTGTTTTTATCAGGTTCCTCGGAACCTCCTGGGACAATGCCGGCTGAAATTGTCTGCAGAAGCCTATTGCTGGTGATAAGTTGGTGTCCAATTGATTGGCCAGTTGTTTTTGCTCTCGCTCTACAAATGTCCAGGTTGTTTTATCGTCACGTCACGTCAGGCCCCGTGACGGATGACTTTTGTTCACCGTATCTAACCTTTGGGGATTGTTGTCGAACCCGTTGGACACATCGACCGACGTCCAACGGTATTCACTGGGTATCAGTTGATCAAAGTTGATTAGGTGTTGGATGGGAAGGATGCCGGCCTCGTCATTTCCGGTTCTATGTCCCCATCAATCATTTCTTACGTCATCGGAAAGGTTCGTGAAGACGCTTGGCAATTGGCACACGACGCTAGAGACGGGGATTTTGACACAGAAAAGAAGTAACCAATCAGCACTGACGGGAATTGACACAAGAAAAATGTACCGGAATATCAAAATGTTACTTCATTATGGAAGACACGAAATAAAATCCAGTCAAAACATTTTCGGATCTTGATCGCCATTAATCAACTCCTTCATTAAAGTCTTGTCTTCATTCTTTCCAATTATCAACTTTCTTCTTTCTTTTCTTCAAGAGTAATATCACAGAGAGATGAAGAGAATTGCGTTTCTCATCTAAAAAAAAAGTTTTGTAAGGATGTGGGTTGGATGGAGCCACGCAAGTAGAGTACATCTATAATATTATCTCATTGTTGGACGAGACGGGATGGAAGAGTGCTCCCTGATGAATGTGTCCAAGGAATTATGTGCTGGGAAAACAAGCATGTGGCGTCGGTCGGTGGGGATGAATAGACGCCCAGCGTCGACGTCGGCGTCGCTGTAGGTGAACATACGCTTGCACACGGCTTCAGTCTCGCCGGAATAATACCACTTTACGACTGTGGGGAGTTGGAGCGACGCACTCTCGCCACTTCCATCCGCTGCGCGATCATAATTCATAACTACTTTCACGACTTCAATTTACACGCACGCCGCAATGTGTTGGCCCGAACTTTACATCGGGTGCTTTGAAATTCTTAATTAGGTGCTGGAAATTAATCACAAGATTAGCGTCGTTAGACGAACCGCGAACAGCAGGCATATTAAAAAAAACGAGAAAAACATGTTTATCGAAGTGAAAGTGTGCTGATATTTTCGAAGAATCATTGTTTAAGTTTGAGCGCACGCCGGCTGATGTTATCATTAGATTAACGTTGGGTTTAATGGACGTCTGGAATCGAGCGATCGACTGGCGGCAAACCTCTGCACAGATATCTCATCATCTCACTTGTCAGAAGCCCAAACACATCCATTTCAGCTGAAAATCGGTTGACTCTTATCGGAAGCAGTCAGACGAATGGACAGGACGAGGTTAGAGGTCCCGCAGGTTAGGGGAGAAGATGCCGGCCCAGAATAAATGGCGGAGAAGGGATGAACACCGACGAGAAAGCTTCTGGGAAAAGGTGATTTAAAGTAATGAAGGGAAGTGTGTATGAGAGAAGAGAGAAGATACAAAACAGGGGGATTCAGAAAGTAAGCAAAACGACGGCTAGTCGGTAACAGGAGGGTGAAGTAATGAAAAACAGCATAACCTCCGAAGAGAGCCAGCAAGAATTGATGATAGGCGAGGTAGAATGAAGCAACCTAGAGAGGTGGAGTAATGAGCCGACGAGGTCCCATGAGAGAGGAGCTGTTAACTCCATCCACCAGGCGCCAGGCGGCGTCGCCGTCGCTCGCGAGGCAGGAATGGCTAATTAACTGCTGCGAGGAAAAGCTAACGTCTGTCGGGAAATGCGACGCCCGATGACGCGTCCGAGAAGCTTTGATACGCGTCATACGAGATCAAGGTGACAAGATAACATTACCGTCAATAGATCGAAGGATTTTCTGCATTGAATTTATATTTACTCTTCTGGGTTTTCGAGGAGATTTAAATGAAATCCAATTAATTGGAAATTCGTCCACTCGTGACATTTATTGATTTCAATTTTCCAAAGCGCGATTCTGTGTTATTTAATATTCAAGCCTGGAGTAATAAAATAGTCAATCACAACAACAGAACAAAGAGGACAATCAAACAAACAAAAACACACACACACGATTGAAATCACTAACCCAACATGGATGCTACTCAATCGCCTGAAGACACGGACGTTGTGCTCAGCTTGCCACTGTGAAATGATAACAGGGAGTCAGTCTCTGGCGAGTTCGTCAGATTTATTTCGCGCTCGGTCAGCTGCTAATTGCGCACGTCGACGCAGCTAACAGCTTGTCGGCCGGTGAAGGGCACTCCGGCGCCATCACGCCAGGCCCGAACCAACTCCCTATATGAGACTTAGTTTTATTGGACTATCTTGTTTCACGGACCGACCGTTAGGAGCGCTGATTACAACACGAAACATCACGACCTCTTGAGAATTCATATTCAGAAAGAGAAAGTAGCCAGAAGCGAAAACTTTGGGGAAAATGTTTCACAAGTCTTTTTTATTATTATTACAACAAGTACGAGCAGACAGATCTCTCAACGCGGCAAAGAACTTCCATGATGTAGAACAAAGAAACAAAACACATTTTTTTTCTTCAGTCGAGTTTAAAAAAAACGAGGATATTACTTAACAATCATAATATTATCTAACTTTCCCTCTTTTTCTTTATTAACTCTGCAGCTCAAAGCGGAATGGCACAATGAAACGTAATTACCGGGACAAACCCCAACTTCATCAAAGCTCATATTAGATGAGACGAGAAGTAAATTAGACTCCTGTTAGCAGAAGTTTATTGTAATGTGCGATAGCTCGGTCAATGAATGCTCCACACATTAATAACCAACGCGAACAAAGTTAGCTAACACTCTTGCAGATCTGTATGTTTTCAGTTCTCATCTTCATTCTCTTGTCATGGATTATCTGGCAGCTTGTGTAGAACAATGATAACCACTTTAACTCTTATCCAAATGAATACATTAAGAATCGTGTACTTTCAGTCGAGGTGACATGATTGCAAGCTTTTGTTGTAATATCTGTCCTTTCTGTGTCATAGATAATATTATGAACGAATTAATAATTATCTGCCACTTAGCACGGACGTTGGATATATTTTCATTTATATAATTCCACAAATTTGTTCACAAGAAACATTAAAAACGTGTCTCTAAAGTAAATGAAGATCACACGTGCTACAAACCTTCGCCGTTTTGCTTTGTTCTTCTGAACTTTCTCTATATACTTTGTGTGCTCTTCTTGGTCTGAAGATATTTCGTAGAAAATATAATACAGAGATAACCGATTTGGTTCGATACCTTTATATGTGGCCACAAGCAGTAGAAGTAGTAAAAGTGTAGACTTGCCACTACATGTCTGGAAGACGAGGGTGGTGTGGAGAACGGGGCAGAGGGGGTGGGAAGGAGGTATGAGGAGGTTATGGGGGCAATCTAAGCTACTGCAATAACTCACAATTTGGGATCCGCGGAAGCTGAACCGAGAGGAAATTGTCTCTGCGTACAAGAAACATGATACATGTTCGTTTCATTTGACGAAGTGAGTCGTAAGCTTTACTTCAGATAGCAACAAACGGCAACTAGAAGCATAAGTACACCTCGCCTCGACGATGTTCTGTGGAGGCTTTACGAGAAACTTCGTGGAACATTGTGCCGAGAAACGAGCGCCTGGTAGTTAGTAAATTGTGATAAAAAGGAAGGCAGTCAAACAATAACGAGAAGTGAGAACATTCTAGTGTTAGTCTGATATCTACCAGCGGCATCCTGAAGGACGACTTCGTAATCATTCGCTGTTTTCAGAAAGCGAATAATATTCAGAGAAGAACTGTAGTTTCAGTTATTTAAACTTGCGACAAAAGAATTGTATAACAATGAGAATCGTACTATATATAATAAACAAAACACACAATTTTGAATAAAACCACGTTAATTTACGGAAATGTGTCAACAGTATGATATTAATAAATATTTTCTTTTGATGATACCTCATTTTTCAATGTGTATATTTTACAAATACCCACTTTAATTTGCTAATTAGGAAATCATTTCTATAATTAATGACGTGAAGCACATTGAATCCGAATACAATGAGTTGACATTGAGTTACATTTAACACTAAGGAGCAAAGCATCTTCGTGTCTGACTCCTCTAAGCTGAAACTTTCAAATGATCTTTCTTTCACTTGCTCTTTTTCTTTCTTGATCTTACTGTGAATGTTGTGGCTGGTTGAGGGAAGAGGGGTTGTTGGGTGGCACATGTATCTACCAACACAACCCTGCTTCGCCAATAATCTTACCCAAGCCTATCTTATTGCGTCGACTTCATCTTCCACGGGTTCTTCCTACCTTCCCTTATCGAGCTGGAGCCAACCCTTAAGACCATTACCGAGAGAGGAATGGCAGAAGTGAAGTCTGCTACTCTCGAACCCAGCACGCAATATCCCGGGCCCCTGCGTGTTATCTACGTAGATTATGCTTTATATATTTTGACATAACCGTAAGTCCTCTTGTAGAATCACAAAAATGAGCAGTCAGGTTCATAAAAATGTCTCGTGGAACGAATCCCTCTGCTAGCCATTTGTATGCTGCACATTACCAGGCAGACGAGAAACTAAAGCGCAAGGAAAAGATGGACACAATTCTAAAAAAAGGTTTAAGAGCATTTCTATTTCTGTTGTATTTCTTGGTGAAATATAATAGAAAGAAAGATCATGGAGAAGTCAAACTTTTGACTACTCTTTTCAATCAATCAATCAATCAATCGCTTTTGAGAGAAAATCAATGAGAATGACAGCCGATGCCAGATCTGTAAAAGCATATCCGGCATTCAATACTTACTTTTCTTTTTATTAAGGTATGGCAAACTCGCAAAGAAAATAAAAATTTCATACAAGTCCTTATTTGCTTTGATAACAATTTCAAAATTAAGAGTATTTGGAATGATTTTTAGGTATCCATAAATTTTTCTTCATGAAAACACACTTTACTTTCTCCACATCGACTTCATAATTCCTACGATTAAACTCGTAGAACATTCTTCATAATTATCTTCATTGTTCTTGATTCAGTGGCTCCAATGAAACGCACATCCTCCACGGAACTAATTCATTTTCTAAATCGCAACCCTCTTGGAAACAACCCCATCCCAGGCGCGCGCGTGCATCTTCGCCGCCAAACCCACGAATTATCTCGCCTCGCAGCTAAACTCAGTTTGTTACTGTCATACGTGGTGGGAATGTCAATGATTACGCCGAATGTAATTGATTCGGTAATCGAGTGTAAATCAGCACTTATTGCTGCCTGGAAACGGCCCGCATTGATATATTAGGATCGGATGTAAGCCACCAGGAGAATTGATGCGGCTACATTCCACTCATCTGAACCGCCAATTTGTCCTGAAGAGAGGAGAGAGCGATCGAGAACTCGGGAGAGTGGAATAAGTGTCTTTCACGGGCACGAAAATTGCTTCCATAAGGCGTGCTCTTCGCGGAGGAACGATATATAACTCTTCTTTTATACGTTCCCATGCTCTACCAATGTTTCCTATACAGGCGGTCATAGTGGAGGGAGATAGAAAATACACACCTCGAGTTTCTTTAAACAAATTGTTGGCACTTGGACGATCAATTGAGAGGCAGTGCAGCAGAAGAGAAGCTTTCTTGATATACTTAGGGGATGAAGTGCACCCTTCTTGCTCATTAATACGTTTACCCTCGAACTTGGTTGACACTTTACTGTCTCACGCTCTGGACTTCTTGGTCTTGCTATTTCTAGAGGACGTTGATGACGCAACGAATCGAGAGAACTAAGAGATGCTTTCTACTACTTTCGTGTAGTTTTAACAAAAATAACGAGTATTTTCTATTGTTTTCTTAGGATTATGCAAATTTAATTACAGTATATTACCAGTATTTTTTGTAAAGTGAACAACTGCGTAGTATAAACTAGCGACATAAAAGCTTTTATAACGCGCAGCCATCTTGAATCAGTAGACGTAACACTATAAGCTCTCGTAGTTGTCAACTTGACTCGGCTGAGATGAAACCATCCTGGAAGTTGCCACTTGGTCCAGAATGTGATTTCCACTGGCTGTATTGTAAACTGAGGCGGCTGATGTCGAATATCGGGAGTTTGAGCCTCACAATTTGCCCGGAGATCCCCGGATCGACTCCGAGACGTCTCTAAAGCCAACAAGCTCCTCGGATCTCGTCTTGAAGAGATGTACCAGCATCCGTGTGCCGTGGACCACATCTCACTTTACCATTTCATTTCACACAGAGAGAAGAGAAGATACAAAAGACGTAGTAAAGAAAGCTTTTATTAAATTGAAATTTTTACTTTTGACGTTTCTTAAAGTTGAAACGGCGAGCTTTTCTCGAAGGAAAAACAAACAACAGGTCTTCATCCTCCTACGCTTGGAGTGTGTACTCTTGTTCGCGAAGCGTCTTACAACTTTGACGGCTCAATGAAGATACAGATTACAAATCGATTAGCGCAGGGCTTGGTTGGGGTTGTAGAAGATGATGGGTAATTTTGTTTGTGTGCAACACCGCACAATTTATAAACTACTCCGAAAACATTCGATCTATCGGAAGAGCAACATCGTTTATCTATTTCGGGTGGCGCGCGTTGTGAAGAGGACACCAACACCTCTTCAGTCATTGATGAATGGTCCTCGGGCGAAGAGGGTGGAGTATTGTAGAGTGTATCGATCTTCTGATACATTGTTAGACTCAGATTATACTTGCACGCGCCAATCTTACAACCACTTCACCCCCTGAGCTTTTAACCTAGTAACTTAGATCTTGTTCTGATTTCCAATTTCATTCTTTATCTTTCTGTCAATTTTAAGACGAGGGGTTTTCATTCTCAATCACGTGGTACAAGTTTTCTTCTATCTCTTCTTTGCTGCTATTTTATTCTCTCTCTTCCTGGGGAACGTCAGTCTGATCGGGTCTGAGCGTTCTATCTCTTCGTCGGACCCTGAGGGAATATCTTGCTCGTCCATTCGACGTCGCGTCCAACGAACCCCCCTGAGTGCATCACAACCAATAGCCTGTCTATTATCGCTTGAACATAGCGCCTGGCGCCTTAAGTCGCCCATTCTATCCAATTACCTGTATACACTTTACGAGGCACAAGTTTTTTAAGCTCGAACATTAATCTACTTGGGAGAGAATGGTAATCAAATATCGAGTTTAAGAGAGGTTTCATAAAAACTTTGAGAACTTTCCTGTTATAGACAGGCCTACATGTAACATGAACTTTCGGCTTATAATATTTTTTGTTGTTCGAAATTTGATATAACACTTTTAAGAACTTTCCAATAACAATGTGGTGTTGAGTGCTTATCAAAATTATACTTTGTTTTCTATGTTTTAATGTAGCACATAATCCATTAGAAAACTTACGTTATTTGTAGTTTTTCACACTATTCGTCTCAGAAATTCAAATACATGTATAAACCGTTCCAAGTATTACGAACATAGCAGAACCAATAGTATCTCACATAACAGTGGACCTTTTCCCGTCGATTGCACCTAGTTTATAAATACTTAAATTTTCATACATACTAACATCACTGATTGCAATTCCCTTTGTTGAACAGTCGATCAGTAATTCATCGCAATATATCGTACCGAAGTTACTCAATAATCGAGTAGCTACAGATGCAGTATTGTGATGCATTCAAGCTCACTCCCCCCTCCCCCATTCATGGTTACTTTGTGTGCATTGCAAACAGAATAATAATTATCGTTGTATCGTATAAAGCGTGGTATAACGGTCCAATGTTGTGGAATACACGTGAAATATATATGCTAGTTTTTCCCATCCTAGTTGTAAAAACATTATGGGATTTTAAAAGTAGGAAATAGCGAAATACCTGCAAGTGCTACTATAATATTATTGTTGCAAATTGTAAATATTTTGCCTGATGCAAGATGCAATTTAACTCAAACATAACTATGATAGTATGCAGAGAAATGTTTATCGACATTTCAAGATTGATACACTTTTGAGTTCTGCCAGTAATATTAGTGGGCCCTCATTTATAGCAATACCTCTTTATTACAATGTAGAGATAATTTTAAATAGCCGACTGAGGAAAGGAGATGCTTACAAATAGTCAACCTTTCACGTCTTCCCAAATTATAGTCACTAGAAAACATTGATCAGAAGTGAACTATTCTCAAAGGTGGATTGTTGTTTGTTAGCTTAATCCTTACGGTCTTGGGAGTCCCAGCCAATTTGTTTTGCTTTTTAGCAAAAAGCAACGTCCATTAATATTAGACGATAGGATAGCAATAAATATTTGATGCAATGCTTGTCTTTTCAGAGAGTTTTAAATTTTTATTTGCTGAGGGCTGATTCTGGCAGTGGTGGTTCAGATTTTACAAATACATACAACTCGCTACTTGCGATGAACGTGCAATATGCCTTTTGACATTTTAAAACATAGTGTAAAAAAGTGATATCTTCTTCACAAAGCTTGTAAGCAAATTAAATTTTTCATTATTTTTCTTAACTTTACTCATTCTGATTTCAGAGGAAGGCTTTTCAAATATTACATAATAGAGAAAATGTATAGAATTACCTCAATTTAGTATTATTAATCACTGTGCATTGATTTACCTATATATCATCAGCGATTGGAGCGAGCGCCTCTATTTGAAACTTGTGGCACGAATCTATTTTTTTATCTGTGTTTTCCGCATTTCATTTTAAATGAAGTAACAGATCTGGCTAATTTTTTCACAAAATATTCATTACTATATAATGCAGAAGGCGAATGATTTGCAGCAAAATCGGCCTATTAATTTCATCGGAAACTTGATTTGTAGTTTGTACTTTGCTTTCCAATATGAAAGAAACTCAACTCTGTGTGCCAAAAAAACTGGAATCGTTTGACCGATCACTACCAAATTTGGCATGGTCATTGGAACCAGCATTATTTGTGTTTTTGACAAATCTGTAATGAACTTCAAGAGTAATAGACATTTTACTGACATTATGCTTAATTTGACATATATGTCAAAATGTACCTATCAAAATATTCCGTTCTTTCCATTCCTTTAATGAATGCAAGTAAGATCATAGACATTTATACTCACTAACGCAGTGAGTATAAATGTCTATGGTAAGATCAAGGTCCACTAAATCTTTTAGTTAAATCTTTAGTTTAGAGATTTAGTGGATCTTAAATAAGATTATCTTTCAAAAGGGTCCTCAATGTCTGTAGATGAACATATTTGACACACATATTAAATCGCATGCAGTACGAAGGCCTTATCAACTCGTTATACTGAGCGTTTTCCTAGTAATAATATAATTAACCAGTAGAACAACACAATAAAACCAACGAATCACATTGATCTGATCAATAAAAGTATCAGCATGACAAGATGGTGGAAGCAATATCCAACCTCACGGAAAATGCCTCACGGGAAATGCCTCACTCTTAGGTCTCGAGTGAACCTCGGCCTAACATTATGCGAAGGTAAGTAGGATCAATAGACGATCTACCTTCCCTCAACGATAAATCAAATCCCAATGATGCTTCGATCTTCGGATTTCCAAAGAGACATGTGTGGACTATTACTATATCGCGTCGGAGAGACACAAAGCGTGGATGGCGCTATAATGGCGCTATAAAGTATAAAATGTCACTGTTCGATGGCAACAACAGCTGGACATAGAATCTTGCCAATCAATCAATTTGAGATGACCCAACCGATACAAGAATGGGAATTCGGGGTTTTTATATGCCATGGGAAAGGCTATAGAAAGTTACACAAATGTATACCTACATAAAAAAACGGAGTCTGAAAGTATTTTAGAGCGAACGTAAGGAGCGTTTTTTCAACTCTTTTGTCACATTATTCTGTTAATTTTTTATGTTTTCAACGTTGATACTTTTCATTTATGTATGTTCTCATTAAGTAATTGAATTTGTTTGTTGAAAAGAAACTTTATGAAATTATTTATTCGCATAAAAACTTTAGTCTCAACTTTGGACAATATAAAACAGCATATTAAGGAGCTCATTAACGTAAGAGTAGTAACGAATCATATTCGTTTAATGTGATTATTGAGCGAGCGTAGCGAGCGTCACCACGGTACTCTAATAGCACTTTCTCTGTGTTTGTTTTTTTTTGCCTGCACTGATTAGGTCAAACCGCACAACCAATCGATCTGAAATTTTGCACACATACGAACGTAATCTAGGCATCGGTATCTAAGATCGTTCATTTAACATCTTGTGATTAGTTCAAATTTTAACAAAATTATCTCTCTATTGGTTGGTCCGATCAATTTGAAATTTTGCAAAGTCATTGCAACCAACATTGTCCCCAATCTAACTAAGTTTCAGCCAAATCCTTCAATTAGTTAAAATTTAAAACCATCTATCTTGTGATTTTTTAAATTTCAACTACAACCGTTTGACTGTTCAACTTAAAACTTTGCATGGTCATCGGGAGTAACATTTTAGGCATTTTGGACAATTTTCAGACTAATCTGTCGTTATTTTCAAAATGCATTGTCATTTTAAGGACATTTATGCTATAATCATGAAATATTTGAAAAATGTATACTGAATTTCCATCCCTGCCTTCTTGATGCTTCTGTTCCAAGGCCTGTAGAGCAGCTGATAATTACTTGAAAACGCAAATCAAATCGGATGCAGTAAGAAGACTCGCTTATCAACGCGGTACACAGAGCGTTTTCCTAGTAAAATATTAACGTTATGTTTATATGAATATTGTTGTCGACTTTACTTTAAAATAACTTAATTTCATGGAAGGTTAACGTCTTATTAACCGCATTCCAGCATCACGTCTTCCTCATCAAGATTCTTTAACAAATTTACAACTGAAACTTAAAGAGAGTTGAAGTTGTGGTTATTTATACTTTCGTCTAAGATTAAAGACCTTGTTTTCATTCTATGCTTTTTCAAGGTGAGCATGTCGCCTGTTAAACGTAACTTTCAGTATATTCAACCACTTGAACCGAGGATCTCTTTCGTTTAACCCTCCGATAGATGCTCGAGAAGTTATGGGGGTTAGAATATCACCTTCTCCCCGGAAACAGTGAACTTTGTTCGATAAGGAATATGGCAAGCTGAGGAATAGACATCAAGAGAGTATTGGAAAGAGGAACTTTTCTGTGCAATACTGAATGATATTTGCATTATTGTATCTTGAAAACAGACTTGTAAGAAGAAAATACTTGTGTGAAGATTACTTATGAAATACTTTTTAATCTAACGTTCTTTAATAAATATTAATGATAAGAAAAACTTTTCCGAAATAGTTTGATAACTCCGATCATGAATGTATGAATGACTTTTTAATAATTATGATGTACTTTAAAAATATTTATATTTAATTATTTAGCGTAAATTATAGACGAGGACTTGAGAACAAGGTATTCGTTTATTTTGTTTTTTCTTAAACATTTTCGTCGTTATGTTCCTGGTTAAAATATCAAATTCTAACCAAATATTAGCGATTACCTATGCTAAAACGCTTATTCTAATCTCTAGTCAAGTTAGCAACAGCAATTAAGCAAGTTCGCACGTAGCTTATTCTAAACAAGCTCCTCTCTACAAGCTTGTTCTTAGCTAAGAAGCTATATACAACATCACGTCGTCAAGATAATAATTTAATCCAGGAGAGACAAGTTTTCTTCTTATTTCCAAGTTTCCCTGCTAAGCCCGCGATGATGACGGGAGGGGGAGGGCGTCGCGGCGCCCTGACATGGGCGCGTCGCGTTGATTTACGACGCGTGTTCCAAGTGTTGAAACATCTGGGAGGAGCAGGCGGAGAAGGTCCGAGATAAATCACCGTCGGCGGAGCCCGCGAGGCCGGTCGCCAGGACCTTTAGTCCCGACGTCGGCGTCGGCGTCGGTTTATGACGCTTGCTTCATCAGGGGATCCGCGGAGAGAAAGAAAACACTTCCGCTTACACGAGATGAAGAGATTCGTGTAATCTCCGGAGTCACTGCTAGAGTGGTTAACTTTATGTTGGGGAAGAAAAGAAAATTCGTGGTGGTGAAGGAGAACTGGAAAATGTCTTCAAATAACGCTTTCGAATTACTTAGAGATTACACTTTTCAAAAGGAACGCGCTCTGAAAATGCAGCAGCTAGATTTCTACGTTGCACAATGTGTTATAATAAAAAGAAAATTATGTTTTCTACACTTGCTCCCTATGTTTTTTATTATATTTTGGTAAAATATTTGCAATGCTTCCAGACCATTTTGGATTCGAATCTCTCGTGCTGCACTAAACAAGAATTCTATTTTTCAACATCGCCGATCTCATATGAGGATTCTATAGAACGTATTTGATTTTTTCGATCTAAACGTCGTGACCTATAACTATCTGAGAAATCCCTTTACATTTCAGAGACATCAGTGCTGAGACAATGAGTTATTTAAATATTTACATTTATTTCGGCATGCTACCATAGATCAAGATAATTGATGTAGCTTTCTAAAACTTTTACGAAAAGATAAATCCTTTAATTAACATGGAGAAGTGCTGTGTTTCTTTCAATTGCTATTCCGCACGCGAAATATATTTCCTTATCAGATACCACAGACCATTCGTCTGCTCCAGAATGAAAAGTTTGTTGAAAACATCTCGACGCTCTCTTTGCAGTTTCTGTCTCTTCAGTTTGAGAAATATAATAATGTAATAATATAAAAAGTGTAAAATCGACGCTAGGATCGCGACAAGAATGTACACCACGTATAGGGTGTCCACGATATTGCGCACGATTTTAATGATATATAGCAAACCAATGGTAAGTTCTACAACAAAATAGTGATACACAATAGATAAATGGGCATTGACACTACTATTATGAAGTTGTATCACGTAAATAAAAACATCTCCATGAGTGTTTCAAAATGTCTTGACTTGATCGACACATTATACCTATTAGAGAAACACTGCCAGTATGGATAAGATTCCGTATAACAATGCAATTCATAACACATTATGATTGATAAAACTGACTTACTATACATAGATTCACATAATATCATGGGTTTAAAAAAGCCGAGCTGAGTATTTTAGAGACACCCAGTATGATCCTCACTATCAGAAAACTAATACGTCTTGTTCTTGTTGTTGCAGCTCTGACAGACAGTCCTCGCTTCATCGAACCCATTCCGAACGTGACCGTCGCCCTCGGCCGAGACGCCTCCTTGCCCTGCGTCGTCGACAACCTGGGCTCGTACAAGGTGAGTCCATCCTCTGTTTCTAGCTCTGAATGACCTCCTTGCCCTGCGTCGTCGACAACCTGGGCTCGTACAAGGTGAGTCCCATCATCTGTTTCTAGTTCTGAATGACCTCCTTGCCCTGCGTCGTCGACAACCTGGGCTCGTACAAGGTGAGTCCATCATCTGTTTCTAGCTCTGAATGACCTCCTTGCCCTGCGTCGTCGACAACCTGGGCTCGTACAAGGTGAGTCCATCCTCTGTTTCTAGCTCTGAATGACCTCCTTGCCCTGCGTCGTCGACAACCTGGGCTCGTACAAGGTGAGTCCATCATCTGTTTCTAGCTCTGAATGACCTCCTTGCCCTGCGTCGTCGACAACCTGGGCTCGTACAAGGTGAGTCCCATCATCTGTTTCTAGCTCTAAATGACCTCCTTGCCCTGCGTCGTCGACAACCTGGGCTCGTACAAGGTGAGTCCATCCTCTGTTTCTACCTCTGAATGACCTCCTTGCCCTGCGTCGTCGACAACCTGGGCTCGTACAAGGTGAGTCAATCATCTGTTTCTAGCTCTGAATGACCTCCTTGCACTGCGTCGTCGACAACCTGGGCTCGTACAAGGTGAGTCCCATCATCTGTTTCTAGCTCTGAATGACCTCCTTGCCCTGCGTCGTCGACAACCTAAGCTCGTACAAGGTGAGTCCATCCTCTGTTTCTAGCTCCGAATGAGCTCCTTGCCCTGCGTCGTCGACAACCTGGGCTCGTACAAGGTGAGTCCATCCTCTGTTTCTAGCTCTGAATGACCTCCTTGCCCTGCGTCGTCGACAACCTGGGCTCGTACAAGGTGAGTCCATCCTCTGTTTCTAGCCCTGAATGACCTCCTTGCCCTGCGTCGTCAACAACCTGGGCTCGTACAAGGTGAGTCCATCCTCTGTTTCTAGCTCTGAATGACCTCCTTGCCCTGCGTCGTCGACAACCTGGGCTCGTACAAGGTGAGTCCATCCTCTGTTTCTAGCTCTGAATGACCTCCTTGCCCTGCGTCGTCGACAACCTGGGCTCGTACAAGGTGAGTCCATCCTCTGTTTCTAGCCCTGAATGACCTCCTTGCCCTGCGTCGTCAACAACCTGGGCTCGTACAAGGTGAGTCCATCCTCTGTTTCTAGCTCTGAATGACCTCCTTGCCCTGCGTCGTCGACAACCTGGGCTCGTACAAGGTGAGTCCATCCTCTGTTTCTAGCTCTGAATGACCTCCTTGCCCTGCGTCGTCGACAACCTGGGCTCGTACAAGGTGAGTTGTCATTTATGGAGAAATATAATTGTCTTGCTTAATTTACACTCCTTTACCAGTAAATAGACCCTCAAGCAGAGTAAGAACGAAGTGAAACTTGTATGCAATAGTGAACACATCAATAGAAAGAAGGTGTACGAGGTGAAAGATGATGTAACAATTATGAGTACCAAAATTTAGACGGGGATATGTTTAATACCATAATTTTTCCTCGAAAACATTAAGATCGGAAAAGGTGACATGTTAGTACATTCCAGCTTGACCAGTAGGTATCAATCAAGTTACAACACAACAAATTTAACAATGTATCAAAAATACGACACACCAATTTAATCAAATATATTTGATCTATTAAGTTTGGTCGAAATGGCCCACTGAGTATTCGACGACACAAACGAGTACCATAAGAGTTCAATAGAGTCTCAACAACAGTTCGCTTACGAAGTTTTTATTTCCCAGATGGCAATTGTCAGCGTCTTAACTTTGAAAACAATTGAGTAACCGAGTGGAGTTATAAACCGGCACTTTCTTCAAAGACAAGTCCAAGGATGTAGTGTTGTGCCGGAGGGACGTGCATTCTACTTACTACTTTCATTGTGACAACAACAAGCCAACACGGTAGACTTTGCACTGCAGAAAACATTGCAACACCTTGCAATACAATGAAATTGGACCATCTTTCAAACCCCTGAACACTTCATTGCTAACAAAATAAACATCCCGTATGTGCCGAGGTGACATACATTCCACTGGCTGCATTACCAGACAGGTCACAATTTCACGTTAGAGCTTCCAGCTTGGTTGGATCAGTAAATCCATATATTTCCTTACAAAATCATCAAAACTGAGTCTTATTACACATTTTATGACACAATTCGTTGTTTGTGCAGTGGCAAGGTGGCACACATTCCACTTGAATCTAAAACCCGAGGCACGCTGTCGTGAGATAACAATATCTCCAAGTTGACAATCAAATAACAACTGCAATGGCGTATCTCATGTGAATTTCGTGACTAGTCGTTATGACACACATTCCACTTGATGTTGTCGCGTTAGTAATCAGAGACATCTGTTGGCGAGCACCTGAAGGTCTTTTGGTAGATTCCGCCCACACATTAACTCATGCTCCAGAAAGTCTGCATTGTAATTTGGGTAAAGACTGTCAAATGTCAATGTCAAATACTGCCGCCATGTTGGTTGACGGGATTGAAGCTACTATCGGATGTTAAAGTATCTTTTTAATACAATTATTTGCAGAAAGTACGATTGTTAAATACTTAAGCCACGAAAACGTATGATGCAATTGAAATCAAAGCTTCTGCATTGACGTTTTGTACCGAAGTTTGTCGTTGCATGAAGTCGCTTTGGTTCTTTGCGTAATGATTTGAAAGTGATCAAGGTGCGCTGCAGAAATCTTTCTTTAAAATAAAATTGGAACATTTCAAAATAAATTGAAAATGTAAATAACACTTCAAGATATGTAGATATTAACCTATTTGGCTGAATATTTTTGAAATCTGATACCATCCCAATGTCCTTGTAAAATTTAAACGTGATTGGACTTCACGATCGGAATTGTCAACCAATCAGAGAATTTTCCATCCAAAATATCATTCAGAGAAATGTCCAGTAGAGTTAAAATGTATTTCGATATCAAAACATAGAAAAGCATAGAGCTATCCTAAAAAGAGCATCAACTTGATTGGTCTATACTTTGTCCAAAGTGCCACAGATTCCACTTGAATTTCTCATCCTGTACAATGTACACCACTTGTTATATAGCAGGGTTTACATTAAACTTAGCTATTGGAATTCTAGTGCAGTATACAACAAGTATCAATCACATTTCAACAAATAAGGTCGCTGTAATGTGATTGGCTATTGAGTACACAGTGCTGTGTAGAGCGATGCAATGGAAAGCTAGGTTTGTCTGTTACACACACTGGTGCCTGCAGCAGTGTGTTCACTGAATCACTCAACAATATCATGCGAAACCAAAACAATTACACTTTTAATACGCAACGTAGTTGGAAAAAAATATTATAAAACTTGGTTTATGTTTACTTAAAAGTTGAAGAGACAATACAAAGTGTAACGTCCCTATCAAAGTTTTGAAACTTTCACGGTCGGCTTTCGAATACTTTTTTCAGAATGTTTTCTCTGTTTGCAGTTACTTTTATTCTCGTTTTAACGTTTCGATATTTTATATCGAGACCTGCGTCAGAATCGAAGAGCAATATTTTATTCAACAGCGTCTGTTATTTGTTTTGTTCCATGAGATATCGTTAGTTATGAACTCGATGTGTTGTAGAATCATGCAAGATAAAGCACATCAAATCGCGTTCTTGCGCATCGCTCATTACGCACTTGGGAATGTTATGATTAGGACTAGGATGTTTAGGACATATCCTTTTTAGTTTTTGTTCAGACACGTCTAAAAATGATATATAAATATGTTTCATGTGTTCCTAAATACAAAAATATGTGTTTCGTTTTGTCTGAAAATGCCTTTTTCTCATTTTTTTAAGAATTCAGTCCTTTTCTTGCTATTTTTAGGTATGTTTGTATTTTTTTTTTTTAATTATTGGGGAAAATAATATGAAATGTATGTTGCAAGTATCAACAATTTTATTAATTTTGGTCCAGACCACAAATCATAAAATTTTCATCCGCCATTTGGATGACCATCAACAATTGACACTTGATACATTGACACATTCATACAATAATTTAAGTTAATTTTTATATATTACTCCAAGTCCAACTCCTAAACCGATAAATCGAATAATATGTTGACGAATATTACATGGCATAAAATTTGATTGATCCTTTTTCGGGATTTTGTGGTCCTTTTTAAATAGTTTTAATGTGCTATTTGCCTGCCTTTTTGGGTGTTTCATAGGTGCTTAATAATAGATAATACTAGATTATAGTTTGATATATTTAGTTGTTGTTATATATTTCATCAATTATTAGTACCTATCATTATTAGTTTGTAAGGCTCTACCACCTGCCCAATGGTGCAATTTGTAGAATTAAACTGAATGAATGAAACATCCTAGCCCTAGTAATAATATGATTGCTCCACAACACTTTTTAATGCGTAGTAACAGTGTGTAGTGTTAAGTGTTAAATGTTTAATGACTGTTTAATGATAATTGTTTTATCCCCCAGAGTGAATAATTGTGAATAAGACTTGATTCGGTGTCAATTCCTATTGACGCAGCCACCTGATTGAGCTATGAATTGCATCGCTAATAACTGCATCTCCGAGCGCTGACTGTAGTTGTGCACTTTTATTATATTTCCCTGTAAGCTGTTCACTTTTACGCTAAGGTTTTTTCTTTAATACATTCTAAGAATTGCATTTTCGTTATACACGTCTAGATTTAATATGTTCTTTTATTAAAAACGAAAAAAGTATTATATCTCCTCGCATATTCAGGCATTTGTAAATAATTTTTCGAGAAGATTGAATCTGGCTGGAATGGCATTTGTTGGTATTGAATTGTTTGAATAGGTGGTATTTCGCAGTGCAGAGATTTTTTTATTGAAATATTTAATTAAGTGAGATCTCTTGTACGTCAAAAACAAATAACTTCTTTCTCCGCATCGTGCGTTATTGCCGCGTGCGAGATGAGATCTTGTCCGCCACACATTGCGTGGCGTGCTCATTGTGCACGACGATGATGAGAAGGGATGATGCGAGGGGTGAACCGAGAGGGGTGTGAATCTTTGTCGGCAGGGACGTGTTGCTCAACTCATATAGGAAAGTTGATTCACAGGCGGAGAATATTCGCGGAGCAAACAAAGCTTTCGCCCGAAAACAATCTCCAAAGGGATTTTGTAGACTCTCGTTTCACCGCCTTTCATATCTCACGTATATACTTCACTGAAGCACGTTTCCACGCTATCTTCTTATAATTATTTAATATTGACTTAATTAATGCACATTCATCATTACAGTTCATCAATATTGGCAGAGGGTTTTTGTTCCCGGATTGTTCCACGTTTTCGCGCGCACAAAGTCTTGAACTTTACGTCTTCGAAACTTGTCGACTACGCTGCATGCATTCACTTTCCTTTGAGAGATCTCTCTTACTCTGTTTGCATACTTGAAATGTAAATCATAATAATATTACTTAGTCCATACGGCAGTACACAGACGTAATAATTGTTTGTACAATCTTAAGCCCGTGGTGGAGCTTGCATGTCAACCGAGTTTACAGCGTCACGAATTAGTCCAATCAACTCCGGTAATTAATGCATACACAGTGGGAATAACTCTGAATTTAAATCAAATACTCGCTGCCCTTTAATGTATTTCCTTGAATTACCACGTAAACTTGTGCTAAATACGACTGAGGGATTGGAGACGTGATATTATAACGACTTACAGAAGTTTCGTATACTTGATCTTTCGTAATGAGTTATAAGATACTTCGTTTAAGTAGGACATTACACTCTTCAAAACATTTTTTACATAAAGAAAATGAAAGTTTTGAAAGTTTTCTCTTTTGTGCTTGAGAGTGCTCAACAAATGAACTGCATTAACGAACCATTAAATAATTTTAATTAACAGACAATTCAACGCTCACTTAAAAATTTTAATAATTAGGAGTGAATGACAAAAACGAGCTTTAGGATTGAATTCAATGAAGTTTGAATAATAATTAGTAGAACCACGCGCTAGAGCCGTGCTGTTGATTACCGGATACACGTTGAGTCTTGAGGTTAGCTAAATAATTACCGTGGTTTCGCATCGGCGTCGACGAATAGTTTAGTCGCGCCACGAGTCGGCCCGATGTCAGAGACAAGATATTTCACCGGCGACGTGGGAGAGTGACGCAATCGGACTGATTTGAAATTGGTCAGTGTGTCTGTTGTCGGCTGCTGGCAGCAGGTGTCACGTACAGTGTGACATCGAGTCATGAACTCGCCCTTAAAACTCGTCTCAGCTCGGAAACATGTCTGCTGTAACTGGAAGGGTCTCAGCGTTGCGTCAGTTGTTGCTACTTCTCCGAGGTTCAGCTCGCAGAGACAAGTTGCTGTTCGATATTAATCGATATTCTTTCGGAGGCAACAAAGAAGCGGTTGCGTTCCAATACAGTGATTTGAATTATTTCCATAAATGCCTCGCGGCAAACCAGAAACAGATAATCGTTTTGTGTTGTTCAATAGCGGAAGCGAATTAATTGTTTTTTAGAACGGAATACGGCTGCTTGTTTGTGTTACGGTGAGTTGCCTACCAACTCGGAAAAAATATTATTTTGTAAGTTAATATTATTTCAGAATGGAATGTATACACAATTAATATTACCGAAGTCTGCGTACCTGTCATATCAAGATGAGAAATTTCGCTTTCAATAAAATATCGATTTTAAGTCATCCTTATGTCGTCAAATGATGCAGACTTAAACAGTCCGAGGGGTTGCATCTAAAAGCAAAACTCTACGCTCAAGCAATTAGTTTAAACGGTCGACGTAATCGGTTTCTGATTTCACTCGCTCCTAATGTCGCTGCATGCCGGCGCCACGTGGTCAAGATGAAATCACCCAAGAGGCTGTGCATCTGAGACATGTCAGCTGTGATCCATCAAGCCGTGGTGTGTATATCGGAAAGCCATCACACCCGGCCCGAGCATGCATAAATACATGAGTCGTTGGAGCAGCCAGTGTTACGCATTTGTTGCTTCCGTGGACCACGATGAATTATTCAAAATGTATTTTTATATGTCTTTCAAATGGTTCTCTTTATTATGCCATTCGGTTGCCGTTAAAACAAAACGTGCTCATATAGATTCCTTCTCTGCCCGATAATAAAAGTTAATAACACAAAATGCCGTATTGGCCATTATGTAAATGCAGGATATTCTTAAAGCTCTTGGAAATGATGCTTTAGACAGAATTGTGAGTGTTTATATGAATGGAAAATGTGATGTTAATGTTTTTCAAAACTCCAGTGAGGATGATTGTTGACTTTCCAGCGTATTTAACCAACAGCTCAGTGCCAACTTACACCTTTGATATTGCCTGAATCAAGACTAATTGTCGGAGAAGTAGAATTTCTGAAACAAAACCTTCTCTAGACTGAGTTCGTAACCACTAATTGTAACTACTTAATTACCACACAAAAAGGCATTCTTGTGTCATCAACCAACTTTGTTACAGCTTTTTCTCATTTGTTACTATTCAACGCTTCAAGCAATGTTCAAAACACTTTTGACAAACTCATCTATAGATAAAGCTAATCTATGATACAACCTCAATAGATGCAAAGAGACGTATTTCTGACGTTTGAAAGTTTAAAGAAGGCGTTTGGTGGAAGAATCATGAAGAATCAATCGTAGGCAATAAAAAGAAAACGCCTCTTCCATTTAATTTCCATCGAGTTAAAAAATCTCAACTACTTCTGGAGTCAATACCAACTAGCTCTCTTTAAAAATTTCACCCTCATGTATTATCTTCAAAGCCGTCATTATCTGTTACTACGTCATGTTTTGATTATTCGGTTGCCTTTGAAGTGTTTTCATCAAATTCTCCATTCCATTTTATGTATACCCTTTACTCTCTCCAAAGTTCAACTGTTTTCGAATCTTAGAATTTCGCACAATGCAAAAACCCGAATCTTCTCCTGCCTATGATCAATAGTTGTCTGCCTATAGCTCGAGAGGGTAAACATGCTCGCAAGGAAGAATGTACACTGCAGAACACAATTGCTTTTTGTACGCTCTCTTTGCGTCGACCGCACTGCTACATGCTAGCACAAGAGGCTAGAGGCAAGAGGGAAGGATGTGTTTTCCGAGGCAATTTTCACGGTGCGTCTTGATTTTAAGTGTTATTCAAAGATCGGAAGAAAGGCGACGAGATTGAACGCTAAGTTTCGCGGCTCTGAATCTTACGAGATCACAGCATCCGCAACGTCATCTAATTGAAGAGGTAAACCGAGTGGTGACACGCTGCTTTACGCACCTCAAAGGGATACAAGTGGCGGGAACAATGTTACTGATACAAGTGGAGGTAGACGTACGGACATTCCAAGATCATCGGCATTATGAGTATGACATATAGGAAATTTTTTTAGTTCTTTTCATATTTCTTGACTCATGATGTTTCAGTTTTAGTGTAAGTTTATTGATTGATTCATTGTCGTGTTGAGATATTTACATTTCTTTAAGTCCGATTTACACGGTACAATTTCTTGAACAACTTCTGTGTCACATTCCCATTTTTCATACAATTTTGCATTTACACGACAAACTTTCTGTCCCCGAACATAAAACATGTTCTAATTTCTTTCAAGAAATGTGACAAAGACTTTGTCAAAGACTATGTCACAGAAGTTGTTCAATAAATGTGACCGTGTAAATCGGGCTTTAGATGAAGTAAGTCAAAAATGTTATGCTTTTATCATTATTTCTGATTTTCATGATTTATATGAGATCGTCTACAATGATCTACAAAATATACAATTCTAATCATCACATGTTAATTACTCCCACTAATTGTGGATGTAGCGTTGAGACACTTATTTCCCAAGCGTAATTACAGCCACAAAAATGTTAGTTATCTTTATTAATGTACTGCCTTCACCATATCAATGACACCATCTATACTAGGAAATTTACATGGGATATTGTATTGTGGTTTTATTACACACAAACAATAAATGATTTGTTTTTCAAAATGTTGACGCACATATATTCTACATTAAAAATACATACTCACTTCTAGTATGTCCATCTTCATGTCTACTAGTCAATTCCCTTGTTATTGATCAAATACATCTGCCGTTAGAACGTCGGACCAAGGAGGCTGCTCTCGACGTCAAGATCTTGGCAAAGAGAAGCGAAACAAACTCGATATCGAAGAGCCAACTTCTCTCGCAATTAGCTTTTAATCGATATCAGAAGAGTAGCCAGTCAAGCTCTCGGCTCCAATTGCCAATAATAACCAACTGTTGATCAACGGTGTATATCGAGATGATATATTATTTATAATGAGTTCACGGCAGAAATATTGGGTCGAGTGGAGCGTGAAAAAGTCATTACGAAATAGATCAAATTTTAAAGAGATAATTTGTAATGTGTTTTAGATATTCGTACTCGGGATGTTGATGTAGTGACTCTGCTTTCAAACTCTAAACAATTCATAGAAGGAGAGGGCTGGACTGTATCAATTAGAAGTCTAATCAGTGGATTTTATCCTGAAATCGAACTTCATTTGATTCATTTTGTGCTCGTGAAAGATACCGAGTTTCATTAAAAAATCACCGTGATTTTTCAAATTAAAGGTACAGAACAATGGGTAAAAATGTTGATTAAAGGGTCAACACTTGTGACTTTGCAAGAATTACTGTACTTAGACTGCCCTTAACTTGGACTTTATTTTACTTGAATTCTGAATTTTTAACTTTCACAAATTTAACAATTCTTACTAATCGTTTACTGTTATTTTTAAGCATTATTTTTAGTAGTATCTGTTGGAATTAAAATTTTGAACATTGGCATTATTATTATATTTGCAATGATCATTATAATATCATGATCAAACATATTAAATATTTTAAAGACTGTCGAAGGCTGTTATAACCATGTTTGCCTTATTAAAATCAAAATAAAAAAATAGTAGTATAATTTTATAAAGCACTGAAAATCCAGCTAGTAATAAACATCCGTTTACAGACCCTTAACTTATCCAACAAATTACAAGTGCATAATCCATAATGTTTATTTCAATTAAGTTTCACAGGCAACACATTACTGTTCCAATGCGTAGAACCAGTAGAACGTTTTAAACAAAAAGCTCTTTAAATCTATAAAACATTCTCGTATTCTTTGATAGCTATAATTACTTTGTGTACATCGCGGCAATATATTTCTCCCGTTCCTTATTGCCTGTAGTTGGTGCAACAGCAAGAGTTATCGTATAGGTGGAGCTAGCCCTATCTGTCTCAGCGTCGTATAGAGCGAGCATCCAAGGCGAATAATCCCTCTCGTGCGGGTGGCGGTGAAGAATGCACCCTTTACACTTCACAAGAACACTTCCTCGCGAGAAGAAATTCAATATATTATAAAAAAGGAGAAGTCGTGGCATCTTTTCAAAGACAGTCGAGAGTCGTAAAGCAGGGTCTTATAAAATAGCCATCCACGAAGAGATCGACAACATTTATCCTCGGCTCACTTAAAGATTCAGCCGAATAAAATTGCCGTTTATTTCCAATAGCCTAGCTCTGCTGTGGACGTGGGTATTGAAAAGAGAACAATCAAAACATTGGTAGAAGTATTTATATAATTCAAGATCCCTTGACAGAATGCGACGGAATTGTGTAGCATCAGACAATCAGTTCGGAAATAAAAACTTATTAAATTTACTTGAAGTTCTCTAAACACACATGGATGCCGACGAGTGATGGATTTAGAAATGGTTCCAAGCTGGAATTTGTTAGAATTTAAAAATAATTAAAACGTTCGATTTAAACTTGTTCTGTCAACAACGAGTGCTGCCCTCTAAGTCGCCAGATGGAACTCAGCTATGTGCATGTTTTAATGTGTTTTTGGGAACAATGGGTCATTGTCAGTCTCAGCGAGGGGAAAGTTGTATTAATTATTCGCTTTAAATATTTGTTTCTTAATCGTTAGTTTCTAACTTCAAAAAATATTCATGCAAAACAAATTAATTACTGCTTATTTTGGTGAACGTTCGGTTTTGCAGGATTTTTTCCATATAATTAATCAATGTGCGTTGAAAGAAAAATAAAGTATCATGTGAATTTACTTCTACATTCATTAGTATAATTAATGCATAGTCAAGTTACTGACAATTGCCACTCACCATCAAACGCAATCCATTGAAATCTGATAAAACTACAAACATTTACTCAAGTTGTTAAAATGACAGAAACTGTAAATCTTAGAAATAAATCCGATATGTCAATACTGCTATTGTTTTCTATTGTAGTTATTTTGACTGCTTTTCTGTGGAATCTTGAGATTGACACAGTTTATACTTCATTCTCTTTATATGTAATTTTGCTTTTTTCTTTACTTCGAAATAAAGTGAAAATTGTAATAAGTGTGTCTTATTGAAAGCTATGAGTTTTCTACTTCGAATGCAGCTAATTTGACCTGAAATATTATGTTCCGAAAGAGCGGATCTTGGATGATCAAAACGGCAAGAGGGTATTATTACTTTAAAAGCAAACACTGGCAATTTATTAGAAGAAATTTCCATTTTCTTCTTACGAAATTCCCAGAGTTAATAAGAACCTAGTGCTACTCTCGAGCCTCTTTCATCTGAGAGTTTTTCATATTTCAAATATATGTTGTCATATAATTTGATAACTTTGGACAGTGTACGCCTAAGTACGTGAGAAGGGCAGGATAAAAGCTGAGATTCCGCCATTAAATGAGTCACTATTCACATGAAGTTCTCATGAAGACGATGAAAGAAACTTTAGCTACGCTTTTTAAACATAATTTGATGTAGAGCACATACTTAACCCTAAAAGTTTTAAATTAACTCGGTAAAAATTACTTTTGGTGATTAATTTTGAGGAATTTAAATCATATGTACATGATACGAAAGGTCACGTTAGATATATCTCCAGTGAACTTGAATGAAACACAAGTTCTGATAACTTGTTAAAACAATGATTGTAAAAGTGATCAGGCTGGTTTCCCCGGGACTTGTTTCGAGTTTTGGAAGCATTCTATAGTGATGCGAGTTGTAGGGGGTAGGCTGTAATGGCGTACTCCATTAGCCCTGGGAGTCGGAGCACATCTTGGCATAGCTTGCTCATATTTTACAAGACCTTTTCGTGCCTTTTAGCATCTCCATGAATCCCCATAATATCCTCTTGCAAACCCATGGCAAAGAGCAGCTTAACCCAGTTGTAGCGGATTTAGTGAGTTCTAGTCTTTCCTGCTATGTTGGGATGCTTTCCAGCCGGGAAACGGGAGAATTTCAGAAAACTTCTTTAATTATAAATTGTTGGCATTTAATTTCTGTGAGTGTTTTTTTAAACAAATAATGAAACAGAGAAATGGAAAATTTCTGTGCGCATAAGCAGAAGAAATATGTAATTTTCTGATAGTTTGGACTGCTCATATCTGTTTACTGTGTCTGATACAATTGGACGGATATTAATGTATTCTTTAAAATACTTTTGTTGGGCAAATTATTTATCACACATGCTGTTAACGCAAATGCTCTTTAAACAGTTTCTCAAATGAAACTCTGTGTCACGCTATTCTATTAAAAGTACAGTTAATTATGCCATAATTCCTATCAAAAGAATATAAAGTAAACAGTCGTATCTTTCAGTAATTGGTTATAGTTCCATAAAACTCAGCTAAAATAATGGCATACGTATTCACTGAAATGCATTAAAATTGCTCCAGAACGAGTATCGAAAGAAACTGTAATGATTATTAGATCGCGACGCCGACAGCTGTCTTTAGTGACACAAGTCCATTAATATTTCGACAAGTTAATTTAATCGAGCTTGTACTTGTCGTAACTGTCGAATCAACGCCAAAGAGGTGATCTGATCTTGTACCGTGAAGTGAACTTACGCCGGGGTTACCGTCGTCGCCGTCGCCGTCACCGTCGGGGGCGTCGGGGTAAAGGGGTTTACTAAATCACTCGTCGTAATCCGAGTAGAGTTGTAGCGCCGGCATTCAACGAACCTTTGTCGGGATTAACCAAGAAGCTTGCGCAGTTTACCGTTGGAAATTATCACACTGTTATTGTTGATTGTTGAGCGTATAATTGCAGCTTTTTCACCGTTATCGCAGCTACACAAACAATTACAGTGTTCCTAATGTTCGGCAAGGGTCTTTAGCTCATTTACGAAGTTAATGTTATCGGCGGAGGGTGGCGCTGCCTGCGTAGTTCAAAGTCCGAAGAGTAATGGCTTATTTCGGCGCATATGCCCACAACACGGCTCCCGATCCAAATCTCAGGCAATGAGTGTGGAATTATCGATATAGTTCTGAAACCACATGCGCCACGAAACATGAATAGAACGTTTTAAGCGGGGGGTTCCGATATATGAAGAATAATCTTACTTCTCGTTGGGATAAATCGATGCTGAGTTTTGTTCCTTGTAGCGAGGATAAGATCTGGGGTTGAAACAATGTTTTTTCTTCCCTCTCAAAGAAAAACAACATGTCAATCCCCCCTCCAGCACTTAAAACCAACTTTAAATATATTTTCGTGAGAGATATTTCGGAGAAATGTTCATCCGACTGATTGTGTTTGCTCTCGACGTATTTCCTCTATTTGATGATCTCTTGTTCACGCCATTAGACGTCCTCTCAACAACGCTTTATTAAAACGGCGACATGTCCTCGTCGTAGGTATACGTCATCATATATCTGTTATTCCATGCATAGAGAGTGGATGACGTTATTGATGACGATGTGCTTGATGACATGAGACTAATGCTTTCGGTTATCAATCCGACATTGTCGCGTGCGAAGCCAACGTTCAACGCTGAAAATATAGAATAAAATGCGATTTGAATTTCCTCGTCAAGAGTAAATAATAACGATGAAAGAGAAATGATGAAGTGTTTTCATGATACATCACAAGACATTGTTCTTAGACATGAACTGATTTCGTTTAAGTAGTTGACATCATTACTCTTAATCACTGGTTTACGTAGCGAAGGGTTTGTTCTCAACGAGCAGATGCTTATTATCCACGTTTAGGTAAGTGTGCATTGTTTACACGGCGCTATCTCTTCAACGCAGACATTATAAGCGACATGTTTGCTAATAATGATAGTTTCGTTCTCAGCTCACTGGGACGTGATGAATAGCAGTTGAATCTGCGTCGAGATCTTCGCAAACATTAGGAATGATGCGAGGGGTGAAAATCCACAGTTTTAAAAAACGAGGGGGAGTAAAAAAAGAAGCGAATAGCAATGCGAGTTTCCTCGCTGCGACGTATAAATGGTTTTTGGTTAAGTGGAAATGTAGGGCTTTTGTGTGTAACCGTATATTATATTTTCGTTGTGAGTATGTGAGACTAGTTTTTTTTCATGCGCCCGAAAGTATCGTAAAGTTACGCAGAAATGTCGGAAACTAATCTAGCGAGAAAGTTGAAGTTCACGTAAAGAGGTCCTCTGGGGTAAATAAGGCAAATTGATTTTCGATAAAGGTACCTATATTCTTTACGATTATCTCTATGAGCTTAAGATTTTTTCGTTATTTTATCTTGAAATGGGAGGGAAAAAAGAATACTCGGATAAATCCCACATGGAATTAACATATTTCTTTCAAAAGTCTTAATTCACAGTAAGCACTACTAAGGCCGGGTAGGACCAAAATTGGATTAAGTTAACTATTGATAGTTAGTGGAAGTTAGTGAATCCCATCGGCTGTGGAATTCACGCCAACTGGATTCATTGGTTAACTGCTCACTAACTATCGATAGTAAGCTAATCCAAAGTTGGTCCTACCCGGCCTAACTGAACGATCTGTTTTTAATGTAAAATCCCGTTAATTTTGGTACAGGTATAAACAAGGTCATATACGTTTTGTAATTAATTAAAATCTGCTATTATCATTTTAAAATATTAAAATAAATTTTTACCTGCCGTATGTCAGCCTAACATGCGCAAGAAAATCAATATTTAGCAATATTACAATTGGTGGCAGATGTAGGTTTATTTTTCAAAACAACTCTTCCCGGTATAAATATTTGGGAAAAAGTCTACAAGTCATCTCTGAGAGTTTTATGTTTTATAATTATTAATTTTTACGTCAAAATTCAAATCCACGAACAAGTTGAATGTTGCCATCACATTATTTTAAAAAGCATTTACGAGTGCCGTCGAAATACTACAACATTTCTTCATCCCGTCGTTTCGAATCCATCTCTCCAACAAAACGCCAAAACGTTTGAGTTTGCCAAAACAGAAAACACCATTGAATGAGTGTGTATATGGAGGGAGCAAGATTGAATTGAGTGTGTGAAATGGCTTCTTGCCATAGTGGCTTCCAGCCAAACTAGAGCATCAGGTAGTCACTAAATCTAGTGTTCATTTACTGCTCAAACTCAGGTCCAACTTGCAAGGTAAACTTCCTCCCTCCCCTCCAGACCCTCCCACCCAATAACACCATTCGACAAAGTGAATCGCTTGACGATAACATGTTGAAATCGATCCTAGAAACATTTGTCAGTAAGCGGTGAAGTTTTCTCACTAAATCCATCATCACAAAGTTATAAGTTTTGTTTATGAGTTTATTCATCAATATTTGTTACAGATCTACGAGTCGAAAAGGATAGATATCAAAAATAGTAGATTTTCGATAAAATTCATGTTTTTATTTTTTATTTATGTGATTGAAACATCAAACGACAATTTTATGTCTGTCTATGGAGACTAGTACCTCATGGATTTCTTGGAAGATTGTTTGAAAGAAAGTATAAAAAATGTTCTCGATCTAACATAATGTTCAAACTTTCCTTTTTTACTACACCTTTGTTCCCGCTGTAAAGTAAATAATGACTATACGCTGAAGCTTAATGTTTGCTATGAATTCGCCATAATTGTAGTTTTCATGTGGTCTATTCTACAGGTACATTATTTTCTCATCTTCTTACGAACATTCTATAAAGACGACATATTTTCAATGCAAAAATAAACGAAACAATCTCCTTTCTTTCATCTTATTTTACTTTCACGATGCCATTAAATTGAGCGTGAAAAAAGTAAGCGCCTGTGATTAAGCGATCTAATGTGCTTTTATCACCATTGTCGCACATAATCACTGAGCGTCTAAGAGATCCATTATAAGAGGATCACCTTAGTGGGTGTTAGAAAACTGAACGACATTAAAACGTCACTTCTTCTCTTTTGCATCATTACAGAGACGCTACAAGAAAGCAGACCCATGCTGACGCGCTCGTTTTAAATAATACTCTACTAAGTTAAATGTTCCAAACTTGACTCTGTTTCACAAGATGTTTTTGTGAGTTTGCATTGCAAGCAGAAATGGACAGTTAATGTCATGTCTGATTCGTTTCGTGTCCCATTACTCCTACAATTATGACTAATGATGACAAGTGACTAGCCGACTGGGGGCTGGGGGCTGGGGGGTCGTGATGTAATCGGGGGGCCAGGCACTGCCTTGCATGCGTGCTGACATCGATTCAGAAGAAGCAATCTTCTCATCATTGGACATTTCCCTCAGACGACATTAGACGATGTAGGCAGGAGAAGAATTCGGAGAGATATCTATCTTGGTTATGTAAACACAACTGGGTATCTTTAAATAGATATTAATATTGTGTAACTCTATTCAATTTTAATTTTGGTTTCCTGAGTACATATTTGTCCAAAAGAATTTAATGGTATTTTATTGAACATTCAATTTGAGCATTAGGTTAATATTTCAGTCACATATTCTAGGAGACAAGGAAAACGATAGCTCACTTGTGGCTATAATAGTACTAGAGCAATGGCGGACGTTTAGGGCAGCCAGTATAAAATATACCGTATATAATATAGTATTAATTAGGTTATATTAAATGTATAAGTTTTATCTTGTATATATTTACTAAACAGGTGGCTTCGTCAGGAAATTAGTGTCTGTGTTTTAATGTAAAACAAATTAAACGGCCCATCCGACAATATGTAGGATTTTTGTTCATAAGAATGGAATTCAATTTGTTAAATAGAAATGCTGACTGACCAAGTAAATATCTTTCGAAAACAACTTCAGTGAAAGAATTGCATTTTATACAATGCCATTTGTCTGGCAGGTCGTAAACCAGTGACAAATTTCTGATCACTTCTTTGAATTACAATAAATGCCGACAGGTTTTATTTATCTTTAAATTGCAATTCTATTTGAATGGAATTGAAAGAGAAAGATCGACGAAGAGAGAACTCCTGTCTGCGTACAAATGCATGTATGAGAGAGGGAAATAGACAAGAGTGGGATGGAATTTTAAAAAATCGCAGAGCTTTGCTCGCCCCCCGTAGTGGTGACAATTGATGACGTCAGTGAAATGAACCACCGAACCACTAAAACTGTCACCGTGCTGAAATCTTTCACCGACGCGTCGATCGCGCGCCGGGAACTTTAAGCTCGGAGCTTTGCGCGCGACAGACAAAAAGTGAATTCGACGTCGGTTAGTGTCGAACAGTAACACCTCACACTCAGATTGATAATGTCGGAAATTCGATGATGAATATTAACCCTGCGCTATGAGTCTATCTCTTTAACACAATTACGTCAACGGCTATTCATCGGTTCTCTCTCTTTATTTCATATTCGTTTAATTTTGTGTTCATCTTATATAAAGTTCACATTACCACAAGCGGATGAAGAGTAATAACAAATTGTAATTTATTAAACACAAATCGCCGTTGGTGCAATTTCATTTATAATTCATTATAAAGTACCTGTTATTTATTTTCTTTCAAATAAATCAATGTTGACTTTTGCAAATACACATAAAACATTGTTTACTATAACCTTTACCACTTTACTACTATAATCACCGTAAGGGTAAATAATATTCAAGGCCAACCTTACAATACTTTATAATAATTAGCATAAGGTTATGAGATGACAATTACTATTTTCTCTTGTGAAGGTTTGTGTCATTTAAACACAACGAATCTGCCCTCATCGTCAAGAAAGTAAAATACGCTACCAAAACAATCGTCTTATCGATCATTTATTAGCTCAAGTTTAATTATGGAATACAACTGCAGTTCAAGAACACCTTCAACCTCTTGTCGTGCTCAAAGTAGACTTCTTTATCGTCAATTTTCCAGCTTTCTTCGGTCAAACTGGTCGATTCTCGCATCACTGCATCTCTCCTTTGACCACAATTCCAACATCTTTAAATGTCTTGTCATCAAACAAGCTTTTTCATCTTCGTGCTCATGAGTCCATGCTTATTGTTATGTTCCTTCAGGAACTCTGTTACACTCTGAAACACAAACATCGACCTGAAAGTGCTCATGTTGTGTATGGTGTAGGTGAGCGTGTGTTGTGAGTCGGGTAGTAGAACGCTTCCGGCAAACATTAAAGAGCAAAGAGAGCCGATGACTCGTACAAGGGGAAATTGAGTCTCTACGGCAAAGCAATAACGGATCCTCATGTCCGAGCTTCATAACCCGAGCATGGCGCAAGTGTGCACTCGTTGTACTGGAACTTGGACGATGCATACAAAGCGAGCGGGGATATTTTAACATTTTGCACATGGAACGGTTTGTGTTAGAAAATTGTTCGGTATTTTGTTTATATTATGTTTTTAGTGAGAGCGCGCAGCTTGCTCGGACTAATAATGGAAAGAAAGATTTAAAAATGTACTCAACACGGTAGAAACTCGTTCAGTATTGAATTGAGTCAGACACCGTAAAAGAGGCAACGAACTTTCTGTATTTCTACTGAAATATGTTTTCATAAATTACTTATTTTACTTTTCCACTAACTCAGAACTATTTCAAAACTTCGAAGCTATACGACCATAAGGAAGATTATTTATTAAGACATCCATCCGCCTCTTTTGCGACTTGAATCATTCATGAACAACTTACCTGATCTAGCAGTTACATTTCCCCTAGACACTAGAACCTATTTTAATAATCTGAACATAATTAGATAGTGAAGTGTGCATGTACAGCACCAAGAGAGTTGAAACTTGTTAGGAGGAATTGTGATCAGCCGGAGTTCATTAATAATTCCTAGATGCAGCACACCCGTCAATAATAAATCAGTGCATTAACACTTTGCAGCTTAACCATATAGCCACGTCGCATACACTCGACGCTCTGTAGTGGAATGGCCACTTCAGGGATTGTCTATAGTCGTGAATACATTACAAACATGTCATACCGGCGACATATGTCCGATACACGAGCCGGTACCGTCTTGCCGGTATCCTGGCACAGGTAATATTACTGCGAAATTACAATTCAGAGTTGGGATGAATTATTTTTGGATGGAAATGTAGTTTTTACAATTTGTTTTTATTAACTAATTCTATGAAGGAAATTGAAGATTGATGTAATACATTTGAAATTGGTATATAAGTTGAATATAGATATCCATTGTAATGAGAAAAACCAATCATGAAAGGATTATAAACGTGTATATTTAGAGTGTAATTAACCTACTTTTTCGCTATTGCAGACCTGTTATTGGCTGTTGCTTTGACAAAATAAAAATATACCCGAGAACCAACATCGACATTTCTATCAGCAGTTGACCATACTCACCTTCTATCAAGATCACAAAGTCTCCGATATTTCTATAGAAAACGTCTCCAATATCTCATCGAGTGAATCAGTACAAGGTTCATCTTCCAATTAGTCCCGTTGCCTCCTCATCTCGGCTCATTTCAGACCGCCGAACAGAAGGAAACAGCGACAGCAATTACATCTCTCCATCACGTGACCCAGCTACATGACTTTCAGTTTTTACCAATTAAAACAGAGGCTTGTTTCCTGGCGACCTGAGGTAGGACCGTGTTGCTGGCCCACCCCAGGGGGCCCACTCTGATGACCAACGGGAACGGCGAGATTTTTGTGGAAATTGGACCATGTTGGAGTTAATATGACTTTCCATTATCTTGTCGGGCGAGAGGAGATTCCATTCAACTTTTGTCGGGGTTTTTTCAGATATGTTTTTGTTTTCACGCTCTATCTATAAGTGGTGAAAGGTTCAACCAATCGAGATCATATTTTGTCCGGATGAATTATCAGTAGAGGATAGATCACATGTGTTTGGTTTTCAGCAGAATAGGATATTCATGGGGTATGCATTGAAAAGTAACCAAGTGGAAGTTCACTGTGTTAATAATCTATTTAAATTTCAACGTTTATCTTGATTTAGTTACAAAAACACGGAATAATAACTCTTTGCCACGAAAGGCATAACAGTAGACCGTCAGGTTTCAAACGACCGATTTAATCTTCCATCCCAGCATCATTTCTAAGAATTTCAAGTGTATACTTTCGTAAATATTTTGCAATGTTTTTCATATTTGAATTGAGGGTCACACTTCCTCTTCTGTGAAAGTAGCGACATTTCCACTGATCGCTCCAATCAACTGAACACTTGTATCATTACACTAAGATGATTGGATTCGTCTAATTAACAAGTTAAGATATTATCGATCACCAATGAAATTGTCAGAAACTCTGTAGTCAAAATTACATTTAGTCATATCTTCCCATTTGGTTGATTGTAGTCTAATAAAATGATTTGGCATTTTCCCTCTACCACTTGAGTGTTATAAAACGGAGGTCCATTAAGTGAGCACTAAGAAGTGGTAGTATTAATTAGCTATCAAATAGCGGAGGCCCCCGCGACATCCGCCAACCAATTACCACGCGTTATTAAGTCGGTCGTTACTTAACTTTATTGATCGTTTCTTCAGACACCCACAAGCCTTCAGCAAATACGCGTGAAGCCGGATAAAGGAACAGATGTATTTTTTGTTAACACGACACGTCGGGATTTGCGGAGAATCTCGCTCCACGAGATTACACTGATGGCAGCGGTGGGATACGGAATTGTGTTGTTTTTGCGACTGAAATCAATATACGTAACATTTTTGCTAATATGTTGTTGCAGTGTGAGACAAACAAATGCTGTCTCGTTTCAGTGTTGTGGTATCTTTTTGTTTGTTCGTGATATTGAACGGTAATTGGTTTTTGTATAAGAGCCACTTGCAATGGACCCATTCATCAATCCAACGCAATTAATTAGCCTTTCATGAACAGCAATGTGCAGAGAGTCGTATTACATATAAAACTAGATTATTAATGCCCTTAGAGAATTTGGTATTAAAAGAAATTATTCCTTTCAAAATCTACGCAATAAACAACACATGTATTGATTATAAAATAGAAGAAGATAATCTACCGAATGATCAATTAATAACAGAACAAACTCTAGTACAACTCCAGTATCGTCACAAATTAAAAACATAAAACAATGCAAAAAATTTAATTTGCGATGACACTGGAGTTGTCCAAGAGTTAGTTGTGTTTTAATTACATTTATTGATGCAATTATTTCTTAACAGCCCAAGTTCGATGTATACAACGACTGATCATTCACTAAGATGATGTCGCATCTAAAAGATGATCATCTTCATTGGCCAACAACTGTAATTTAAATAAATGAGTGTCTTCTCGACTCTCGTGACTGCATAACTGTTGCATCTTGTATCTCCAAGATGGCAGCATCTTATCTCCGTCCCCCGGTTGCCATGCGTTACATTAATGAACATCACCTCCGCTTATTACGATGCCAACATATTGTTACTACTGGGTCACCGGGCATAATATATGCAGCATATTAATATGCACAACGATGTTGCGGTTGGCGAACACGGCCACATTCCAAAATTTGTAGCTTCACTTTATTATCACACTGAAAATTTAATGCGATAATTAATTAGTCACATGGCAAATTGAAAATTAACTTTCATCCAATCGTCTAATCTAGTACTAGGTCAGAATGTTCATTACTGTAAAATTTTCATACCGCTTTTACGAACAAACATTTTTAAAATGAGGTTTTGTGTTTTACAGCTTCTGTTTAACCTTACCAGTAAGTAGAAATTCAATTAGTAGCTAAAAGTTCCTTTTAATTCCGTATTAATGTATGTTTTTCCTTATTGTAACCCCGTGCGGGGGTTGGTGGGGTGGCGCTATGAAGAGGGAAGGGATGATATAGCGGACTTGGACGCTATGTGCAGGGCGAGATATCAAGTTTGGTTAATTAGTTGCTCTTTGCTCCGCAAGGGGCGCGGATAATTACCGACGCTAAGTGTCTCCCGTCCGGATAGCTATCCCTACTCGCACCGGGCGTCGCGGCGCTTATCCTTCCGCCGTTGCGACGCCTCCGACGCCCGCAAGATTTTTACGCAGTTTCCTTTCTCGAGATAAGTCTAAAAATTGAATTAACGCTGGCTCAATCACGTTGATTAGTCTCGGAATAAATTAATTCAATAAGAATATTATTTCAGTTTTGCAAATGCATTCATAAAAAGTTTCTCCGTCACAAAAGTCGACCATTTCTCTCTCAATCCAAGCAGTTGCCTAGCGATTTTCATCTGTGCATCCCGACTTCAATCTCAGCCTTTTTGTCTGGACCATGATGTATATGACTGATTACCCTATGTATTGGTGTAACTTTTAGTCTCAGTTTTACCAATCATGCATTTAGAGTTTTGCCATGGCACTAGGAAATGCCAGAAAACTGTAATTTAACACTCAGTTAACCTATATTTTGACAGTATTGAAAACAAAGACAAAAACCACAAAAAATAATCCCAAATCAATGTTCATCCGTTCGGACACTGACCTTCAGTATACATAACTGATTTCTGCGCTTCTCTACCTTTGAGAATCACAATGTGTGGTTATTCTAATCTTATTCTGATATTAGTTACGTAGGATACAAATCCTCTCCGAAATACCCTTTGAACGTTGCTTCCAAAACATGCTCATAATCATTTACTGAACGCGTTGAACACAAACAAAACACAAACGCCATATTTATCTCCACTTTAGAAAGGATATCTATGCTTGTAGTTTTTCTAATCGCTGCCTTGTTCCTGTTTGTGACATATGCTCGCCATCTTAACTTCTCTTTCTTGGCCACGCGCCAACTTCCAAACCCATCAACTGTCATCTCACTCGCCATGCGCGCTGGAGAGGTAATTATTCAATTATACAAAACGAGAAACACTCGGCATGTACCCGTATTAAACATCTCGTAAAATTACCATGAAGAGGACTTCATAGAACGTGCCATGGACTTGACTTTGGTCTCTACTCTCACCCTTGCACTCTCTCTTCACCCCTCTCATCACATCACTCTCTCTCTCGCTCTCACCCGCTCAAAGTGACTGCTTCCCGTATAAGAGACTCATTTGCAATAACGAAATTATAACTTAAAATATGATCATAGTAAAGGCAACGTTAAATTCGTATAACATTAAAATTCATGTACTGACTATAAAGAGTGTAAATTTTACCAGGGTATTTCGATGCTTCTTAAAACCTTATTTATGAATATTCATTTTGTTTTTGTTTGAAAATGTTACGCTTTACTCATTTTGCTCATTTTTAGTACGAACCTGCCATGAATTATTTAGTGGCTACTCCTCTAAATAAGTAGATGCTATTTTTTTAACACACTAGGTAATCTCATATTTTTAACGAGTTTAGATTGAAGTTGTCAACAGCTGAAATGATTGGTCAGGACTAAAATGTGCTAACTCTGTTATAAATATTATACATAAATTGTAAATAGATGTGTTTTTACTACATTTCAGTATAAAATGAAGGTGAAAGATCTTTCTCCTTTCTTCATCTTTTGGAAGAAAGAATTCTTTAATGATGAACGGAAAGTTGATATTAAGCTGAAGGAGAAAGTTTAGATGTAGATGAACTCTACATAATTATCTGCTTACCGCCGTCTGTAAAGAATGCTGTTTGGATGAAACAACGGGTGTCGTGAATAACACCCGTCCAATTTGAGTCCAATTTTGAACTTAATCGCTTACAATAACAGCTGAAAGATCCATTTGAAGTGATACTTATTTATATTTGTAAGCGATTTACAATTGGTGGCAGTGATGGGATATTTATTTTACTGCATTGTATGATCTCAACGATATACTCTTGACACAAGATTACATGTTTCATACAAATAAAAAAGGCAGACATTTTGTAGTAGAAAATATTAATAAAAATCATTACAAATGGTGGCAGATGTAGGATTTTGTATTTTAAAATTGTATTACTTCTCAAAGATCACAATGGTGACAGATGTATAATTTTGTGTTTTAAAATTGTATTACTTCTCAAAATATCACAAATGCTGACAGACATAATTACGTATTCCAATATCGTATTTAAAATATTTAAACATCACAAATGGTGGCAGATGTGGGATTTAATTTCTTATATAGATATAAGTTGAAAAAACGTATGTTATGTGTTTTAGTATTATGTAATGGGTAATATGCTATCTGCATTATGTAATGTGTAATGTGTAATGCGGTGTATGCATTATGTAATGTGTAATGTGTAACCTGCATTATGTAATGTATAATGTGTAATATGATGTATGCATTAAGTAATGTGTGATGCGTTATCTGCATTATGTAATGTGTAATGTGTAATGTATTATTGCAATTGTGTAATGTATTATCTGCATCATGTAATGTGTAATGTATTATCCGCATGATGTAACGTGTAACGCGTCATGTTCCAGGTGGCGTGGATCCACATCGACAGACAGATGATCCTGACGATCCACCGCCACGTGATCGCACGTGTCCCCCGCTTCTCCGTCTCCCATGACAACCAGAAGACGTGGCTGCTACATGTGTCGGGCGTGCAGCAAGAAGACCGCGGCTATTACATGTGCCAAGTCAACACGAATCCGATGATGAGTCAAGTCGGATACTTACAAGTTGTAGGTCAGTACAAACAATAGGGTCAAATCTAGACATACATTTGCCATAGCAAGTGTAAAATTAACTTTTTCCTGTGCTATTACATAAACATTCAGATTTAGGGTTTAAAATGAAGTTATTTTAATGTGGTGGTAGCATAAATGGGTCGTGAAAGCCGAAAAGGGAAAGTAAAAAGAGCAGAAGCGTAATTTATAAATCCCTAGATTTTACTCCTGGACAAAAATCAGAGCATGTTTTCTATGTCTTTGTAGCTTTTGGAGCAAGAGATAGCAAGGGGTGTTTTCCTAACTAGTGTATGTAATTTTTTAAAGTATGTGATATCTATTGATATAAATAATTAACACGTATCTTTTAAATATCGAATCGATTATTCCGATTGATCATCGCATACGAAAAGAGGATGAAAAATAACGTCACATTTGGGCGTTTATTGTAACACTTCAAGTTACAAATTGATCATGAATAATCGCTATGTTTTATTGTTTGGTTTAAATAAATTGTTGATATGGAAATTGTAGTGTAATTTTTCATTAACGGCTATAGAATAATGTCGGAGAGCTTCAGCAAATAATTAGTCTCTCAGTGAACCAACGCAAGGCTGTTAGCCCATAAAACATTGTTAATATTAAATATAAATTTTCACTGAGGACGCTAATTAATCCTAAATCTTAATAATTCCAGCTACTTTGTATGCGTCTAAAAATAATGAGGTTCAAGTACTAAAAGAAGGCTAACAAAAAATCTTGGCAATTTGTTTGGCGTAGATGTAGAATCAAGTCGTTTTTCTAAAGGAATTTTAAGATGCCAGCCTCTTGTTGATGAGATTTGGTCACTTGTACGGACGTCGATATAAAGAAATTCCACGCACTACAAATCCGGCATGAATCTCAACATTAACTTGATACCATATTTGCTCTAACAAGCTCACATGAGGATCAGTGTGAATTATATGACTACAGTCTACGTTCATATTTCTGCAGAATTAGTTTCGATTCTGCTACTGTGTTTATAATCCGAAATGGACTGCCATTTATTTACACCATACAAAGTATTTGCTTTATTACATTGAAATTCAGCCAACGAAATATTTACTATATGTTTGAGTTTATCACAGCATCAATCTTCAAGACATTCCATCCATGAATTTGGCTTTCATTTATCTTTAAACAAATGATAAAGAATATATATTTGTTTATGATCAGTTACAATCAAGATCCTCCAAATATTGTAAAATATAATCCCATAGTAGAGTAAATTTAAAACACAGATTCATTGCAAAGTTGTACGTTACCACTAAAATACGCGGCACAGTTGAAACTGCATGAAATGTATCTGGGCCTCTCTCCCTAACCTTTGACATAACGCACAATACGTGGGGCCAGTTGCGTGCTTCAGATCACATCCTGCGGCGAATTGCGGATCGAAACCGAAGAGTTGTAGATACAACAAATAGTCTCGCGTCATTCTGAAATTGACAATCCATGTATGGGGTGAAGCAATCTCAAACTGTCTACCATTGATATTTCAATTTCATTTGATATGAATTTTACAGCCGTATATTTATAGATCGACTATCTTTTTGTTTACGTTTTGACCTATTGTTGTTTTCGCAGTGCCCTTTCGAGTCCCCATTGTTAGTATTAGCATGTAAACTAGATTAGTCCAGAGTTCCAGTGGAAATGCTAGTCATCGTTGCATGTCATAAAAAGAGGAAAATGTAGTAGTATTATAGTTTGCTAACGTGAAAGGGTTGGGACAATTAAAATGTGCATAATTAAACAGGAATTTCGACTGATGCTCAGCTTAGATGTGTGCATTATTCATTTAAAGCTTCACTATATTATTTTATTATTTGCGTGACTTTATACGTCTGTTTTTCTGATTGCTGCAGACAGTTTTTACTAAGATTGAGATTGCATTGCTAACTTATGATTAATGGGATATATTTTTAAATTGAGACTTTAAGTTGTATGTATTACATTATTTTATGGTCCTCTATATGTATTTATTCTATTTATATTACTCCGAATCTGATCACACAACAAAATAAATTACAATGTGTGTCAAATTTACTAAAAATACCACTCAAATTAGTGCCCTAAAGAACGAAAGTTAATTAAAACTAAACAAATTATTGTTGAAATCCTATTTTCGTAATGTTTGTAATTGATTGCACAATTTAATTAATTGAAAGCGGTTTCATTTATTTTTGACGACCCCTCCAAGGGGTATTATTGGTAACCCAACCAGCTAAAAATAACTTCATGGGGGCCCTCCAAGGGAGACATGGCAGGTTAAAACATTTGACAAAATACATACATTCATGGTTTATAATTTAATTATTGGTTGAATTTGAATGGTATTATGTTGAACTCCTCAGCTGTTACTAATATGCTACACTACCTTCACTTGCGAACTATGTGCTAACGGAGCAAAAAATAACAGAGCCACTGAATTGTATAACTGTGTCCACACCAAATATATTTATCTCTATTTCAGTCCCTCCTAGCTTCAGTATCTCCATTTCAGTAAGACCCTCCTAATTCTGTATCTCTGTTTTAGTCCCTGTCCTAACATCTGCATCTCTGTTACAGTCCCTCTTACATCTTTATCTCTGTTTCATCTCTCCTACATCTGTACCTCTATCTAAGTCCCTCCCCTCCTATATCTGTAACTATCTCTGCTTCAGTCCCACCTACATATGTATCTCTGTTTCAGTCCCTCCACATCTGTATCTCTGTTTCAGTCCCTCCTACATCTGTATCTCTGTTTCAGTCCCTCCACATCTGTATCTCTGTTTCGGTCCCACCTACATCTGTATCTCTGTTTCAGTCCCTCCTACATCTGTATCTCTGCTACAGTCCCTCCTACATCTGTATCTATGTTTCAGTCCCACCAAACATCCTCGACGAGGAGAGCACAGTCCCTCCTACATCTGTATCTCTGCTACAGTCCCTCCTACATCTGTATCTCTGTTTCAGTCCCACCCAACATCCTCGACGAGGAGAGCACAGTCCCTCCTACATCTGTATCTCTGTTTCAGTCCCTCCTACATCTGTATCTCTGTTTCAGTCCCACCCAACATCCTGGACGAGGAGAGCACCGTCCCTCCTACATCTGTATCTCTGTTTCAGTCCCTCCTATATCTGTACCTCTGTTGCAGTCCCTCCTACATCTGTATCTCTGTTTCAGTCCCTCCTACATCTGTATCTCTGTTTCAGTCCCACCCAACATCCTGGACGAGGAGAGCACCGTCCCTCCTACATCTGTATCTCTGTTTCAGTCCCTCCTACATCTGTATCTCTGTTTCAGTCCCACCCAACATCCTGGACGAGGAGAGCACCGTCCCTCCTACATCTGTATCTCTGTTTCAGTCCCTCCTATATCTGTACCTCTGTTGCAGTCCCTCCTACATCTGTATCTCTGTTTCAGTCCCTCCTACATCTGTATCTCTGTTTCAGTCCCACCCAACATCCTGGACGAGGAGAGCACCGTCCCTCCTACATCTGTATCTCTGTTTCAGTCCCTCCTATATCTGTACCTCTGTTGCAGTCCCTCCTACATCTGTATCTCTGTTTCAGTCCCTCCTACATCTGTATCTCTGTTTCAGTCCCACCCAACATCCTGGACGAGGAGAGCACCGTCCCTCCTACATCTGTATCTCTGTTTCAGTCCCTCCTATATCTGTACCTCTGTTGCAGTCCCTCCTACATCTGTATCTCTGTTTCAGTCCCTCCTACATCTGTATCTCTGTTTCAGTCCCACCCAACATCCTGGACGAGGAGAGCACGTTGTCGTCTGTCGCGATACGCGAGAACCAGAACATCACACTGACGTGTAAAGCCGACGGCTTCCCGGCGCCGAAGCTCATGTGGCGTCGCGAAGACGGCCAGGGCATCTCCATAGACAGACGCAAGAAAGGTGCGAAACAAGCCCAATTAGCACTGTACACTTTCTTGAACAATTTCTGTGTGTCACATTCCTATTTAACTTGCCATTTTGTATTTACACGAAGATACTTACTTCTTGTCACAGAACTTGAGCTCAACTTTTATATAATTTAGAACATGTTATAATTTCTAGCAAGAAGTGTGACACAGAAGTGTGTCACAGAAGTTGAAGAAGAAATTGCTCCGTGTAAATTGCACCCCATAAAAAACACTCCGTGTAAAAATACCAGCCAAGTCTCTTCAACTTAAAAAAAAATAATGAAATCTTAAAATTCTGCACTGAAAAGTAGTGATATCAAAAAATTAGCCAAGTCAAATCTTTATTTGAAAATCAAAAAATACTTGGCGCATCGTGTACATAAATAGCTTGGAAGTATAGGCCAATCATAAATTATACATGAAATATACATATACATAGTATACCTATAATGCCTTAAAAAAAACGATGCGCCAAGTATTTTTTGATTTTCAAATAAAGATTTGACTTGGCTAATTTTTTGATATCACTACTTTTCAGTGCAGAATTTTAAGATTTCATTATTTTTTTTTAAGTTGAAGAGACTTGGCTGGTATTTTTACACGGAGTGTTTTTTATGGGGGATATCACTCCTTTTTTTAGTTTATTCTTACAACTTGTGACAATCGAATGAACAATTACTAAATCCTTAAAAAAAACGCCCTTTACAATTTGGTTATTCTCATGAAAAAACAAAGGTTTCATTCCAATCGGTCAACCCAGTTCCGAGATATGGCAACACTTCGGTTTTCAAAATGGCTGCTGAACTTTCTGCACTGCCACATAGAATTTATAACTATGAATTATGTGTATCATTTTTAGCTTTCTGAATATGTATTTATTGTATTGGAGGGGATTATAATGATTTATAAATTTGAATGACGTCATTTCCGGCCTCATAAATAGGAAAATTCTAGTTTGACTGTTCATATTCCATAGAGATGGCCTTCCGAATCGTTTGGCACTAGTTTCATACCGATCTGTCAACCAGTTTTCGAGATATTACGTTTCTTCCGGTCTCAAAATGGCTGCTGAAATCACTGACCTCTTGAATTATAATTTAAACATGATTACATTTTATTAAAAGCCGTCTCAAATAATTGAGCGAGCGAAGCGAGCGACTCCATTTGGCTCTTTTAGCACGGACCTCTGTTTTTTTTGTTGTTTTTTTTTTGTTTTTGTTTTTGTATGCTAAAGGAAGCAATAGAAGTCGCACCGTTTCACCGATCGACCTGAAATTTTGCACACATGTAAAGACAACCTTCTCTGTTTGCAGACCCAATTTTTTTTTGAAATCCATCCATTGGTTCATTGTTAAAATAAGTATCTCCTGATAGCCTAAAAAATGAAAATGGTCTTCGAGAAATGTGATCAAACTCATATTTAGCATGGTCAGTAAGACCAACAATGTCACTTATTTTACCAATTTTCAGCCGAATCTGTCAAGAAAGTATGCACTTATTGACATTTTTAATAGCTGTCAGAAATGAAACATTGAAAATGAATGTCTTTCCAATGCAACTGAATCTGATTTGCTTTAGGTACAAGAGTGTTTTGATGGTATGTACACTTTTTTAGTGAAAAGCAGATATTTTTATGTGTATTGAGTTGATCAAATTTGAATAATTCAATTTGGATCATAGTTTCCAACAAATCATTTCGAGTTTTTAAGGACCTTGATTGTCTTTTCGTCAATTCGTAGTTCTGATGGCCGTGCCTCCCGTGTTTCTACTTGGCTGATTTTGCAACCAGGAGGCCAAGTCTTGAAACTTACGCCTTCAGGACGCAAACGCTCTAGGACGTCAACAAGTCCCATTTACTGTAAGAATGGCGACCTTGAAATCTACTGTCAACTGTTTAGCTATTCATTTTGAATAAGGTTTTAACGTTTAATGACTGTATAACATCTGAAATAATAATTATAATGTTAATAAATTGTTTCCAATAGATTGCTGGATGACAATCAAATAAGTGGCTTAAATTAATGATTCAATGTCGATCACTCTTACAGTGAATGGGACTTTATGACGTCCGAGAGCGTTTGCGTCCTGAAAGCGTAAGTTTCAAGACTTGGCCTCCAGGAGGGATTAGAAACATAAGCTCACATTTCAATAATATCATTGAGTGGCGTTTGTTCTCTTCTAGCGTTCACACGTCATTCCAAATCTCTCCTGCATTGTGCTTCTTTTCGTTGATAATTTTGGCAATATGGTGTACTTTGTGAAGGTATTAGTAAAATTGAATCGCTTTTAAAGCATAGATATTAGGTATCTACAGTTTTTGTCCAGGGGATTGATTATTTCAAATTATTTTCTTCTTGGAAACGTTGGATTTATTCCGTTTCTGAGCTTCTGTCTAGCCTGACATTTCCTTGAAGGTTAGGTATATCTCGGATTACACATTAATGGTGGTCATACAATGACACATTGTTTTATATTGATTCAGTGGATCGTAGTTTGCTTTCAGTTTGACTTAAAATAATGTTTTCTGTGTGTTAACGAACGCATATTCGGTTAATGTTTGCGCACGTGTCGTGCTCGCTCATTCAACGCGTTACACAGAGCGTTTTCCTAGTATATTTATTGCATCAAAATGTAAATTTGTGAGATTTTTAAAATGTGTGACGTCATTTCCGGTTTCAGTATGGGAAACTGCAAATATTATTGATGATAATACATAAAGTTTACCGTCTAAATTGTTTAGCGCTGGTTTCTTTAAAATCTATTTAGACGTTATTAAGATATGATGTCATTTCTGGTTTCAAAATGGCGGCTTCCGGTTGGTTTTATATCAAGTCAAATGAAATATCAAAAGAACATACGTTACATAAATATCAAAATAATTGGATCAAATTTGTTGCCGAAATGCCAATCGATGAATTAAATTTCATGACGTCATTTCCGGTTTCGTTAACATAAATTTTAGTCTGTTGCTATTGATAATCCATATAGATGTACGTCCGAATCGTTTGGCGCTATTTTCGTTCCAATCGGTCCAGCTGTTGTTAAGATATGACGTCACTTCCGGTTTCAAAATGGCGGCACAAAAAATTCATGGGGTGAAGGTTAATTCAGACGCCAAAAGTGCACACGTGGTAAAAATGTGAGATCAATCGGTTCAGCCGTTTAGGCTGTGGCCATGTTACCGGATTTGAATTCCAGGAGACTACTACTGAGATTATTATTATTATTATTATTATGAAAACCGCCCTAAAACACTGTTTTCACGGCCCTCTAGCGTGCAAAGGGCGTAACCTATTGTTCCCAAATTTGGTATATGTTGTAGGGTGGGCCATAGCTCGAAATTAAGATATATCGCAACAATGTGAGATTTCCCAATTTTAAGATCCAGTAGGCCGAAAATGCCACTTTGATGCTTACAGTAAAAGTGGGTTTGCTCCAGCCTTTATATGAGAGTGTGCGCGCCGTACGACTTGGCTGGCGTGGAGCGACCGCTCCACTAGATTAAAAATTGAGATACATTCTTTATTAATTAATTGTTTTCAGAGTCCGTAGGAAGAGGTTTATAGAGTTGGCCATCGAATACGTGTAAGCTAACTAACTGAAGTATGAAATGCGAGAAATTAAAAATGTAATGCTTAGAATAATTGCTTTCACATAACTGGTGCGGCTTTCTGATTGTTTTGTTGAAATCGCGGCAATTCGTATTCTCATCGGTGGAGGGGCCGGGTTTTCACTCGAATTGCCGCCCGCACACGCCGAGTGCTGTTGTTTTTTTAATCACCAATCCACCGGCGGCGCGCACAGAAGGTAAACCGCTCTTCATGGTTTCCGTGGCAGTTTTGCTCCGACAACATATACATTGTCGCATTTCAATTTATATAGCTCGGGAATCTCCATTCCAGAATCAGCCCTCCTCTAATAGCAGAGTCATTGTGTCGACTAACGAAGTGGCCACTTCTGCGCCAAACTGCCGCCACGGTCGCCATTGAGAGTGTATATAAAGAGCGCCCGTTGGATTCGGCCGTGCAGTCACGTCCATTGTATCGAGTATATTTACTCGCACCGCTTTTAAAGCGTCTATTTGACCTCTCTTGCCGACCGGACAGGCCAGGTGACCGATACCTCGGCGCCAACCAGCATCGAAACTGTCGCATTACTTTGTCCACGTGACCAGGGTCCAGTCGATCGGAAACAAAACCGCCGTCGCTTAGATTCCAAACTTCTTTGTACACAAGCTAATTGGCTTGTCTAGATTCGGAAGTGTAACCCAGAAACTCGATTAAACTTGAAACGAGCATCACATTCAGGTCTAGATAAGGGGGGATGAGGGGGGGGGAGGTGAAGGATGAGGTTGAATATGGGTAGTCGTGTTAAAGTGGCCCATGAATATTGGATCAGGTTGTATTTGAGATGGAACCGGGGAGCTTGTAAATATTTCAGGAGCTAATTAAGGTAGATGCTGCGAGTGGAAGACGCGGTGCGCTTGCGCGAAGGTCTCACTTTGCTTTTCTTAAGTTCTTAGGGGAAAACAGCCTTTCCTCTGCGTCCCCGTCCCCTCTCCCCTCTTGTATAACGTGTTTCATCCCGTGGATGTTTTCCAGTCTTAAGGGGGAACGAAAGTGTTTGTCTGCACTCCACCTGGAGGCCCATTCTTCTTGAGACCAAGTTCAAAAACCGCGATACGCGAGACCCCCTCGCATCCTGTTGTGCGGGAGATAGCAAAGTTCTCGTCGACGCCGGGATATAATGGAGTTATTCGAAGCGACGAAATGCGCTGGAAAAAGCTCGCGTCTAAGATTGAGGCGAAGTGAGAAGTGGCGCCGAGAGAGCGCGCGCGATGACGGACTGGCGCGGACATGAATGTCAGCGGATGAGACGTTATCTCCCGAGACAATGGAGCAGAGGCATTGCAAATGCAAGACCACTTTGCATGCGTAACAACAACCACACGTTGTCACTTGCAGAAGGAGGATAAGAAGATTACGAAAAAACTGATTCCATATTACGGTCCGTTTCTAGACACTTTTTGCTAAAAGAGTAACCACAAAAGATCGGATTCCAGAACATCTTCTCCATCAAGAACATCCACTTAGCCGAAGATATCAGTTATCAGCTTTCCTCTCATACAAGAATTTTGCATAATTTATGCACGTTAAGTTTCACTCTGAAACTCTAGATTATTTTCCTCGCAGTATTAAATTGCATTTTTCGTCTTTATGATCTTTGAACTTTGCCACAGTGATAATGTTCATTGTTGGCGAAGTTATAATAAGACAGGTGGTACCAGAGTCCCTGATCTTACAACATAAAGTTTTCTCCAAATATCGCAGCTTTCTTCGCCGCCAGGATCACGTCTGTAATGAAGAATTTCAACGCCTCTGACAACGAGAAGAAGAATTCTTTCTTCCAACTTCTATTACTCGACTTGCCTTGGCACATTTTGCGTGCCAAAAGAAACTCGTGTCATTCTTAATGTAACATCATATTTTATTCAGGAGCGACAACAACTAAAGTATATTCTAAGAGATCTTGACAAGCTTTTCCCAAATTGTTTCCTAGCTCATTAACAAATTGTGCGTTTGCATATCACTTTCTGTTTCGAGCGAAACACCGTCCAAATTAATTAAATGTAACTCAAAATGTCGTGGGTTCAATCCCAGTGACTTTCGTCATTACTCTTGGTTTACAATCAATTAAATATGACTGATGTGTAATCTGTAGTGAGTTTGACCTTCAAGAGTTTTTTAATCAATTGTTATCAACATCTTTTACCAATGTAATTGTTAATAAAATATGACTTTGTACGTGTCTTCAGAACAGTTCATTGAAAATTATTTCATAGTTTGAAATGTGGTATTAGTTTTATTTTATCCTACAGGCGTTTTGTGCCATATTTTTGCTAATTTTCAGGCACTTAATGTCTGTTGGACAAAATAAAACTAATAAACCATTCCAAGCTATGACATTATTTTCATTGAGCTGTTCTGAGGACTCGTACAAAGACTTATTTAATAACAACTACATTGATCAAAGGTACAAATCGATTAAAAAACTCTTCTAGGTCAAACTCACTAATCAGCCGTCTTAAAAGTTAATTTAACACGTTAAATTTTATCATTTTTTTTTTAGTAATTTAATTTATAGGAAGTACTTACAAAAAATGTTTCTACATTTCCCTAACAGATTTTTCATTTTCACTTCCAATCTAATACATATGCACCAAAAGATGCCTTCTCGAGGATAGCCAAAGTTTCTCCATGTATCATATCCCCCAATCTGTCTAGCATGCCCTGCGTGTTGTCTCATGTAATCTAATCGGTGTTTTCTCGCCCTCCAGTGAACGTGTACGACGGAGAGCAACTGAACCTGACTCGCATCTCGCGGACAGAGATGGGAGCTTACCTCTGCATCGCGACAAACGGTGTGCCGCCTTCCGTCAGCAAGAGGATCATCGTCGACGTCGAATGTAAGTCTCGACAATCCGCATGGATTACACAACCAATAGCCTTCCAGCGAACATACCTTGTGAACGAGGTAGTTTATTTTTCAGTCATAATTAATGTGAATGGAAAGTAATTAGAGACTAGTGTTTTTCAGTTAACGGCTTAGTGCTAAAGTTTCATCAATGCAGATTCGTTCGATGAAAGAACCGTTGACCTCTCGTAACTCGAGTCTATTTCAACATGGATAAAGTCGTTCCTCAGGGGATGAAAAAGAAAGAGAAGTCTCGAACTTGCTCGATTAGACGTCATTAGATTAAAACAGACTACGTAAGAAAAGTAGAAGAAGTAGAAGAAACAGATTATTAAAACATTTAAGAATGTATTTTTCGTTGAGGTGTGGGCTTATAAATATAGATGGCAGGGGAATAAGTACAGGGCATTAAATATTTTTAATAGAATATTTAATCAAAACATTTTCGTGCTGAGACGAGTTTTGTGATACTTTGACGCAAATGTAATAAAAACGCTCGCGGAGTATGAAAGACATGTACGTAGTTTTATTCTAAATTATAAGAATTGGACTACGTCAGTATTACACGTTTATACTTATATTTTTCTGTTTGAAGCTATCTTCTTGTCACTGCTGAAACTAACTTTCTTTATGTTTATACCCTAGTTTAAGGTAATTTTTTTACTATAAATGAGGAAATATTAACAAAGCATGTGACTTTATTCAACAAGTTTTTGCTTATCGCGTCGTGGTGAGGAGGACGACGAGAGCGCTGTGGTCCGCGACGTCGTCCCGCGTGCTCGCCTTGATTGCGGTCGCCATTGCGGCGTCCTCGCCGCCCGTTTCATAACGCCGGCGTCGGCGTCGGCGTCGCCGGCGTCGCGTGAACCGCACTCGGTAATCGCATTACACTGATAATCCCAGAAGCGTCCAATTATCTGCCACAATGTCATCACAATAGTCGTACAAGCGTCGAGCGAAGTGTTGTCCTCCTCCCCTTCGTCGACTTGTAAGCCGCGTCTTGTCATTCCATTCACTACATCGACGTGGGCAACGAGAAACCAAACTGAACTCTTAAGTCGTCTGACGAACATTTATTAGTGGTAGATTCAATTTGTGTAATGAACGAGGTTCACAAACTAAACCCTATATTACAAGAGCAAGACATAAATTAACAAAATAATTAAAAACTGCACAGCAATTGCAATGACATTGTAATAATATCGCCTGAAACAAGCTATATTTCATGTCTTAGTTTTTAAACCTCTTGCATAAAGTGTTGTGTCTAAATTCAAGTATGATGAAAATATGACCCAAAGTGTCAGAAGGTATTTTAAGCAGATTATGTAGATCAAAGAAACTGCAACACAATCCAATTCCAGCGTTAAAACAATTGTAATTATGTTAAAGATGATCCTCATCTGTTTATGTTGAAACAGCCATCTTATCAAACAAACAACCTGTTCAAAATCCATTACAAACAAAGTTGTTCTAAAAGAATTCGCAATTTCACTCAGACTGCTACTCGACAAAGTTTTCAAAAGTGGAAATTGCCAAGTAAATGGTTCCTGGATTGTCATGTGACGTCACCTAGCATCAATCGGCTTCATTATGTAACTGCAGCGCTGTGTTCAATAATCCAGCAGAAGTTGGAAGCAGTTCCCACGGGTGTTTAAAAATTCGACGCATAATGGAATTCATTTGTAGGGTAGATCTCGTTCCCTCCGTGTAACACCGACACAAGTGACATTTGGCACGAAACCAAATCGGCGTATAGACAATGGAAGAACTGACCTAAAAACTGATTCCAAAAAATTATATTTTCTCTAATTTTAACCAAAAGTGGAAATCGTTTGGAAATGCAATAAGCCTACTGCTTTGTCTCCCCTGGTGTTCGCTCGAGCGTTTTGATCAGTTTTCCGCATACGTTCGAAACTGATGATCATAGATACGAACACACGGTACACTCGGTGCAAAGCGGCTCTGGTCTATTAATCACACCGGTTGAAGAATTACTCGCATGGGACTAGCCAGCGTTTCTTTTCCACCGACTCCCCCCGTCTATTGTTAAACAAACACGCGCGCGGACGTGGGGAATAATAACGAAAATAACTGCTCAACAAAATGGCTAAAGTTTGCGAACAAAAGAAGCGGAAGTGCGACGCATCTAGCGCCGTTTCTATATACATAACGTGAGAGTGAAACGACGCCGTTAAAAGTGTCGGATCCCGTGTCGTGCTTTGCAAGATGGCCGCCGTGTCACGTGTTAAGGTAAAGGGCAATAAAGATCAAGAACACGTTTTTGTTGACCGTGATCAATATAACAACCATCGTCGTCGGCAGCATCATCATCATCATCATCATCATCATCATCATCACAATCATCTTCCCATTCGTCATCACAACCCAACAAGTAGTACAGTTTATTCAAATCTCGTATTTTGGTCGCTCATAATTTTCAGTCATGAAATTTCTTGTCAGTATACACTAAAACACACTAAATGACAATGCGAGTGAGTTAAAATTGTCATTATGCATGGTTTTTAATTGCTATGTTGTTTTCAATTTATCATTTTGCAACCCACAATGTGCTGATTCACAATTATTTAATATTTAACAACAACTAAACTACTATTCCGGAAAAACAAGCTTTCATTTAGAAGTAATGAAAAATTCATATCTATCCAATCATTTTTCTGTACTAAAAGTTCATAATTAAAAAGCTAAATCTCAAAGTTCACAATTAATAGATATAGATCAACCGAAAGAACGAAGTGCATATCCACCTAACACTTTCATAATAACTGTACTCTCTACCACGTCCTAGATTGAATTTGACACATGATAAGAAAGAAATATTAGCACCTTATTACTAATAAAACTTTGTTCATAAACCCAAGTTTCTTCAAACTCACAGTTGATCATTTCAAATCTAATCGAACAAATCAAAAAGTCTCGTTACAAACGTTCTATTCTCAGTCTCTTGTCTCATCCCGATCGCTTTTCACCGTCCGTTCTCACCTATAAATCAGCCTCGCGATCGTCTCCGGTTGAACAAGTTGAACTCGGTTTACCCAAACTTCTTGGTTTATTCATGCCAAGTCGTCGGTGCAGCTTGCCACCGATGACGTGCAGCCATCAAAATCTTATAGAGAACGGTAATAACGATGAAAATATCGTAACTATTTTAATATCTCGTAAAGCGGCGTACTCACAAGCGAGATCTCAAGTGCTGAGCACAATGTGGCCGATATCCTTGCTCGTGAGATGATCCTGAGCTTCCTTGCACGGTTTTATGGAGGTGATGCAGCGAGATTCCCTTGCATGTGAATCAATCAGACGAACGTAATGTTTTGGAATTAATTAGTAATTGTGAACAGAGGATGTTAACATTCTTAATTATAATTTGCGTCTGAGGACCCACTCTGACGGGGTCAGAGGGGGGCCCCTCGAATTCTGCACACAACGTAAAAATACGTAAAAAAAAAATGTTGTTATAATAAATTCAAAGTGTGTTAATTGTTTTATTTGCCCTTTTCAAGGAAAGAAGTACATAATTACCTCATCTCTGCTTTATTTAAATGCTTGTGTCATATTTGTTAACGTCTGTAAAAGAGGAAAAACACTGCTCAAGTAGAAAACAATTTTTAAAATACTTTGTTAGGTAGAAAAGAGCATAAACTGGCATGGAAATGTTTAAAACACACCAAAATGTTTAAAATGAGATAAAATATTCGAAATCTGTTTGTAAATACTGATAAACGAATGTTTTGATTTATGAAATACACGGAAACTTGAATGCAAACATTCGCATAATTATAAAGTGATTTGTAGGACTTGTTCAATTGAAATAAACAAGTGTAGTCGTCGGTCGTGCGGACAACACATTTCCAATCACTGCATCGATTCAGACGCTGTTTATATCCACTGTGATATCGCAATAATAAGAGCTTTAACACATCCTATTAAAGTGTTCAAAATCTACTAACTATTAAGTATTTTTGTATGTATCTAGAAAAACTATGATCAGTTAATTTTTAACAAAATCTGAAGGAAGTGAAAACAAATTTTAAATGATGATGGACGAGCAATGGAATTTTTCGAAGAGTGACAACTGACGAAATTTTGACTTATTCAGATTTGTGGTGAATTCAAGTGAACATTCATTAAATGATGATTGACTGAAGCATGAATTCACTGTCAATTGAAAAACTGTGGGTGGTCTTTTATATTCCACATAGCGAGAGAACCATATCCTTCTCCAGTACACTCTCGGACAAAAAACAGAGTCCCTCGGGCATTGTTTTGAGATTTGCTCTCCATTTAAAGGTAGAACAATGGTTCGGTTCTAGGTGATGCTTCTGATTGGCTGCTACGATAGGTGATTTTTATTATTTTGTAATAAAGCTGAATCGAATTGAGTTTACAAGCTCAGGAGGATTTCTGTTTTTTTTTTGTCCGGGAGTGTACATCCATTGAATGACCAGCGTGGAAACGATTAGTCCATTGTATTGAAATAAAACGGCTTGCAATAAAATGAGCGTTTTGTTTTGGAAGACAATAAAACGAGGTGCCGACTCCGGTTGGAAACCACCTGCCAACACCGTCCAGGATTTTAGAGGGATTTATTTTAATCTGTGAAATGGAACAAACTTCTGTATGCCGAGTGCTTTTTTCTCTCCTTCAAAATCATAATCACTTTTATTATTTTCCTTCAAAAGAGGTAAAATATAAAGTTTTGACGTTTTGAGCACCTCACTAGTTATTTGTTTTGTGGAGTGGGAGAGAGCACTTTAACAATTAAAATCTTTTATAAATATAACATCATCATTTGAAAATAAGCTGTTGTTCAAGTTTACGGAAAAAATCCGTTGATTTTTATACCTTTAAAATTTGTTTCGGCGAGCTGTATGTTTGATTTAGTAAAACCAAACCAAACGTATGTAGAAATCAGTGGTAATTTTCCACTACTAGTATTTTTTACTTCATATTTTTATTGTTTCCCGTTGACTTATAATAAGTAAGGGCATCGTTACTTGTGGCTCAACTTTATTGTTACCAAATGCAGTATGTAATTAAAATTTAATTACATTTTTGCTTATAGAAACATATTTTTATGACCGCAGTTCAGTTATAAGAATCATTATCAATAAAACAAACCAAAACAAACCAACAATGAGTAAAACTTCCTATTTAACAAATTCACAAAAAAAACATTATAAAATGAAACAAACATTTTCTCTAGAGTTCAGAAAAATTCGAATAATTTCAAACTGCGCGCATATGCGGTAATAATTTACAGTTAGCTAACTAACGACTGGAACATTGTGCATTTTTAAAACCTCATTTTACGCGAATGTCATAAAGAATATTTTTTTCCTACGCTGGAGTTGAGAGTCTACGCGATTTTCCGGTGATAATGCAAGCAAAGTCGCCGACAATTAATAGTTGTGTTTTTCGCTAAGCTCGCACGAATTCAATCTCAATCTGTGAACTGGGTCATTCCGCTGTAAAAGTTGTTCGAGAAATGCGATATGAAACATGTACACATGAATATCACCGAACCAATAAAATGTTCAATAAAGTTTCAATCGTGTCACGATTTGTTAATACTTACACTTTTCCAGAGCAAATAACATTTTTTTAGTATTTCGAATGGCGATAATCCAAATATATTGACGTGGCTGTCAAAATGCAAATCTAATATTCTTTTTTTTGTTTAACATTCCAAATATTTGACTGGGAGGGAGGAAATGGGTTATCTCATCATTCTTACGTCACTTCCGGGCGCATGAAACGCTTAACAGAATCACGATTGTATTGGTTATTTATACGGAATAATTTTATCCCGAATGTAAAAGTTTTATTTAATCAGACATGAGTATCTCTAAATATAACTCGGATTTGTCAAAGAATTCGCAAAAACTGCGATTCACTTCAAGAGAAAAATATCTACCCAAATTTAATTGTACATAATTTCTAATTATTTTTTATCAAGTTATAGGCGACCTGAAAAGATCTAAAAACTTGTTTCAAATACCCCGAGAGATTTAAAAACTGTAATTATATATATTAAGTATATTTTTTGCCAATTACCTATCGACAAAAAAGTAGAAATTAGAAATGGTGAGCTTCATACAAACTAGGTGTGAAAAAGTCCTCGAATTTATGTTACTAATGTCAAGTATGAAACAGTAATATTTCTTTCTGAAGAGAACTTCAAAATGGAGTAGGTATGCTAATATGAAAAACTCACTGAAAACGACAAAACATCTGTAAAGTGTATCAACTTAATCTAAATTGTGTAAATTATCTTGCAAAGTGTAGCATTATCCTTCTACCTCTTGTGTAGACAGGTTTAGGTTGGTTGGTGTTAACTAAGTGGTTACAGATCAATTAGTCTGGATAGTCTTGTCAAAACAATTAGCAATGAAGGTAATACACGTGGCTCAACGAGACCGCAAGCTATGTTTGCGAGCTAAGTGTAGAGTCGCGCTACGTCAGAGCAGATATTTCCCTCGGGCGGCGCTAAAACCTCATCCCCCTCACCCACCCCTTCAATACACGCCGTCACACATCAAGCTGTAATTCGGTTTATGACACACGAAGCCAATTAAAATCGCGAGATACGACAATTATTTATTAGTTTTCATAAATATTTAGTTTTCAATTAGGTCAAATTGAAGGGTTACATCGTTTTGTACTTACTGTTAAAGTAACAAGAGCTGTATCATCAGATACGTCATAAACTAGTATTATTTTTCTAGACTGAAGTTCAATAACTTTTATAGTTCGTAATGTAAATTTGATGAACTTCAATAAAAGCAAATATTCACATTGAAGAATATAAACATGCACAACGGTTTATTGCAAATTATCATCAATTAAAATTATTATAGCTCTATAATAATTTTATATATTTTATATTTTTATATTTATTTTTATTTTTATATTTATTTTATTTTTATATTTATATTTTTTTATATAGTCGATATAGCATTTGTAATTTTCAATGTTATTGATTAGGAGAAAATTCCTGTAGTTTGCTTATACCTACCGTGCCATTGTAGCAAATATTTTATTTTCAATTTTATTATTAACTTATCTCTCTCCTTACTAATTCCTACATCCCAATATAAAAATGTTTCTCATAGCTCTCTGCAAAGCGACAAAAATTACCCAATTAAATAAAAGTGTTAAAATAAAATTTTAGGTCAAGCGTGTGATTTTTGTCTATTGTTTAAAACCCCACCAAAGCAACTTTAGACAAAGACTTAATTGCACGCTCTCTAGGTCTGTTAAGTATCTGGGTCGAAACTGTAGCGCTGGGCCGGACACCAGCGGGCGTGATGAGCTTCATCGGGCATAAATCACGCGGGTCACGTCTCGTGGCGGCGTCGCTCGTGCTTGCGGTCAAGGCGTCTACATGTTTCAATCCGCCGCAAGAACTTGCCCACTAGACGCTGCGGCGACGCCCGATACTACACTTGTTTCTGGTCGCTCACACCAGATGGAAATAACCAAATTAATCACGTCATTACCGAATACTACGTCATGGAATCAATACATTGTGAACTAAGCAGAGTTTATTGGTCTATATACACCACAATGTTATTGATTGATTAATTAAGACTATGCCTCCAACAGAACCGCTATTGAGGATTTAATATAGGGAGTAGAGAAATGAAACTCCGGTACCGGCATGTAGATATTCCTGGGCGAATAATACAATGGACTAACGTCCCCTCCGAAGGACGGTGTGACTTTTACATCACGGGTCACCACAAACCCGCGTCGTTGATTGACTGACGAAACGTATAGGAAGGTCGTTACAATAATCCACAACTATGATATTTCAGTTTCACTTCAACAGCGGCAGCAACTAGCTAACCAGACTCGAACGGTCACCCATCCAAGTACTAGCCGCAAGTGATGTTGCTAATGATAATTGTCACTAACACGACTGAATCCATCAGCAACTGGTTTTGGAAATATTTTCTACTCTTTATCAATTCATAAAGGATCTTCCACGAACGAAATGTTGTTTATTTATTATCAATAAATATCAAATTGAGTAGTTTCGTAGCAGGTATATTAATTGCAAAGAAATTAAAAATATTCATAATTTATTGAGTAGATTGTGATTCGCTGGAAAACGCACTCTAAATCTACGCTTGAGTTGGGTGGAGGTGCCAGGTTGAAGATGCAACCAACAGTACATAAGTGTGTTGAGGGTTGCGTTCAGGCGTCAACACGGCACATCCATTATCGCTTAGAAATAGCTGTTCTATCTCAATGAAAGACATAAGCGGTGACTTCGAGACGTTGTTTTCTGCTTCTATCCGTGCTGAAAGTCTGATAGACATCTGAGACAACGGCCTCCTCTGAATATGGCTCAAGTACCTCATCACTACGTGTTGATGGTGCTCACTTGCGTGAAAACGGCCTCCTTTAGCGTCAAACTCATAATGAAATCCAGACCCCATTGCCTTCCTCCGAGAATATTGGCAAGTTGCAAGATTTGATTAAAGAATTCAAACATTTAATTGACAGTCACATGAAATAATTCTACTTTTTCTATCGCCCCTTTTCATAATTTCATAAAACATGTATGTTGAATTTCTCCTAGATTAGCACTGCTCATTGTCAAAGAGAGAAATTTACGTTGAGAATGAAACCGCTTCCCCTCATTAGTGAATGTGTATTTTAATGAAAATGAGCGTAAGTACTTACGCACTCAAAGTAAGCGGATAATGGATTCTGTGTAAGACACTTATTATGTACTTGTTGATAGAAGGATTCCATGAACGATTTCACCAATTATTTTATTATAGAACATTTGTACACTCGAGAGAAGGTTCTATGGAAGAGTTCCAGTGGAGTCAGGATGCTAACAAAGGATGTGCGATGTGAAAAATATCCAGCCGAACCGGGTCTGAACCCGGGTTTTCACTGCAACCTGAACTACCCTGACTCTAGCTCTCTCCGAGCATGAAAAAGGTACCGGGATCGAGCTCCGGTTCAACCGGATATTTATCGCATCACACAACCCTACATATGCACATGTACACACATTAGTATGCATTATCTATACGTATAAGTCCATGCTTTTATGCTTTCTCATTATTCTATCTCAAGATATTCAGTTAATTTTAATATCTTAATATCATGATGTGGTGTGTTTCTCTGTTCTTTAGAACCTTCGTGTGGGATAACTGAACATTACTGAAGTGCAAAAGATAATCAAGATAGTATTTTATATGAAACTATGAGGGATTTAATTTGTTTATGCCTTTTATTGCCTCCCTCTTTTAATCCCCTATATACTGTTCCGTTGTAAATCCCTCAGTGACTTCCACTGATACTTAGGAGTGGGGGCGCAGCCCACTTGAAACATAACCTTTCAGGAAGGCGGGGGTGTTTCATGAATATAAACACTGCCTCGATACAAACAGAGACGCAGAGAGGAGTGGGTTAAACTAAATACCATTAAAATCGTACATAAATAAATATTTTGTGAATTTGTTAGGCTCAAAAGCAAGTAACCTTTTCACCTCTTTAGTCATAGTCTCCATCCCCAAGTTTTGATTATTAATCCTTAATACGCCATAGAATATAGAAATAAATAATACTATTGAGGTAATAATTCTGAATATGGCTGAAAAGACGTTTCAACATGGAATTGCGGTATCGTTCATGCTAATATGTTGTCATGATTTATGACACTGTGAAAATTGGTAACTAATTATGTAATCTATGGGCATCGGATGAAGTTATTCTCCATTCTCTCTGTGAATAATGCCATTTCCCTGTGCAGTTTCGCCGATGATCTGGGTACCGAACCAACTGGTGGGGGCCCCAGCCGGCACTGACGTCACCATCGACTGCCACACCGAGGCGTACCCGCGCGCCATCAGCTACTGGGTCTACGACAACGTAATGCTGTTGCCGACGAAGAAGTACGGCACCGACACGCAGGAGAACAGCTACAGAGCCCACATGAAGCTCACGGTCAAGGGGCTCAAGGACAAAGACTTTGGCAACTACAGATGCATCTCTAAAAACTCGCTCGGGGAGACGGAGGGCTCGATAAGATTATACGGTAGGACTGACAGTTTGGTTTTATATTAGATCGTAGATTTGATGAGGCATAAAGAATATTGAGAAACTTTGTCAGCTTTTAAAATATTAATTGGAAAGAAGAAGACACTTCAGAGAGTTTAGTTGTATAAGAGTTAAGGATAGTTCGACTCCGTCATGGTTTTTACTCTAATTTGAGGTTTTCATAGATTTAGACGGCGATCATATTCTCAGAGGAATAAAAGTATAGTTTACTATTCTACTCTAAACCAAACCCACCAGAGTGTAAGTACTGGACATGCAAAACGAACTAAATACTGGTCCGAGCTTACGTACAATACACTTATGAAATATAACCCATGGCTTTATATGCAGTGATGTTTTACTCAGAGATACATATCATCTAAACTCTATTAAAACCGAACATCTCATAGTTTTAAATACTGAAATCCATAACTATAGTCATTATTTCACAAACTTTTCTTGCGGACTTGTAACGAAAGTCCAGAATGAATGAATGCTTGTTGAAGAAATGAGTTAGATAAGAGTGTATTGAATCCTGATTTCGTCCTGGATGCTTCTTCGCCTCCCATGTGATGCATCAATTAGTTGTGAAAGTAAGACCGAACCGCCGCCTCGAACTTCTGACGTCACACCATGTGACTGCCACTGGTTCTGATTCGAGTTGAGGTGTAATCTCATACCTAGAACCATATCATGACTTATGTAAATCCTACCCACAGGCGGTTTTCATTTACTCCACGCCATGCTGTTTTAATCCAATTTATCTTAATTAATGGTGAAGCAGTGGTATATTATAAAGTTGCGTTGGCATATAATACAAGGTATTATTATTAACTGTTGACAGATTTGTTTTCGAGCAAAGTTTCGCGACGTGTTTCATTCATTAGGAGCTGTTACAACGAACGAACACTTGATTCAAAGCCCTGTCAAGAGCTTGACTTGCGTCATAAGTTCATCATATTGTGGTAATTCGAATTATTCATAAGTTATCAAAGTGAAATGTGATGCTATGAGAATCTTAAATCAGATCCGTTGAGATTCTGCGAGATTCGCGTGTGCTGGAGCTCATCTCCGCGAAGTGTTCAAGCCGTGTTTGGGGAGTTACATTTTGATACACTTGGAGCCGTGTTTTAAATATTCAGCTCAGGCAAAGTCAAAGTGGAAAAAAATTAAGAGATTAAGATACAATTACTTAATCATAAATCCTTTATCTTGAAAAGTAAGGTACACTTTAATTGACAAAATTATCATAATTTTTTAATTGGATATTGATATGTCGATTTATAATGGGGATTTTGTCTATTTCTCCCGATTTTTTTATGTATTTTCCCAAAATGTTACTTGGAAAAATGAAAATCATTACTTTTAATTGAGCTTTTGATACAACTACTTAATGTTTTTTGTGCATGGAAATTTCAAAATATTAATAATATGAACTAGGATAAGTAATGCTTTACTCTTTATAAATAAATAATATTTCATTTAACATAGAAGCTTAAGCCCATTTTTTAATAATTAGAATCGAGAAGAAAATCTATGTGAAAATTTAAATTTTTCTCATCACAAGCATCCTAGTTCACATGTCAATCCTATGCAATAGGTATCGATTGTAAATACAACAAATACATAAAGACATTCCCTTCCATTTGTCATCGAGATTTAACAATGAAAATAATTACTTCTTTATTTTTTATTGAAATGAAAAGTTCTAATTAGCTTACCCTTTGGCAATAAAAAAGCGAGATTATCATTATATGTAAACTCTAGATTTTCTGCCAAACCCATTGACAGTACCTTAATCGAATTTAAATATTCATACACAAAACAAGTAATTCTGTGTAATGGGGACATATAATTATTTTGTTAATGTCAAAACAATTATTCTAGATTTGAAGTTGTCAGTGAATTTTTCTCGAAAATAGGACTAGTCTTCCATTGACAACAACTGTTCCCAAAGCCTAGCTCATCCCTATCAAAGATTTACAGAAAGAATAAATCGTTCAATAAATGAGGATTGAGCGGCGACAAAAATGGAAGACGTAATCATAATAGATTGGTCTGAAAATGTGCCGTAAAAGTGAAATACTGATGGATTTAGAAGCGACGTTTCCTGACAACTATAACTTTCTTTTATCATAGTTCTATATTTCACTAAGTTAAACTCATTTCTGCGACAATCATCTCGAAGATATTTTTCCTGAGTGTTCTGCCAACCGTCTTCTGAAAGTAATATCCATGATTAACCGTCTCTCCAGCTTCATCGCACTTAGTCGAGTGTTTCAATCTTTTATCAGAACGCAATTATTCTAATGTTTGGTTCTTCCTTCCAGAAATACCGATGCCATCTTCACCGCCGAAAGCTACAGAAGTTCGCAGCGGATCGGGCAAGGAAGGTGAGTCGAACAAAACTACAGTTAGCAACCTGTGAGATAAATAACGTCGTAGAATAAAGGCAATATTTTAAAATGTAATTAAAAGTCTGCTTAAATAGCGCGTGTCCAAACCCTCGTAAAGTTTAACTTTGATCAAAGAGCATGTAATGTCGTTTATCATTTGGCCTTTTGTTAATCGGCCACCACACATTGAGCGTTACGTTCCCGGAATTTCACACAGAAGCTCTCTTAAAATGTATAGTGTATCTTGAAAAGGGTAAAAGCTCGAGGTTGATAAGTGCTTTTCAAGTGATAAGAGAAACCCATTTAAACTAAACTACGTGTATAAACTTTACATTTTACCTCTACTTGATAAATATTTGATAAAAGTAAGAGAATTTGTTTATCGTGAAAGTTGATGAAAGGAGATAAAAATTAATATGTGAGCGCACCTTGGAAGTTCATCCCACGCGGGACAGAGGGCGTATTAATGTTTCTAGTTTGCTTAATGTTGGTAACAAGTTGTTCACAACTCTGCCCGCCGAGGTTTCACGTCGAGAGACACATTGAGATAATTATTTCAGTTCTTTCTTAGCTACGTTTGTGAAGGCAGGCTTTATCCCTCCTCCCCCTGGCCCCCCCCCTCTCTCTCTCTCTCTCTCTCTCTCTCTCTCTCTCTCTCTCTCTCTGCCGCAATACTTCTGTCGGGCAGAGATTATGTCGCCGTACATCATAGACTGAAAGATTTACAGCGCAATTACTAATTGTAGCTGGAAGCTGGCTCCACTGGCCAATGTCTTTTCAGACGTCATTGTCTTCTCTCTGTTTTCAATAGCTGTGTCTCAGTTAGCCGTACTTCAATAGGAATCCATATATTGACGTGCACGTTGAGCGAGCAATAAGTGTGGCAGTTATCACCACTCCTGTACAAGTTTAGATAGTTAGTGTCTTTATGGCCAACAGTTAGATCAATAGGGAATATGCATGCATTTATTAAAACTTAATTCAAAATAACAATATATTTTTTGGTAAAACACAATATATCACGCAAAAGTGTAAATTTTCATTCATAAATATGAAATTTCAATTCAATTGACATTTGGCGAGAAAACGATATTTCTGTCGCGTGATGTCATGTTTATTGTCACCATGGCAACGTCATTGTTGGTTGATAAAAATGACATGACTCGGCCGGACTGGCGTTTTCCAGCCAAAGTGTCAGTGGAATTTAAATGTCATATTTATGAATGAAAATGTACTCTTTTGAGTGTAAAAACAGTGTGTTTTAACTATTATGTTGTTATTTTGAAAAAGTTAATTTTAAAGAGCATTAGGAAATTCAAGCATATCCCTATGCATAGCCATGATTGATGAACATCATCCAGACAACGATGATGACCTCCCTTCACTTGCTCCTGTCCTGTACTTGTACCTGTAGCTAGTCGTAACAATGTCTTGCCTGTCTGTGTTGTGACTAGATGTGAGCCACGGCCAAGCCAGTGAGCAATGAGCAATGAGGCTAATCCATTCAAACACGCCGTGACGAGTGACGGAGTCAAGAGAGGTGAAGTACAGAGCGTCTTGCTTGTATTCCAGAGAAACCTCCTGTGCGGAACGCGACGAAGTTAGTGCTGGTCCCAGTCGACGACCACACGAACCCCTCCCCCAGCTCCCGCGGCTCCCCCCAGGGCAAGCGCGAGCCCGGTGTGGGGAGCAACACCCCTCGGCCGGAAATCGCCTCCGGAGCAGGTACCTATCTCGTAGCACACACGGACTGTATGTATTGTCCCCCAGCATCATTCATATGATAGACTGACTGCTTCTTGCACAGGCCTAGCACTGCTCACTGCTCACTCTAATGGGTAAATCTGACTGACGAAGGTGAAGGATTGCAGGAAGGGGACTTTGAACGGTTGCCGGCAGATTCGTCTCTTGAACTGCTGGTCGTCGTTTAGAACTCTTCTTGCAAATTGTACAAAATCCATGCCTTCACTGACAGTACTTTTACATGTCAGCCAACTTTATAAGTTTGCTATCATATTTTTGCACATTTTAGTTAATTAGAAATATCTTCTACGCTTAAGCAATTATTATCGGTGCATGCGCTTAATAATTTGCATTCCGGTTGAGGTTTCAAACTGCTTTGAACATTGTATTTAATTCCTTTAGTGTTTATTCGAGTTTCACCAGCAGAACAACCTGCCAACCTTTCATAGTTCCGACAACAAACCACATTTATACTGTTTTTGTTTTTTGAGCATAAATGTGGTTAAGGTTGAAAACAAACGCAAGTGTATTGCCATTTGTCTCCAATTTCCCGCCTCTGGCGGAACCTCCATTTCCTATCCGTCACAAAATGGCGTCCCGCGTTGAGTCGACTGTTTCCTGTTCCAGCTTGCGGCGTCCACTGCACGGCCCACAGACTGCTGTTCACCAGTGTGTTAGTTCTCATCACCGGCCACTGAAGGCGCTGCTGTCGCGGAACGGACACTCTAACGGTGACGTGATGGTGATGGTGTTCGGTGAAAATAGTGATGAAGGTGTTTATTGTGACGTTTGAACAAACAATGAATCAAATCAACTAAACATCCACTTTGTTCCATTCTCGGTTTTACTTCTAAACGATAAAACTAACCGCTTCCATCTTTAATTAATCGTACGTTGCTTGATGATCGAGCGTTTCAAATTTACGGATACTTCTTGTGGATGAATGTTGCACTTACCTTTGTGATTTGCACTCACTGTGTGAAAAACAGTTGATTTCTCTTCTCGAGTGAATGACCCTCCATTTCCGAGTTATTTGTCAATTAGAGGTGATTCCTGTTTTACAGTAATGCAATTAATGAACTGTAAGTGTTCTCTTAAAGACAAAAGTTTGATGGGAATCATTTGTAAGGGTAAACTAATAAACTAGAATAAAAATCAATGAAGGGTTGCTAGATTTTTAGAGAGAACAATTCTGAAACGAACCCTGATTGCCATGACAAAAATTATATAACATGCCATCTTCTGGGACGTAAAGTTTGTCAAATATAAGAGAGTTGTAAAAACTATATACTAAAAGATACGACTTTTGTGGCGTTTGGAATTTGCTAAACCCGTAACAACCTTATTCGAAGGCACACGATTTTTTTATTTTAGACGATAAACTTTACGCATATAGCATATAAAAACTGAACAATGTCATTCATTTGAAGAGTTGATATTCCTTCGTATAGCTTACTTTCAGCATTGTTTCGCCAGATATGTTCGCTTCTCTATTCCTAAGATGATGTGGTACATATTACCAAGCTTACTGTGATTTCTCTTGCTTCCGTAGAAGATACTGTTTCCTACTGGCTAAAACGATCAGTTATTATTTTATTTCAACTACTAAGAGTATTACGTTTTTAATAATATGACAACTGATCTGTACTTGAAACTGTGCCAAATTACATAATTTACTTTTTACTCAAAAGTAAGGGAGTGCTATTTTAATTTCCATCGTCATGTCATCACGTACGAATCATCCAAATACATCAACGATTAGAATAGAGATTTGTGACAAACGAAGTGGCCCTTTCTTAGTCACCCGAGAGTATCGTTTCGACCTTTCTAATGACTGTTTTAATTGTACCTAAAGTAGGTGATTTCCTTGTCCCCGTCTCCTACTTGCATCGACACTGAGAGTGTGTGGAAACAATCACAGATTTCTGTCTGTAGAAGTGCATATCGTACAAACTATTTTAGAAGAATCTGGAAGAAAAGTGATATTGAATGTGCGTCAAAAGGGGGCACTCCAATCAAGAACCAACTATTTCGAAAATATCAAAACTGTAAAAACACTGTTAAAAGTGATAGATAGAGCCTTAATGTGGACATATTTGGCTCGCAGTGCAACATACCTACTTATCATCCTCTGATTTGTACAAGCTAGCTTATTTGTCGCAAACAGCACTAAAACCGGGACGAGAAATCAAGATATGAACAATCATGAGAATTGAAATGACTGCATCGGTTTCGACGACGGACAACATTCCTTCGACACTAGCTTTTTTATCATATTATCGATTGCTTCTCTTCTTCATATTTCTAATGTTTCCAAAAACATTCATCCTTTTCAAAAATCCAAACATTGATGGACAATGTGAATTGTAACTACTGAAAAACAATCCAACCTTTTCTAGTGTCTATGAAATTGGACCTATTTAGACATTTGTAATAGATTGTAAATTGCTCCAAGTGTTAGTAAAAACAATCTTAATAATTAGTTAAAAATGGAGAAATTATTCTATTTTCATGCGATGTTGGCTTGATACCAATGTCATGCATTTATTTGTAAGATATGATAATATGCCACATACTTTAAACATGAATGATCATCAGTGAATCGAGGAACGTGTAAATAATATAAATAAATGTAATGATGCAATTAATCTTGTATGTCATCCATGTTTAACCTAAGACTTACAACTCTCCATTATTGATAATTGAGCCCGTTTTTTCCAGATCAGCTCGACACGAAAGCTGCTCGCCACTTCTCCATGTTCTGCTTTTACTTATTGTTTATCAAGGTATTATTAAACGAGGGCCTCTGTTGATCAGAATTAATTATGTTTGGATACGAAGAAGCAACGTAATTGATGCAAATTATGCAAATTACTGGTTAAGGTGGTAGAATTATTTACGTTGACGCTATTTGCTATCCGCGTCGATTATTAATCTTAAAATCTGATGAATATAACCGAAATAGAACTGAATTCATTGAGGATAAAGTCGAGTAACTAATAATGACAATTGTACTTCAAGTCTTAAAGTGTGTTTCTAAATGAGGAAAAGTTTGCTTATCCTACCGCTGCCACCACTTGTACTCTTGACTCTTTAAGTAGCTGAAAAATGTAACAAACGGCTTTGCGACAAGAATTGACGACATACACTTCATTATTAACTCTTATTTCTTTTTTTAACGAGCGTAGCGAGCGTCACCACGGTACTCTTATGGCACTTTCTCTGTGTGTTTTCTTTTTTGTGTGTATACTACCCAGGTCAAACCGTTCCACCAATCTATCTGAAATTTTGCATACGTACTGATGTAATCTGTGAGGTCTCTGGGATCGTTTTTGAACAGGATCCTGTGTTTAATACATTATGTGATTGTTTAAATTTAAACTAGAACCGATTGACCGATCAACTTAAAACTTTGCATAGTCATTAGGACCAACTATTTAGGTATTTTTGCCAATTTGAAGACGAATCTGTCGTTATTTTCAAAAGTTATTGTCATTTTAAGGACATTTTATTCTATTATCTTGAAATATTTTATCCCTGTCTTCTTGATGCTTCAGTTCCAAGGCCTGTAGAGCAGCTGATACTTGCAAACGCATATCAAATCGGATGCAGTACGAAGGCTCGCTCATCAACGCGTTACACAGAGCGTTTTCCTAGTGTATAGTTTATTACGATGAAGTTAGTTCTTCGATTTTGAACAAATTAAAACAACAATTTAAAGTAGAACGTTTCTCTGAACCGATGTAATACTTAAAGAGAGTCCGATCGGTTAAGTTGTTTTCTGTCCCTCCGCTAATGTCAAGAGACATCCTAAGTAGGGAACAGTGGGTGGGCTTTACTAACAAAAGCAAGACGAAGTTACCAGTATTAAGTTATTTACGTCTGAACTTACAATCATGTGCCTGTGGTCTGCTGTCTTAGCCGGAAGTTGTTCGCTAATAACAGCTGTGGTCCAGTGGTTTCCTCAGGCGCCGGAGATGGCGCCACCGCATTCGACTTACGAACAGTGTAATGGCATGTTTAATCTTAACATTAATCATTCGGAGGCCGGCCGGTGAATTCGGAGCAGATATTCATGAATGTGAGAGTCAATATTATATTTGCTCCGAGGGAATGTGAGAAAAATATGAAATTCAGAATTGAGGCTAGATGATTTGGTGAAGAAATATGGTCATTCGGCTCAGAATATGTTATGAATTTCACTTGTGTTGTTGGGAAACCATTTATCGAGTCGATTACGGACATTTTTCTATCTCTAAAACTATGGCATAATATGATTCTTCATCAGGAAGTTAACTAAATGTAATAATCTGTAAATGAATCTTTACGAAACAGAGGTATTTTGATACATTTTGTATTGAAACTCACAAGTTTGGTGATCAATTCTCATTTGAATTTAGCGTATAGCAGACCAAGAAAACGCTACTTTCCTGATGATGATAAATGATAATAAATAAACGCCAACTATAAATAACTTATGTCATTTTGTTTTATAAACATACAAGTAATTACTATCAATTATATTTATTGCAAAGTAAATACCTAATTAATTTAATTTAAGAAATGTCAACTTAGGAAAAATAATACTAATAAATATAATTATTTTTTTTATGACCATTCAAAACTTTACTTTATTTTGGTAATAATCTTTATTTTGGTGAGATTACCAAATTAAAGTAAAGTTTGTAAATAGACATAAAAAATATTAACAACCAAACTTATCATCGGGAGAAAAGAATTTACCTCATATAAATACTCCAAAATGTAGCGCAGAGTTATAAAATACAGATTATTTTTATTATTACTTAAAACATGGGGCACACTATTAGTGAAAGCAGAAAGCAGCGTGAAGAAAGCTCTCTCATTGACCAACAGCTGTCACTTGGCCTTAAAAAGCAGGTAGTAAACTCTTTCCCGTGTTTATGCATGATATTATTATTATTTAAATATTATTTTACTATTTTATTTTGCATGCACATTGTTGTAACTACGAGTAATGCAGATGTGTCGATGCCACAGCTGCAGACGAGGTTTCAACAAGTTGACGTCGCGTCAACAGGTGCCGCCAGCTGACATCGACGTCGCTCTGACGCGTCGTTCCCGCAGGCGTCCATCCGTCGTTACGTCACTGACTAACATCTCTCACAACAAGCACATTACGTTGGCATTAATAAATAAGATATGTAATCATTGGAACGAGCAACCTATCTGCTTTACACAACTGGAACACAGGTGCTTCAATTTCCGACCGTCATTCGTTCTAGATAAATTACAACAACTGATTAAAATGTTCCATTATTTGAAATTATGTAAATCCATGTAACAAATCCAAATATGAGAATAAAATGTTTTAATGATTATCATTATATTGTAGGTATAAGTAGATTATGGTTGAAAGATGTCAAAGGAATGGAATAAATTAAAACTACGTTTTGCAGTATTTGTAACCACAATATTATCAATATATTAGTTTGACTTGTAATACATCATTCTTGATATCAAACATTGACGAATAATAACAAAAATATTCACTTTCCGTCACTAAGTAGATTCTTTAGTAGCTTCTGTCGTAGGTGGACAAACTGGTCCAAGTCCAAAAATAGGATTCCATCCTGGAAAACAGCCCTGAGTGCGATTCCGTGGCTCCTGAAATTCAGTTCAGGACCTTTACTTTATTTTCTTCGAAATTATTGCAAACTTTATTTACAAAAGAATATGTGCATTGACATAAAATACATTTGAAGGGTACAGGAAAAGAACGCTATAAGTCAATTTTTTTAAGAAAAAAATTGAGTTGAAGTGTAATCTGGCAGTGATTTTTATGAGCTTTCAGAATATACCCTCGGTTTTTAGAAAATATTTCCACAAAGTCTTGAAAATCGCAATTGAAATATCGATTTGTAGGGAAGATAGAATAAACAAGTTTCAACATAATAGCGTTCTTTTCCTGTATACCCTTCATTATAGCTCTATTGATTGAAATTGGCTTTTTATGAAACTACTCAATTTTTAAATCAATCAAACCCTGCTAAATTTAAATGATAACTTGCATTGCATATTTACAATAATTAGAATAGACTTACTGCTTCTAGATCGTTGACAGATGACGCGTTGACGTGCAATGAATCGGCAACAAAAACTGTACAAACATAAACAATACACTCAGCATGCGACTTTCAAGTCTCACAACAATTGTATTGGACTTACCGGCCAATGCGAGAGCAACTGCTAACAGAATAACAAAGCGTCGACTTGTCGGAGTCATATTCAAGCAGAATATTACATGAACATGAGCAAGTGTGTCGCATGGACTAGACTTGTGCACTTTCAATGTCACCTTTGTCCTATCTATTGCACCTCAAGTGGCAGCATTTCTTCATGGAAGTTTGTTTACTATCAGTTAATTATTACTTGTGAATATCAAGGCTAATAAATTGCGCGCTGTGAAGCAAGAATGAATAATCAGCTTCTCAGCAATAGTTATGCCAATTCTTGAGAGCTTTTTAATAGTACCTAAAGGAAAATAAAAGTGCAGTGTAATTGTTGATTTGAACCTAAAAGTGCAACGCAACACAAAAATTGGAAGATTTCACTGCAGTTCCCCCACTACGCCACTAATAATAAATTCTGACTTCCCCCATTATTCTTGCAACCATTTTGCGTTGCTTGATGCTAATTTATACTACTATAATAATTGATGTCTGGGGTAGTACAAACCTAACCACTCATATAGAAATAATTGATAAAATAGTCAAATCGATCATTTTCAGAGCTGGTGATAAAAGCAGATGTTGTTCTCACTGATAATAGTTATGTTATTCGTGTAAATAATTTAGGTGCGGCTGTCACAATTGACAGCTCATTACGGACATGTTTTTCCGGACATAAATGTCACTTCAGGAGATGTGAGATCACAATATCCTTTGATGATGGCTTGGACGAAGCTGTTAATTTTCTGTATTTGATTTTTCTTCATAATCCTAAAGAATAAACTACAAGTCAACCTTTATAGATGACGGATTATCGCAATAAGCGGGTAACTATAAAGCAATTGTATCACTAAATGAATAAAATAATGATTTTCACTAAGGAGTTCTTGGAATCAGTAAGAAAACAGTTCCAAAGCTAGTTACTTTGTCAATATTGTTTCATTTGCTCTTAAAATTACATACTCATTACATTTCATTCAAGACATTATACCAAATTACGTCATTATTTCCATTAATACAATTCAATATAAATACTGCAACGACAATTCTCAGTTCTGAATTTTGATTAGTCCTGATTTTACTTCAAAATTTCTGTAAAAGTAAGTTATGATAAGTTTGGAAATCATGTTTTCTAAAATGACGTAACATGAGTCGTCATTCACATCAATTAGATATAAAAGGCGTAGTCGAGTCGGTGAAATAAGTAAGAGTGTGATTAGTAAGAATGAGTGGCTCCGGGCGGAACCATGATAATGGATAACTCCGTCGAGGAGGGGCCTTTCCATACTCACTCAACGGCACTGGAGGATTGCGACTAAATCCTTGAACTTTATCCTGAAACAGTCACATATTCAGATGTCATTTTCACACAGAAACACTATAAAAAATAATCATTACTTTAAATATTTACATGAAAGTTATGATAAAGTATGACTATGGATAGCATGGAAATAAGTTGATCTATACTCTAAAGATAATCTTTGTTTGTAACTTACTGTTCTTGAAGGTTTGAATAGACACGCATTGGCAAATCTCGGATCCACAATCAACACTGAACAACATATTTATACATAAATACATAATCATTTCAAATATTAAAAGCTACGAATACATCGTAACCTACCTGTCAAAATGATGGCCACAACGAATGGAACACTGAAGTGTTGGAATGTTGTGGAAATCATGACGTTTTCTGTCGCAGTGTGTTGCTTGAACGACAGCTTGATTAGAAAACAAACTGCGAGGTAATATGGCCGCCAGTTATCTACTTTTCCAGGTATTCTCGGTTGCATTTCTTATCAAATAATTAATGATTAAGTGCATTCAAACGCTCTATAACTGAACAGTGAAATGTTTATGTTGGATGTATGTGGGAAATGCCCCCGGTTAAGGGGTGGCTGGGGGATGACCTTTCCCCAAAAACAATTGTTGAATTTTACATTTAAAGAGTGACTCATTCTTTTCTCAACAAAAAATATGCTGTAAAAACTCATGTCAAGAGAGTACACATTATCCAGCTAGTTCCTAAAATGGGATAGTTTAAACCCCAAACAGGGGTCCCTCCAATTTGCCCCATAATGATTTTTAAATTAAAACACTTAAAAATTAGTGCATTTCTTCTATTCAAGTCGCTGTATTAAAACTCAAAATATGGGGTTCCATCCCCCCCCCCCCTCCCCCCATTTCCAACCAACGCATGAGTCTTGAATCTGACATTTTACAATATAGCAATCATCTGACGACACAGCTAAATCTAACTGGGGGACACCTCAGTAAATTAAGTAATATCTTTCTTGATTGAATATCCTTATTTTGTTGGTAACCGTTTCTGCCCTGTTAGGATCAAATTGAAAAAAAAATAATAGCAAATAAAAAAAAAAAATCTTCGTGACTACCTCCTCTTAATATCTTTCTTTCCCAACTGTATTTAAAATACTACTAAACTTTTGACAATAGGCAATTGTTCCACCAGAAAAATAAACAAGATTGAGGTATGTTACCTAGCGAACAGGATATTGCAACTACCCTAATTAATATAATTTAACCACGTATTGAATTGTAATAAAAATATTTAAACCTAGAAGAACACGTCGTCAAAAGTTACAGCAGGAGTCGACTTGGGAACCGGCTTTTAAACCAACACAAGAAATTAGTTTTTTTACAAGTACTAATTATGTTCTATTTTTGTTCTTGTCGGTGACATACACGTGAATAATATATTAGACAAGGAATGCATTATTAATTGACACATTGTAGACAAGTAAACGTAATTAATAAATCGATGTATTTAATTTTTCTGGTGCAAAGAGACTATTCTAAAAATATGCATCGCATGACAATAAGACGCATTGGAAGATGATTCTTTTTTCATTTCATATTATCGAGTAAACATGTCACAGCAGTTGTTCACTAACTAGGAGTAGTTTAATCAGTTGTAGGAGGGACACTTGTTGTGGTGGTAGTCTGATTAAAAACAACCGGGCCGGGACCAAACTGCAGTGAGCCAGGAGATGGTCCAGCTCCAGACTCTACCCATGGCAATGGAAGCAACTTGCCTCCAGCTCCAACAGGCACTGGAATGTAGATCCTGTATTTCTCAACAACGTCCTGAAAATGGTCATACCAGATTCATTTCAAAATGTACACACACAAATATGAATCTCAATCAATATTCAATGTTCAAAAACTGCAAAAAAAATCAATATTAAGATTATCTATAAAATTCTGATTTAAATTAAAAACAGTACTCGAAAATGATGTGTACTTAGCTTACTCTTTTTGTACGGCCGAGCGAACTCGCTTTGGCATATTTCGGATCCACGGTTAGAGCTAGAAAACAAGCATAGTGTGAAGTTCACCTTTATAAAAGAGGCTCCCTAAAATGACTCGTTATGACTGATTATTCCTGTAGTTGGTGCGATACGGGAAGGATAAACTGTTTCTCTGATCGAGCTAAAATATTGCACACTTTTAAAGGCAACTTGTCTGGTATTCTGTGCAGGTTAAGGACTAAATCCTCTGATTGGTTGAAATGTAATAATGTTTGGAGCAAGTTTAAATTTGGTAAAAATCAGACATGTTAAACAATTTTGTCAAGATTTGTTCTTTCAGAAAGTGTTTCCCAAGGACCATCAACTAGACACGCATAGCAAAACAAAGGTTCGATTATCAACGCTTTACACAGAGCGTTTTCCAACTGTAACTCACCTATGAACATGAAAACGACAACGAAGAGGGCCGTGTAACGCAGGATTCTTGCTGAAAACATGGCGGTCATTCTCGCGTCCAAGTTGTAGTGAACGACAACCTGGCAGAAGTAAAGATACGAAGACAATGTTGACGTCAGACATATGTCCAGGAGAATTCATAGTTAATAGTTCGTTTGTTATCAACTATCATGCAATATAGTTGACGTGCACTATGATTAAACACTTGAAGGACAGACTTAGAATTATGATCCACCTTTATAGATTTGAAATACCAGTGACTATAATTGAACAATAAAATGTATATTCAAGGGCGTATGCAGGGGGTTGGTCCCCCCCCCCTCAAAAATCTGAGCATCATATGACCTGTGACAATTTTTTTTTTAAAGAGGTAGATAATTTCAAAAACACTTTAAAATTAGTGAAATTGAGTTTAAATTTAATAAGTTTCCAGGGGCTGTGCGCTCCGGACCTGAATGTGCTTTTAACTCTTACCAATTTCTGGACATTTGTAATTTATATTTCCCAAAAATAGCTACTCTGCGATTTAAAATTGCACCTCATGACCTTGAACCAACATTTTCTCGGGGGCTGAGCGACCGAGCCCCCCTGTTTTCAACTGTCATATTTATCAAAATATTGAAAGTATCCCCCTCCATTCGAAATATAATCCTGGGTACTCCCTTGAATATATGAGGCGATTTCATTATTTATTTTAGTTAAAAGTACGAAAACACTTTACAAAAATACAAACATTCAACAACATTACAAAAGGTACAAAAATTTTGTATCAAATTCAACGTTATTTTTTCCTGCAAACGAAGTGCGTCTCCATTACACATTTTGGCTATTTTTACGTTTTTTCGCGGTAGGTTGGTAAATATACTATAGGGACACATCGTTTCTCTTATCTAGCTGACATTTGAATACAACATATTATTATGTAATTACCACTTATCGGGTTTGCTGCATAGTTTTTTTCACAAAATGTTCTAATTGTTTGAAAAGTGAAAAACAAAATTCTTTGATTTGGTCGAAAAGTGAAAATTTTCCGCTATGCTTATGAACATGAAATTTTGCATTATCATGACGGGCAACAAGCTTGCTAATTTTGATCCCCATTGTCCAGAACTTAGGCTTAAGCCATTTCGATATATTGTTAAAGTATTAAAATTAATCAGCTACGAAAAACAGAGTAGGATTCGTCTCAATCTAAAAGAATTAAAAGTTCGATTATAAATATATAAAACTCATTTTAAAATAATTCTGAGAATCCACAACGCCTGACAGGACGTCGCCACGTGGTCGGCGTCGTGGTGACACGTGACGCGATGTAGTTCACCTCCTGGCCGCTTGGCGTCGCCACTTCCCTCACCCTCCGCGGCACAGAGCTAGTCTGACATAAGGCCGTCATCGGGTACAGACGAGACACTTTAAATATAAGATGTAGTGCTTCAGATGAAGGAAAATCTTATTTATCTGGCAAAAACAAATTTGGGCAACCATTTAAAAATAACTTTTAGCTGGGTTAAACTCAAAAATGCATGAATGCAAAATAAATTCACACTCAGACCATCAGTTTAGGAAGTCCATATTCTAGCAACTTGTAACCATATATGACTTATTCTGTGAACTGAGACATATTTATTCAGATATATGTGCAGTTTATCTAGTGGAGCGGTCGCTCCACGCCAGCCAAGTCGTACGGCGCGCACACTCTCAAATAAAGGCTGGAGCAAACCCACTTTTACTGTAAGCATCAAAGTGGCATTTTCGGCCTACTGGATCTTAAAATTGGGAAATCTCACATTGTTGCGATATATCTTAATTTCGAGCTATGGCCCACCCTACAACATATACCAAATTTGGGAACAATAGGTTACGCCCTTTGCACGCTAGAGGGCCGTGAAAACAGTGTTTTAGGGCGGTTTTCATAATAATAATCAGTAATAATCTCAGTAGTAGTAGTAGGCTGGAGCTAAAATCCGGTAAACAGGCCACAGCCTAAACGGCTGAACCGATTGATCTCACATTTTTACCACGTGTGCACTTTTGGCGTCTGATTTAACCTTCACCCCATGAATTTTTTGTGCCGCCATTTTGAAACCGGAAGTGACGTCATATCTCAACAACGGCTAGACCGATTGGAACGAAAATAGCACCAAACGATTCGGACGGTCATCTATATGGATAATCAATAGCAACAGACTAAAATTTATGTTAACGAAACCGGAAATGACGTCATGAAATTTAATTCATCGATTGGCATTTCGGCAACAAATTTGATCCAATTATTTTGATATTTATGTAACGTATGTTCTTTTGTGATATTATTTGACTTGATATAAAACCAACCGGAAGCCGCCATTTTGAAACCAGAAATGACATCATATCTTAATAACGTCTTAATAGATTTAAACGAAACCAACGCTAAACAATTTAGACGGTCAACTTTATGTATTATCATCAATAATATTTGCAGTTTCCCATACTGAAACCGGAAATGACGTCACACATTTTAAAAATCGCACAAATTTACATTTTGATGCAATAAATATACTATTTGAGACTGCTTATAATAAAATGAAATCATGTTTAAATTATAATTCAAGGGGTCAGTGATTTCAGCAGCCATTTTGAAATCGGAAGAAACGACGTAATATCTCGAAAACTGGTTGACAGATCGGTATGAAACTAGTGCGAAACGATTCGGAAGGACATCTCTATGGAATAGGAACAGTCAAACTAGAATTTTCCTATTTATGAGGCCGGAAATGACGTCATTCAAATTTATAAATCATTATAATCCCCTCCTATACAATAAATACATATTCAGAAAGCTAAAAATGATACACATCATTTATAGTTATTAATTCTATGTGGCAGTGCTGAAAGTTTAGCGGCCATTTTGAAAACCGACGTGTTGCCATATCTCGGAACTGGGTTGACCGATTGGAATGAAACCTTTGTTTTTTTCATGAGAATAACCAAATTGTAAAGGGTAATTTTTTTTAAAGGATTTAGTAATTGTTCATGTGATATGTGTCACACGTAAGTTGTAAGAATAAACTAAAAAAAGTAGTGATATCCCCATAAAAAACACTCCGTGTAAAAATACCAGCCAAGTCTCTTCAACTTAAAAAAATAATGAAATCTAAAAATTCTGCACTGAAAAGTAGTGATATCAAAAAATTAGCCAAGTCAAAACTTTATTTGAAAATCAAAAAATACTTGGCGCATCGTTTTTTTAGGGCATTATAGGTATACTATGTATATGTATATTTCATGTATAATTTATAATTGGCTTATACTTCCAAGCTATTTATGTACACGATGCGCCAAGTATTTTTTGATTTTCAAATAAAGTTTTGACTTGGCTAATTTTTTGATATCACTACTTTTCAGTACAGAATTTTTAGATTTCATTATTTTTTTTAAGTTGAAGAGACTTGGCTGGTATTTTTACACGGAGTGTTTTTTATGGTAAACATTGCAATGACAATGTGAAAGAAACATTTAAATCAGTTTTGATCAATCTTGGTAACCAATATCGACCCTACGTAGTTTCCGCACATAGTGTAGAGTGGCGCTCTCTAGCGGGAGACGGAAGAACTGCGAAGCGATGTTGCTGTGCCGAGTGCTGCCATCTAATGACATGGGATTGCGCATGGTCGAAAAGTAAGTTGTTTTACCATCGTTTTTACGTATGTTCATTTTTCTCTTATACATACGAGGGCTCGAGACATTTTTAGTGGTAGTGTTAAACGTCCATTCTTCTGCAGCTGGACTAGCGGATGAGGATACAAAATAATAGAATAGATAGATGAAGATAAAGTACAAGAATCGATGAAAGGAAGTGGTCGTGTCTTTACTAGGGAACCTTCCCAACATTTGCCCCTCAATTGAGGGAATCTACAAATTTTCAGTTGTAAAGGACGGAGGTGCGAAGCACCCTAATTGACCATTGCTGCAAGTGCTGAGTGTTACTGCCTTAGCCAACTTGCTTGTTACATAGGATTAAGAAATAGGAAACAATTTATTAAAGCCCGGAATAACCAAAGTTAAATTGTGCTATATTAACTAACTTTTGGATTAAATTCAATTGTTTCACTCATTTTGAGGTATCTGATTGGCTGTGCCGCCAATTTAGTCCAATATTTAGTTAATCCGGCTCAGATTAACTTTGGTTATACCGGCCCTAACAAAATAAAATATTTTATCCAAATTAAATACATACTTCTTATTGCTGTTTATTTACATTATCTATAAGAAAATAAAGCTCAGTAGTATAATAAAGATTTTATGAAAGTTTATTTTCAATGGAAATAATATTAATTAGTGCGTTCACTCTGTGATGTGAATGTCAAGAATTTCACACAAATTATTCCATTTCTACTCAATATAATCCGCCACCTGGAAAATAAGAGCACAAAGGTTGTTAACTTTCGATGAGCACAAAATTTGGAATAAGAAGAAACAAAATATCCTAAATTAAGATTTTTTGCTGTACCCAAATAATTTCAGTTCATTTCAACGTAGGACATTTAAAACTATTTGTACTATTGATTTTTTTAAATAAATTTAGGAACAAATTTTTGTGTGTTTCACATGGTTTCACATTGGCATATTTTAGAGCAATGTGTTATTATCTCTAAAACAGTGTTGTAGATTATTTTAGTTTTAAACTCGTTAAGAGGCAATACTCAACAACAATTTTATAGCCAACATACAAATAGTTCACGTTCAATTAATTATAGTGTTGATTGATAATATTTAAAAAAACTTATAGTTTCTTATATTGAGAATTCATTATTTTCACGTCCAGTTATACAACACTCTACCCTTGAGGCAACCATTTTCAACCATCAGAGTAATCAAAACTCTCACCTAGCATTTCAGACTGCATAATCGGCTGCATGTATGGCGATTGTACCACAACTCTTTCCTGGACAGGCACCTGCGAAAGAAGCGATTCATTTACACCATCCTCCTCATCTGAGTCCTCCAGCATCCTGTTCTGACTCTCGTCATCAGCCCCTCGTTCAGTTCTCAACCCGATGCGAATGTCCCCCACACTGGGCCTCATCCAAGGTGGATGAACTACTCGTACCAATCGGCCAGGAATAATCACTGGAAAGTATAACCCCACGTTTCCACTTTGGGATGTCATGGGACCGTACATTACACCGACTAACAACCCTTTGTTTATGACAGGATAGTACAATCCTGTGACAGCAGCGCCGTTGGGAGTAACTACATAATCTCTTGCAGTAGCAGGATTGGGTTCGTTCACAGATATTGTGTCTAATGGTAAGTCTGCAATGATGTCTTGGTCCAAGTCGAAATTGTCTTCTACCACTGGTAGAGGGCGTTTATTTGTATTGACTTTTCTTCCAGCTCGGAAGGAATCGCTTACCGCCATGCTGTTGTAGTCGTTGTAGCCCATGCCCATGCCCATTCCCATGCCCATCTGGGAAGAATACAATTAAGAGGAATTAAAAAGGAAGATAAATATTAGGGTTCTTGATAATTTCAATTGAAAATTATTTGTCATCATTTTATCAGTGCTTTAAAATGAAAATAAATTTGTGAACACAAAATGCTCACTTTCAGCAACAATCATCAAGATGGCTTCGTTACATTTTAATTGTTTGTTGATCTCCTTTGAAGTTTTCAAAATTATTTATTTTTCAAGTATAGATTATACACACATACTAAAACTTAGTACCTTCTACACGTCTTTAATCGATTATCCAAACATTCGTATTCTCAGCTTATGTATTCCATATTTTGGAATGAAAAGAAATTACAGTTTTAAGATAGACTGAAAGTTCCCATAACAACTCTGCTATACCCAGATATCTTCTAGAACTTTCAGTTTATCATAAAACTGTAATTTCTTTTCATTCTAAAATATGGAAAACATAAGATGAGAATACGAATGTTTGGATAATCGATTATAGGCATGTATAGTTAAGCATGGTGTTATTTATATTGTAATGACTTACCCTCTGACCCATATACCCAGGCTCATAAATTCTCTCCCTCAATATTGGTACAGCAACCGCTGCGAAAATCAGACGAATCAGTTTCAATACTACTGAAGACAAATTCTATCAAATAAAGTCATTATTTCATGCGTCTTACCCGACATGATGACTGCAGCCCCAATCAGAAACACAAATTGTACATTTCTCAAAGACATATTGGAGTTTTATATTAGAACAATGATTGAAGAACGTCGATGTGTTTGTGTTGCCAACTCAAAGTTGAGCAGCTTTTATAAGTAAAGCTTATCAGCAAGGTTGAAGGTTGATACTGCATTGACAGTTACTCATCGTGCATAAAACGTCTGATTGTAATATTGCGTTGTTGGAAGTCAAGTTTATTAATGCGCAGTGCACTTATTATGAGCCGTTATTAAAATATGAAGTAATATAATACCATAAAAAAAACACTCCGTGTAAAAATACCAGCCAAGTCTCTTCAGCTATAAAAAAATATAAGAAATCTAAAAATTTAGCACTGAAAAGTAGTGATATCAAAAAATGGGCCAAGTCAAAACTTAATTTTAAAAAACAAAATATACTTGGCGCATCGTGTATATAAATAGTATAGAGGCATGCCAAAAATCAAATGTACCTAAATATATATATTATACCTATAATGCCCTTAAAAACGATGCGCCAAGTATATTTCGTTTTTTAAAATTAAGTTTTGACTTGGCCCATTTTTTGATATCACTACTTTTCAGTGCTAAATTTTTAGATTTCTTATATTTTTTTATAGCTGAAGAGACTTGGCTGGTATTTTTACACGGAGTGTTTTTTTTATGGGGATATCACTTATTTTTTTAGTTTATTTACACAACTTGTAAAACTTATTAGGGCAACAATGGCTAATTCCTTTAAAAAAATACGCCATTTCCGAATTAGTTACTAAAAAAATATTGTTTGGAGCTAAATATAAACTAAAAGTGATATGCCATGAAGAATTGCGAAAGCATCGTTCCAATAGGTCCAGCCGTTTTCGAGACATGGTATCACTTCCGGTTTTCAAAATGGCGGCTGAAAGCTCTTACACATTGTATTAATATGTATATAAATACTAATATTTCATTATAAGCCTTCTGAATATGTAATTGGTTTTTATATAAAGGGAAGTGATTTAGGCAGATTTCGCTAAACTATGACGTCATTTCCGGTTTCAGTAATTAGAAAACTTTAATTTAACTATTGTTATTTCATATAGAGGACCGTTTGAATCGATTGGCGCAAATTTCGTTCCGATCGGTTAAGCCGTTTTTGAGATATGACGTCACTTCCGGTTTCAAAATGGCGGCACAAAAAATTCATAAGGGCAAGGTATCATCAGGCAGACGAGTTGTATATGTGGTGAAAGTTTCGGGTCAATCAACCCAGCCGTTTAGGCTGTGGCGGAGACCGCGGAATTTATTGGAAGATGAATCATCATTATCTAGTGGAGCGGTCGCTCCACGCCAGCCAAGTCGTACGGCGCGCACACTCTCACAAAACATACCATTCAAACCTAAAGGCTGGAGCAACCCACTTTTACTGTAAGCATCAAAGTGCCATTTTCGGCCTACTGGATCTTAAAAATGGAAAATCTCACATTGTTGCGAAATATCTTAATTTCGAGCAATGGCCCACCCCACCATATAAACCAAATTTGGGAACAATAAGTTATGCCGTTTGCGAGCTAGAGGACCGTGAAAACAGTGAAATTGTACGGCTTTCTTCAGATGATTATTATTCTTAATCATCTTCCAATAAATTCCGCGGTCTCCGCCACAGCCTAAACGGCTGGGTCGATTTACCCGAAATTTTCACCACATATACAGCTCGTCTGCCTGAAGATACCTTGCCCTTACGAATTTTTTGGGCCGCCATTTTGAAACAGGAAGTGACGTCATATCTCGAGAACGGCTAAACCATCGGAACGAAATTTGCGCCAATCGATTCAGACGTTCCTGTATATGAAATATCAATAGTCGAAATATACATTTACTATTACCAAAACCGGAAATGACGTCATAAAAATGAAAAATCAGACTTTAATCACCTCTTACAGCAATAACTACATATCCAGAAGTCTTATAATGATACAAAACATTTATATAAATTAATTTTTGGTGGCAGTGATTTCAGTCGCCATTTTGTTAACCGGAAGTGATGCCATATCTCGAAAACGGCTGGACCGATTGGAACGAAGCTTTCGCTATTCCTCATGGAATATCATTTTAAGCATTATTTAGTACCAAACGCATGTTTTCTTAGTAACCAAATCGGAAATGGCTTATTTTTTTAAAGGAATTAGTCATTGTTGCTCCGATTTGTGTTAAAAGTGTGAAAATCATCTAAAAAAAGGAGTGATATCCCCATAAAAAACACTACGTGTAAAAATACCAGCCAAGTCTCTTCAACTATAAAAAAAATATAGGAAATCTTAAAAATTCAGCACTGAAAAGTAGTGATATCAAAAAATGGGCCAAGTCAAAACATGATTTTAAAAACCGAAATATACTTGGCGCATCGTTTTTTTTAGGACATTAAGGTATATTATTTATATTTAAATTTACATTTGATTTTTGGCATCTATATTATTTATACACGATGCGCCAAGTATATTTCGGTTTTTAAAATCATGTTTTGACTTGGCCCATTTTTTGATATCACTACTTTTCAGTGCTGAATTTTTAAGATTTCCTATATTTTTTTATAGTTGAAGAGACTTGGCTGGTATTTTTACACGTAGTGTTTTTTATGGGGTTATTATTATCTGAAAGCCGTACAATTTCACGGTTTTCACGGCCCTCTAGTTCGCAAAGGGCGTAACCTATTGCTCCCAAATTTAGTATATGTTGTAGGGTGGGCCATAGCTCGAAATTAAGATCTTTCGCAACAATGTGAGATTTTCCAATTTTGAGATCCAGTAGGCCGAAAATGCCACTTTGATGCTTACAGTAAAAGTGGGTTGCTCCAGCCTTTTTAAATGAGAGTGTGCGCGCCGTACGACTTGGCTGGCGTGGAGCGACCGCTCCACTATAGATTTATGTATTTTTTCTCTCTGGAAATTTCCACTCAAAGAAAGTTGCGAGTATCAGTAAAATGTGCATTGTTCTTATCTATTTTAATAGCTTTGATATTACTGCACTGTCAATGTCATGCTTCCTTCGACTTGTCAAGTATTATCTATAATCATGGTCATTATTAACCTATTGCGAATCCATAATGTCACGTAGAACTAGAGTGTACATCCAAGGACACAGAAATGCGCGTTTACTTTCAATCAGATTGTTTCACCCCATGACAGCCTAGACTAGGAAGTAGGAAGGCATAGATAGTCAAGTCGTATACTCAGCAATTTAAAATACACGTATATGTACGAATTTAGATATTATTTGGGTGACACTAAGTTTCGAAAATAATCACATTCAGTTTGATTTTACAGAAGAGCCTGCGAAATATAAACGCACAATCTGATTGCTATTCGAACCCAGATCCTTCGGATTTACGGTCCTACGCTTGACCAATTTACCATGGCGCATTTAAAATCAGCAGATTGGGTGACCAGATAACTCTTGCTAAATTTCCATTCATCGTTTGGACATGACATCACAAATATCAAGAAAATCCAACTATATTTGAAATTATTAGAAGTCGATTCAACCACATGATTTCTGTCTGCATTGGTGTATTTTTGAAGTTTGTGTTTAATGAACTTTTACATCCAGCGTATCTGTAACTTTAAAGCTCTTGTTTGATAATCTGCCCTGCACTGGTCACCTCGCCTGTCAGTGACAGTTTGCAACACACTTACAATCAACATAATCCACCCCCAGGCGCAATCGCATGCATGTGCTGGTGCCGTGTGCATCCTCAATGGTTCAAACAATCATTTAAACTCGATAGAAATGTAGTTCAAACTTTAAGCTTCGAGTACTCGAGATTTAATTAGTGTGCTGCGAGGGAGTTAATAATATAATTTAGACGAGTTACAGCAAAGTAAAACTATTAATTACCATATATAGTGCACACATACTTGAAAGTAAGGCTTTGATTTGTGGGAAGGGAGAAAGCTGTAAATATCATACAGTCTTATTCTCAAGGAAAATATATGCATGAACTTAAAAACGGTGTGTATCATAGATTTTAAGTTAATGTTTCATCTAATCATCCTCTTTGAAGTGCAAATAAATCAATTTTTGAGCTTTTTACTTCAAGATGAATTTTGGAAACCTTAAAATCTATTGAAATGTTTGCCCCACAAACTGGAACCTTCAATATTTATCATATTCTTGAAATGTGTGTATAAGCGTATATGTAAGTATACTTCCTTTTCTTCCCAAGACAAACACTGATATTTTGAGGCAATCAGAAGAAGGTTTAACATGGTTTAATTGTGAATTAGTCCCCAATTAAATTGAAATTTGCATGAAAGTAGCGTGCGTCCATGTTTACACCATCTGTTAACCTCAGATGTGTTGTGTCAACTGCATTATATTACTGGCAACATTGAGAGATATGTTTGACACTGATTGAAGCCACGTGACTGGACCGATGCTTAGTGGTTAACGCTTCAGGCGTCGGATATTCGAGCGTCGTTTCAACCCCTTAATAACATGTTAATAACATTCACTTCCGACCTGTGGGGGAGGCAAGGACGCTAACCCTTGCAGTCCAGATATCTGCCACACACTGCTTATGCTTCAGGACATTTGGAGTGACATATTATACGAGTAACATAATTAATATAGTCAATTGTGTAAATGTTTTTTCTGCTTTGTTTATACAATTTTATTGTCTGAAGAAGAAGTGTAGGTATAAGAGGGAATTGCGAAATAAAAACGCGCGCCCGACAGGGATTCTAACCCAGATCCTTTGGGTTACCGTCCCAAAGTGAGAGATTCACTAAATTTCCGTCAGTATCAAGAACAGAACGAAACGAAATAATGTTATCAGAATCTCTAATGAAGATTTTGTAATAGACTGAAATACATTATTTTATTAGTATAACTAATATTTGTGCTAATACACATTATAGTATAAATTTGCATAAAAAATAGTGGAGTAGTTAGATAAATATACAAATTAATAATACAGTTTCGTCAGTTGTAAAGTAGTACCCATAAACTCACTAATTGTAAAAAAACAGACAAGTCTCCCTCCTAAAAATAAAGTTTAAAAATGTCAACACTGAAAGGTACACAAAAGGCCTAAGTCAATACGTTTTAATCAAAAATAATTTTTGGCGCAAAACACGCTATGGTGTGTGAAATGCCTCATAATAAAAAGTGCACCACAGAACTGATCCAAATTGCATTCAAATGCAAATAATTATAAGTCTCTGAAAAAGAATATTCATTATGCAAACGCAATTTATTATCAGTGAACTGTTGTACTTCATAATGATTTATAAAAGAAGAACAGCCTTGGTTGCTATCACAAATAAAGCACATCAATTAACCACCTTATCACCTGAAAACGACATGTCGAAGACTACCTACAATCTACTGGCTCTGTTTCTGAACTGATTCACACTTGATTCATTTGAAGAGCCACCGAGGAAGTTCACTACCCTCATCCAGGGGTTGCAACATCACCTCAGGCGGAAGCTTGCGTGCGAATAAACCCCACAGTCTGTCTAAATGTTGCACATCAATGGGGGCGTGTTCGAGTATAATGTTACCCAGGTTACACAGTTGTTACGAAATGATGTACAAGATAATGCGATCATACAGACACGTGGTATTTTAAAATGTATATAATTTTATACTGCGTTTCTTTCTTTCTTTTGATATTCTTTTGTGTCCTTCCAGTTCTACTATTCAGCTAAACACCCTTGCTAAATACAGTTGCAAGAAATGTAACGCCCTTTGAGGACCCTCGCGTCCCTTAAATCATAGCACCATCATTCATAGCTCTCATCCATAACTACACTGAATTCTTTATTGGGTGTTTTATAGATACACTACGAGATTGGTTAAAAAAACAAATTTTAACTTGTTGAAGAATCGCTATAGCCAGTAACCATGATAACTAAAGCTAATTTTATAAATATGTTCAAATAAACTGAAGATAATAATTCTACAAATTCGAAATAAATCTTTGTCTATACTCCGTGACAAAAAACGCCCAAGATATTTATTTGTATTTACTTACATTTCATATTTAAAATTATACAATAATTGCAAGTTAATCAAAATAATTAATTTGTTTCTTTTTGTGTGATTCTGATTTGGTTTAAAAGAAACCTACTATAACTAGTCTTCGAAATGATATATATTTGATTATATTATCCACATACAAAAACATACAGAAAAATAATGCATACAAGAAGAACCCCACAAAGACTGGAAGGCTCATCTGTGGATATCTTTTAATTAGACAATACATATTCACAAGGTCTGTTACACTGTACAAGATTAGCACAAGAGATTAACAAATATGAATAAAATTAGACCAATGGTATGAATTAAAATATTATAAAGTTTAGAACCCTGACAGTCAAAGTTTCATAAAATAAATTCATCCCTTATTTTGACATTGCGTATCAATAATCGTGCACGTGAGCGTACTTTTTCTGTACCATTATCCATGATCAATGAAGGTATTAAAGCTATTGTAGATCATTTTGTTGCATTCAAGTTTCACTTTTTATCCCTTGAATCGTCGTCAACAACTCTATGTGTTGTAATCTTCTTTCACATCGCGTTTAACTTGACACCTTGTCGTCGGCTCCAGTTACTTCTGTTGAGTATTAACAACCCCCTCTGATGCCAACATTCTGCTAGACGATTGTGCTAGAACGATGGTCAATCGCGGACAAAATGCCTCAGAGAAAATGTGAAAAGCAACAAAATAAGCACACTAGACATTTTTCGTTTTTTGTTTTTTGTTTGGCTGAGTCAGATAAGCGCCTTATTATGAATAAGTTTTACAACATTGTTGCATCATTTAATGCAAAATGTGTTATTAAAACGCACTCAACGAAACTAATTGTAATTTCAAATGTATAATATGGAATAATTATCGCTCTTCAATTTCAATTTCAATTTATCTTTATTTGCACATTTATATACATACAAAAAGGCGACATTCAACATTATAATGATCACATTTGTCATTGTTGATCTACCATGTAACCTGTTTAAAAAACAACTAAAACATATTATCTATTTAAGATAGTAGTCACACTGAACAATTTAACTACATAAGAAGGCATACTTGCGAAAGTAATAGTCAAGATAGTTATAAAATAGTTAAAAGATAAAAAATTAATGAATTAATAAATACCATACCTATACTATAGGGTTACTACAAAGCGTAAGTTGAAACTCTAGCAGTACCTAATCAAAATAAGGTAGGTATGATAGCTACAAGATTAATTTAAAACAGATAAGTTTAAATATAAGCTAAAGCTAAGTTACTATTGTACGGGAGTTCAGACCTGTTCCTTGTAACACCCAATTGCAAACAAGTGATTCTTTAACATTTTATTGAACACACCTACACATGAGTCTTTTAGCTTGGTTGGCACATCATTATAGGCTTTCGCCGAAGCGTAAGCGAAAGACGATTTATATTTCGATGTTTTGTGGGTTGCAATCGATAGGTCAGCTCGGTTTCTAGTATTCACTAAATGCAGTTCTCCTCTTCGCACGATCTTCCTAGCCAAGTAGGATGGCTGTCCTGTCGTGATTGCCTTATGCGTAATGTTTAGGAGGTGGTGGAGACGGCGTTCATGCATTTTTAGCCAGCCGGCTTTCCTAATAGCTGGGGTGGTGTGGCATCTCCAAGGGAGGTTAAATGCAAAGCGGGCGCAAGCATTTTGGATAGTTTGTATACGGCTGCTATTCGCCTGAGTAATACATGGCCCATACACAGTGTCACAGTATGCTGGCGTCGAGAGAACAAGAGCATCTGCAAGGAGCAGCTTGGTTGATGTCGGGAGCAGCGACTGTAGCTTGCGGAGTCGTCGAAGCTTGTTGAAGGATGTTCGTCGTAGCTGTGATACGTGCGAATTGAACGAGAGATGGCTGTCCAAAGTTACACCAAGACTTTTGGCTTCGTCGGATAATGGGATCGGCACGTTGTCGAGCAGGACTTAGAAGTTACTCAGAATTACCTTATCTCTTTGCTGTTTGGTGCCTATTAGCAGAGATACGGTTTTCGTGGGATTCAGGATGAGTGCGCGGTCACGTGCCCATGAAGAGATGGCAGAGAGGTCAGCATTCATATGATCTTTGGCACTCGCCGTGTCAGCCGGGTCGAAAGACACATACAGTTGCGTGTCGTCAGCATATACATGTATCTGACAATGTGTGAGACTTTCATGAATGTCAGCCGTGTAGATGATGAACAAGAGGGGACCAAGAATTGATCCCTGTGGTACTCCCGTGTGGATGTTTACAGACTTTGATGTTAAACGAGTGTTACCCTTCATCATTTGCTAGTGATGTGGATTTTACCGTAAATTTTTTTCTCGGTAAATTTACCGGTAAATTTACCGTAAATTTACCGTCAGGCGGTAAATTTTTTTATTTTTGTCTAATTCAGGAATCGTGCTATTGGCTCTTGAAATAATTGTTTTAAAAGTGTTTTGTGGGTGCCAAATGTGTATTAAGTGATCAGGAAATGAAGGGGATACCGTGGTTCTTCCAAGTGATTTCTTTTTGCATCGTTTGGTCTTCACACTCCAAAATTTAATAAAATGTAATACTTGCACATAATTAAAGCTCAATAAATTAAATAATGCCATAATGGAGAACGTTACTGCCCCTGTTACACTCTCAAAACGTTATTTATTATTATAATTAACAATATTTATTTATCGAATTTAACGTTTTGAAGATGTACAATGTACCCTTGGCCAAACAAAACTTGGCCGTTCAATAAATCTGATGGGCTGATAAATGTAAGATCGCAACATCAGAAGTCAGTCTAAGCGATCTCATTGTCTCATTCTAGTAGGTGACCTCACATTTCAATGATAATAACAAGCTTTGATTGGTTATGGGACATGACCAGCAGTCATTCAAATTTGGTCAATGTTCAATTTATGTTTGGCCGAGTGTACCTACCTCAAGTCATAAGCTATAATATTATCTGAAAGTTTTGTTTCCACATAAATTATATGGGTGTAGACCTATCCAACAATACACTTTGAAGAACCATTTGCTTCCCCTTATCTTCCCCAGGTCTCTTACAGTCATTTCCAAGTTGCAATTTAAATAATACCTTCATTTAAAACAAATCATAAAAATTTTGCATTTTTGTTTATACTTTAAATATTTGCACACTTCTCTGCTATGAAACCAAAGAAAATATATGAAGAAACACTTCTAGGGAAATCAAGTACAATTTAACTCTACCTACAGAAAATGAAGATAAAATGAAATAAAATAATAGATAAAATAAAGTTAAAATTCATGAAATAAAATGAACATTTTCTGCATATTTCTACCTACAAAATCGACATTGGTCAACATTTCACTTTGGTATAGGTAATTAAAAAAAACATAACAATTTCAAATTCATAAAACTTATGTATGAACACCTACAAATCAACATGGACTACATTTCACTTAACTGTGAGGTCTACTTGATATCCCTGAAAGTATTTCCCAACTTTGTCATTGGTTTCACATCGGAGAGTGTGTGCAATAAATAGCCAATAGGTACATTGTATAATGCAACATTTTAATGATATTCACTAGATCCCTCCACTTCTCATTTAAAGTGTAAATTTCACTGTTTCCTTGACCTATGCACTTGGCTGATTCCATAGAATATAATGATGATAATTTTGAATATTTTACCATGGTAAAATTTATTTGGTAAATTTACGGTAAATTTACCTGACCGGTAAATTTACCTGACCGTAAATTTACCGACTCACATCACTATCATTTGCACACACTGTGAGCGATTGCTAACATAACTGTAGAACCATTGAACAGCGCTTGCACTAAGACCAAGATGGCGGAGTTTGGCTACCAGAAGTTTATGGTTCAGAGTATCAAACGCTTTCGAGAAGTCTAATAAAACCAGGCTGGTAACTTTTCTGGTATCCATCGATCCAATTGCATCGTCAACCAAATCCAAGAGAGCTGTAGTAGTCCCTCTGAGCTTTCTGAATCCAGATTGCTTGTCGGGTAGAAGATTGCTGGTCTCGACGTAGTTGGACAGCTGCTTGTAAACCACCTTCTCAAGAATTTTAGATATGGCAGGTAAGATTGTGATTGGCCGGAGATCTTTGAAAGTTTTTGGGTTGTGTATTTTTGGTACAGGAGTGACTAGTCCAACCTTCCAGGACGTTGGAAACTGGCTACATTTGATAGAAGTGTTGATAATATCAGTTATTGCGTCTAAGCAGTATGGCAAGCAAAGGTTGATCATTGTCAGAGAAATTCCATCACTTCCCTGGGCTTTAGTCTTAATCTTCCTGATGATGTCAGCAATGTCATCTCTATGGGCTTCTATAAGCTTAAATTTATCTGCGCCAGGTCCTCGTCATATGTGTTGACGTCTAAGAGGAGTTCTGGATTTACGGTGGAGTGTCCCACGGACTCTATGTAGTACTCGTTTAACTTATCTGGGTCGGCTAGATCAGGGGGAGTTGCAGGTGAATTCTTATTTCTGTTATGCATGTCCCATTTCCGCAATTTACTCCAGACCATGTGCGAATTACCTTTGCAGCGTTTCAGTTCTTCTGATACGTAAGCTCGTTTTTCCCTGCGCACTGCGCCAGATAAGTAATTGCGCATTTGGGTATAGTTTTCCCAATCGTTAGGATCTCTACGCTTTTTATAACGAGCAAGCGCCGCTTTCTTCTTGCTTATCATGGTTTTAATCGTTGATGTGAGCCAGGGCGTGTACGGCTTTTTTGTATTGACAGTTTTCAGTGGAGCAAAGTCATCGGCAACCTCTCGGATGAAGGTACTGAGGAGGTCTACCTTTGCATCAAGATCTGTCGTAGTGCATATCATTTCCCAGTTCACGTCCTTAGCGTATGCTGCAAGGTCATCTTTGACGATGCGCGAGAAGTCTCGATATGAATGGGTTAGGGGGGATTTGGGAGGAAACTCATATTTGAGAACACAGGAAATCAGGTTGTGATCAGTGATCTTCCTTCCTCGGTCGTCCAGGATCTTCGAGGTGTCTTGAACCATGGATGAGACAAGTGGGTTTAATTCTCTAACATAAATATGGTACATAAATAACATAAATAACATAAGTAACATAAATAACATAAATATGGTACCGTTTGTAACCAAAAACCTAAAATTATGTCGGGTTGTAAAAAATATATTATAAAATGAGGGTATACCCTTATTATTTTGAGGATAATTTTCTAATAATTTCAATTGATACAGGCTATTCCAAAAATCTTATAGGACATGTTTTTCAACGCTCTGGTAAAGTAAACAATTGATTAGGTATATAATGCCACGGCATTAAACAATGGCATTCCTAGAATGATCACTAAGTAGCTGTTAAACCTAATAACTGATTAGACAGTGCTTTGAAAACCCTATTCATATTTCTTAGTAACTAAATTTTAAAGAATTATGTAAATATAATTCAACATTTCTAAAACTATTTCAAAACTATACAAACAAATGACTTTTAGTAAAGCTGTACTTATTGTGTTTGCTCAAATATCAAAACTCTACTTTAATGGAAATTTAAAATCGATCAACCTGTATTTTTGGCAATCGGTGGAATATGAATGAATGGTAATAGCTTCAAGGGAGTCTATTCCACATTTTTATTGTTCCATTGATGTGTCTAGGATTTTAATAAAGTGAGCGAGTTCTAGCTAGTGCATAGCAGATCTCTTCTGACGTCACAATAGAACTCGCATTCCACACAAGAACCAACAAAAAATACTTCGATCACCACTTTCTTTCGAAACAGCGGGAAGAGGAACGGGAAAGTGGAGAGGATGAAGTGGGAGAGGATCAAGAATGCTCGATTTGTCGAAATTCACAGTCAATATCTTCTGGTAGGTATATCTCTAGCAAATAAGAAGCGTCACATTGAAATGCTGAGCACGAGTTCGCCATTGTCATCAGTGCTGACAGCTCAGCAAGTTGGCGTTGCTCAGCAGCGACCATAACTCAGCTAAATCATTTTCACTTGAAACCAAAGGTGACTTGCTTTTTTCACCTTGACTAGATTTTGGCCAAGAAATTTAAACTTTCATTTTCAGTGAAAACTACTGAAATTGATTGTTGACGAGTGATGGGAAATTATCTATGTCATAACTTATTTTGCGTGTGACTCAAACATTGTTTCAACAATAAAATTTAGGCTAAACAGCTACAAACGAAACGGCTGAAATGTTCAAACACTGTTGCAACTATAGTTTTACTATGGACCCCCCCCCCTCTCCGCCTCTCACAATTCCACAAAAACATCTGAGAAAAATATGTCGGGATATCCAAATTTTGGTGCTGACTAACTATTCCCAAACATTATTTTGTACGCTTTGAATGTATTTATTTACAATGCCACTACAATTCTGACTGCATTGACAGACCTATAAAACATTTGAGCTACGAGTTTCGCAGTTAAAAAAATAAAACGATAGGATACAGCGACCTGTACAATGTCAATTGATATAATATCATTGTGGGAACGCAGTCTAACATAATGGCTAGAAAAGACGATGCAATAAAAGAAAGAGAAGACCAAAATGGCTCCTATTGTGCAGATATTGTGAATTCTTTCATTCAATGAATGATTCTGAGCTTCAATTCAGTCAATAGAATCGTGACTCGGGGAAAACGCAATAAAGTTTTATTAAAAACACTTAAAATTCAACCTTTAGGATCGAAGTTTAATCCGACATTGTAAAATAAATATTCATTGATTAAAATATTACAATGAAAATCAAATAGTAATACAAATTGAATATTTCTTTATATTTGTTGCCAAGAGAATGATACATTTTTCTAAACCGATCTATAGACCTTTATTTTCTGATCAATAAACATTTATTAATAAAAATTCTGTAGTTTACATTTTTGGTCGTCGTCTGGCAGCTAACTGAATTCTGAACCTGACTTTTTAATAATTCACAATATATTTTAATATTATAAAGATTTCACTTCTTAAAAGCAATCCTGAAACAAATGACCCTAAAGAAACACCCTCCACTTCTTCGTTGCTAACGCCTCATTAGAAAGGAGACGTAGTCAAGAAGAGAAGGACGGAAGGATTAGGATCTGGATGACTGTAGAATGCATGTTAACTCATTTGCCACGACGCCTTTCTTGATTTCAACAGGCGTCTTATTGAATCCTTCCTGGCGTCTGTTTAATTGCAAATACCTCGACGCTATATCGAGCATTATTCGGAATATTAAGGACGTGTTCGAATTGTGTTGTCTTGTAGCTCTCGCATTCCATCGCCGCATTTATACAAGATGAATTACAAGACACGAAGATTATAATATTGAGTTCTTGGCGTCTGGCATTGTTGGTGTTAGCGATAACACCGTGGAGTTATGAGGACCAGGCACCTCCACGCAGTTCGTGACATACTTCGTGTCGCGACTTGAAATATGACGTTCCCTCCAGTTGCTTCTGAATTTGTATTGCCAAATCGTTCCCATCATATTGTACTGGTATCAAGACGAACTATATCATGTATAGTTTCATAATATTTCATTCATTTATTGCAAAAAAACTATTATTACAAGAATATACAGAAAACTATTTTAGCAAACCATGACAAAGCTCCATTGGGGTTTGAACGTAGCAAATAATACGATTATTTACTATATTTACTAATATATTTATACGTTGCATGTATTTTTTAAGAATTTGTACCATTATTATGTTAATTATATTTAATTATAAATAGCAAGATAGCATATACTTAATAGCATAGATAACATTGAGTTGCCATGAGTTTGCTTTAATAAAGTAATAAAATCATTATTTTAAAACATTATTACCTAAGTTTAATGAAAATAAATATTATGATTACCGTCTAATAAATAGTTTGTCGAAAGTTCTAAATAATTAATTAAACAGAGCAAGCTGGCTCAATGCTCTGAAATTGCCCTCCAAAGGTTCCCGCTTTCGATTCTCGTTTCTCCTTCCTGACTGGTATTTTCGTGTTTCCCTAATCGAAAGACAAATCGGGGAAGGTTCCCTACCAATAGAAGTAGGACACGACCACCTCCTTCCCAATCTTCATCCTTATCCATTCTTCATCATTCTCCCCATCATCATAAACAGACTCATTTCTGGTCATAGTTGCAGCGCTGTACAATTTGGATATAACTTTCCTAGTTGCACAACAGTGCGACGTTAGACACCATTACACCCCTTGTATTGAATAGCTATTTGTAATGTCAATTGCCATTTGAATTACAAAAATCACTCAATCCAAATAATTGGAATTTGAATCGAGCATTTGGGAAGGAAAGATGTGGAGCAGAAATAACTTCTCTTCTGGAGAGAAAAAGAGTCCTGAACGACGGCAGCCAGATTATCTCTGCTGCAATAAACACGGGAAGCCTCACAATAAGTCCCCGGTAAAAATCTGCACACTTTTCCATTTTCACTCATTGAAATTTCTCCACCAGATGAAACCTGTTTAATGGTTTCTTCAGGAATTGCTTTTCAACAAACAATTCTTCGAGTCAGTCATGGGTATAGCGCGTTGGTTGAACGAATATTTCACGCAATTAAAAGCAGAATCACACAGTTCGTCGGATTGTGGCGACACCACCAGCTACATTACTAACGACGTCATTACGTCTTGATTGAATCGTTTTGCCCACCACGACGGCTCGGTCGGGTACTTCAACGGCGAGGTTTTGTGCGACGCGGCGTCAACGATGCATTGTTTTTCACCAAATGCGAAGTTTTGTCGACTCCTGCAGACAAAAGCGTTTAGTAATATACATCTAGGTTCACATTTCCCTTTTTAATTCATCCGGAAATGAACAAAGACTTAATTTTTGAAACGAGTAATAAACGGGAAACTAAATTTCGCTTGAACAATTGGTTCCGCGACTTTTTCATCTCGTGCTGAGTTTTAGAAAAGGCAGCTGTGTTTTTTTTCTATCCGCAGACAAAACCAATCTTGTTACGGGAGAGTAAAGAGACTCCACCCTCTCCTCTTTCCCTTGTCAACCCCTGACACGATCCCCCACTCTTCATGTTATCAATGCCACCCCATGAAATGATAATTTGCACTAATTGTACACTTATACAAATTAAGTAAAGCTGAAAAGAAAATGGATGTCAAAAGGCAATTTTTAAGCTTTACATAAATTTAAGGTAAAATCAATATTGGATATTAATATACAATATACATAATAATATTTTTAATTTATATCAATATCGTACACTCTCATTAAGGTATAATATTTATTACTAGGAAAACGCTCTGTGTAACGCGTTGATGAGCGAGCACGGACACGCGCAACACCTCGAACCGATATTATGTCTATCGAAAATATCATTAAAAGCCAATAATTCTTTAAATTCGTCAAATCTTCAAATATTCCTAAAGTATTAGTCCCAATAACCATGCAAAGTTTTAAGTTGATCGATTGAACATCTATGATTAAAATGTTCCTTCTTAATATTCAAAAATCATAGGATCTATTTAAAAAAAATAAACCTGTGACCACTCATATGATGTAAGTGTGTGTACTATACACAATCCCCATAAAAAAACACTCCGTGTAAAAATACCAGCCAAGTCTCTTCAACTATAAAAAAAAATAGAATAAATCTAAAAATTCAGCACTGAAAAGTAGTGATATCAAAAAATGAGCCAAGTCAAAACTTAATTTTAAAAACCAAAATATACTTGGCGCATCGTGTATATAAATAGTATAGAAGCATATGCCAAAAATCAAATGTACCTACCTAATTATATATAATATACCTATAATGCCCTTAAAAACGATGCGCCAAGTATATTTTGGTTTTTAAAATTAAGTTATGACTTGGCTCATTTTTTGATATCACTACTTTTCAGTGCTGAATTTTTAGATTTATTCTATTTTTTTTATAGTTGAAGAGACTTGGCTGGTATTTTTACACGGAGTGTTTTTTTATGGGGATATCACTTATTTTTTTAGTTTATTTACACAACTTGTAAAACACATCGGAGCAACAATGACTAAATACTTTTAAAAAATACGCCATTTCCGAATTGGTTAATACGAAAAATTGTGTTTGGTGCTCAATATACCTAAGCTTAAAGTGATATTCCATGAAGAATTGCGAAAGCTTCGTTCCAATCAGTCCAGCCGTTTTCGAGATATGGTATCACTTCCGGTTTTCAAAATGGCGACTGAAATAACTGCCACCTAGAATTTATTTCTATAAATGTTATGTATCATTATAAGCCTTCTGAATATGTAGTTATTGTAGTAAGAGGTCATTAAAATCTAGATCTTCATTTTCATGACGTCATTTCCGGTTTCGGTAATAGTACATCTCTACTTTAACTACTGATATTCCATATAGACGACCGTCTGAATCATTTGGCGCTAGTTTCATTCCGATCGGTTTAGCCGTTTTCGAGATATGACGTCACTTCCGGTTTCAAAATGGCGACTACCGGTTGGTTTTATAAAAAGGCACCTCAGACGCCAAAAGTGCACATGTGGTAAAAATTTCAGATCGATCGGCTAAGCCGTTTAGGCTGTGGCGGTGATAGCGGTGTTTCCTGATATCATCTGAATCATCATCTAAAGATCAAAGTGGTGTAATTTCACTGTTTTCTCGGCCCTCTAGCTCGCAAATGGTATAGCCTATTGTTCCCAAATTTGGTATATGTGGTGGGGTGGGCCATAGCTCAAAATTAAGATATTTTACAACAATGTGAGATTTTCCAATTTTATGATCCAGTAGGCCGAAAATGCCATGTTGTTGCTTACAGTAAAAGTAGTTGGTCTGGCTCCTCATTTTATTAGGCATTTACGGTATGTTGAGTGAGTGTGAGTGTACAGTACGACTTGGCTGGGTGGAGCGACCGCTCCACTAGATATAAGACTATCTGTTGAACGGTCATATCAGTTTCATACGTTTGAATGTTTCTGCTCTAACTACCTTGGAACTATAAAGAGTCGAAGTAGCCGTGATCAACATTTTCGAGAAATTTGACAGCCAACACGCAAAATTTCCGTAAAATATCAATAACTTTTGGATTTAAGCACAGATAAGTCTGAAAATTGTCAAAAATACAGATAATGCTGGTCCTAATGACCATGCAAAGTTTTAAGTTGATCGGTCATACGGTTCTAGTTTAAATTTCAAAAATCACATGAAAGATTTTTTAAAATTTTAACCAATGGGAGGATTTGGCTGAAACTTTGTATGATTGGGTACAATGTTGGTCGTAATAACTTGTCAAAATTTCAAATTGACCGGGACAACCAATCGAAAGATATTTTTTTTTAAATTTGAACCAATCACATGATCCCGTTCAAAAACGATCCCAGGGACCCCATAGATATTACGTTAGTATGTGTGCAAAATTTCAGATTGATTGGTTAGGCCGTTTGACTTGGGCTGTGAACACAAAAAAAAAAAAAAAAAAAAAAAACACACACACACAGAAAGTGCTATAAGAGTACCGTGGTGACGCTCGCTACGCTCGCTCAATTATAGACTTTCTTTTAGAATGAGATGCTATGAAGGCAATTTAAAAATGTGGAATATGTGTAAAAATATTGCAATGCAGTGCAGCAAACCGGAATATCATAAACTGTAGGTACTTATTTTAAAAATAGATGGTCAAAATTATAGACGTACTATGACTGTATAGTGTATGACTTACACTATTATAGGAGAAAGTTGGTTAAATATAGTATAATATTACCATTATTATACATTTATTCAATTGAATGCCAATCACAGAACATTTATTACGATACAGGGTGAATGAAAAAATATCTGTGAACATTTATAACAATTTATGTCATCTTTAATTACTGTGAAATAATTACATAAAAATAGTAAAAATTAAATAAAAGAAAGAAGGAAACAAAAAAAAAATATAGAAAAATATAGAAAGAAAGAAAGAAAGAAAGAAAGAAAGAAAGAAAGAAAGAAAGAAAGAAAGAAAGAAAGAAAGAAAGAAATGAAGGAAGGATTGAAGTATGAAGGAAAACAGAAAAGAAGAAAAAATTGGAATGAAATTAAGAAATTGAAATTATGAATGAATTGAAATGAAATTATGTCTACAAAATATAACATGTAAAATTAAGATTGGATTTGTTTGATAAAGTGGTAAAAAATAAGTATACTACCTGTTGTTTAAGAATTGATCGAATAATTTGTAGTTTTGATAAAGTAAGAGATAATTAAGAATCATTCACTCTCTAACTGTATTGTTAAAACAATGTATTTTTGTAATTGACAATTAAATAAATAAATGAAATGAAATGTTGAAAGTAGTAAGAAAAAAAGAAATAAACCATGTTATTTCATAGTGTGAAAGAGCAGCGAACGATTTGACTTTGGCTGTGATTTGACCCAAGTTCAAACCAAATCAACTTCGTGCATCGTTGCATGAAACCCGCTAAACGTAGCCGCCAGCTTTCTGTTACCAACCGACGCCGTTCTGACGTCACTGATGCGTCGGTGGCGCCCTCACGGACCACTGGAACTCACTCAAGATTGGCAACATCATTAAATGTTTCTGCCTGCGACTGTAGGGTTTCGATTTCACACCCAGTTTCTTCTCAATGGATGACCAACGGGGCGTGAAATGCGCCGTAACTTGAAGGAAATTATTTTCTGTGCCCGCACACACAAACACTCTATATAACCATGATGCTTTTGGTAGCGATCAAAGGTGAACTAACCTCGAGCAGGATATTGTTTTAAGCATTGACAACACACCGTTGGAGCTTTGTCTCTTGCCAACCTTGTCTTTTATACATGTCTCGTTATAAAGATATGTGGGGATAGATAGACGCTCAATTATTAAACACAAAGAAAAAAAAACACGGTTATGCTAAAGTTTATATCCGTAAGTAAAACACAATGAACATTCCCTGGAAACTGATAAGAAAAGTTTGTTGAGTAATTTTCAAGCCAACCGTTGAAATCATGTGTTATATCATTTTAATATGTATTTATTCTGTTTTACTGGTATTTCAAAGATAACATTCGGAGAAAAATTGTTTATACAAGTACTTTTAGTACATAATTTTTTTTAAAATAATTTAAAAATTATATGCCCATAAAAAACACTTTTTGTAAAAACAGTAGCCAAGTAAACCCTCGAAAAATTATCACTGAATAAGTGATCAGATCAGGGGACAAATCAAAAAGTAAATTCAAAAATGATTTTAAAGCATATAAAAATGGCCCGTCACATGAAAAGCAGCAGTACCTAAAAGTTTATTGGCCAGACATCAAAAGTTTCTCTGCATAAAATTAGTTAAAAAATAAGCATTTTTGTACAATTATTTTACTGTTCGCCATTATTATATAACCCTACTCTTCATTGTTTTATTATTTAGGGAAATAATTATTTCTCATAGAAAAATGACATTGGTACATGGAATAAGAAAGCAGAGGAAAATCAGAGAGCTTTTTGTAACTTATAATTACCTATGTAGTGTACCGGAACGCAAGTCTCTGAACTCAAGTGTCCATTTCAACGCCATGGCGCCTCTGTCGTTGCCATAGTAACGTATATTTTATTGTAAATAAGTACAGCATCTGCGGAGGACGTTTCTAGAAGAACGTTTTACAAGTTAGCAAAGTTATTTCTGTAGAGTTCCGCTTCGCAATTACAAAACTTTTTGTGAAAAGACCTTCTTTCACATTTGCGAGAAAATATATAAAACATTTTTATATCTCTCTCTCTTTAACTGACTTTATTATATTATTCCGAGGAAGAAATCTTCCTCTACGTTGAAAGTGAATAGAATTGAATAATCCTCACGTTAAATTGCCTGCTTATAAATTACAAATTAGCGTGGATTGGAAACAGGCGAGCGAAGCAGATATGCTGGTGACACAATACGAGGTAGATCGCTAGATTCGAGACAAAGCTCTCTGCGCGAGTACAAAATCAAGTTGCAGAAACTTTCCCGGTTACTCGAATGAAATTCATGCTTTTTACTATCTCGGTTCTCATTATTATTATATAAATCTTCCGAAGTTCGCCTGTGCAAAGATCTATCGCCCCGCATGCGAATGACAATACTCGTTTATTCACTACACTGACTACATTTAACTGGGAAACTGTCTTCAAAACCGCGTTATTATGCCCGACGCATAGGCCCATTAAAGATCCATTTCATTAATTCTCTTTTAATTCTTCTTTACTTTTTCTTAATTTGATTCTAGCGTACTTTATTTGACCCTCCCTCCTCTTCTGGCACTAATTGAGTTTCGCGGCGTCGCCGCTTGCTAGTGGTGTCGCTACTGTCGGCGGGGCGGCGTCTGTTGTTAAGTAAAACATCACATTAACACTGTCGTGTGAAGACGCCGGAGGGTGGGAGGTGGAGGGGGAGGGGGTTGGGATGCCACCCCTCTTTCAATTAAGTGAGCAACGGTTCGAAGAACTGTCGGTGGCAGCGCTAGCTCTCTTCAAGTACTACTGATTGATTTCTAAACATTCTTGCTTCAATAGGGAAAGAATATATTTCTAGGGAAAGTTAGAAACTGAAAAATATATTGGCTAGTTTCTAATCATAAAATGTATGATAGATATGATACATAATAAACGTTATCACATTTTGTGATTATTTATGTTAAACTATTTTTGTCAAGTATTTATAGTATCGGCTTATAACTAATAGTTTTAGATATCTACAAGTATGTTCTCATTTAAAAAGCTGTAAACTAGATTTATGTAATTATTCCATCATCATAGAATAGCTGCGTTGAGCGTACGTCAGTTTTGCGGTTGTGTAAGCATACCTACATTATTATTTATTGTATTGCTGTTACGTTTAAAAATTTTAGCTTTGAGGGCGTTTTTATGATTTTACTTCGAATCTATCAGTATGCCCATTGATGCTTCTCATTAATACTTTAATCAAAAAGGAGAATCATAAGTAATATATTTTAAAATCACAATTGCACATTTATTTTTCTCTTGTGGGACACTCAAAATTTGAAAAATCTTTTCAATCTTTGCAATAACAACACCCCATATGAGGTCATCAGAAAAGAGCACATTTCTAATACATGTGCTAATAAGTAATTGCTAGCCAATAGTGCTTCTAATCCCAACTGCAATAGTTCCTCGAAGAAAAATATATTAAAGCCACGTTTCCTGACTTTGAAATCAATTTCCTCCGGGCACTTCCATGGAACCTCAACTAATAAATATACACAATAGATGAGCCGCTATCATCAAGCCTCATATAAGATTGACATCCTTGGAATCCGACGCTTTTGATCGAATCACCCTCCTCGACGACGGCGTCGGGACGCTATTCTTTCAATTATTGACTGTCATTCTCTCCTCGGCTGCGTACGACGCCGTCATCAGTTCACTTCTTCGAGTCGCAGAGGACGCACTTTTCAACGAGTTCAACTCAGCTTTCGATTAATATCAAAACCACTGAGCGTGACATGTAAAAAAATAAATGAAAAACACTTTTATACTCAAAATGGTGGACTAGATATATGGAAAACTGGTATTGAAAATCATTCGGATTTATTGTTATCACACATTTTAAAGTACCTATGTGTATAGAGAGCAAATAATAATAGTAAAATAAATAAAAATAATATTAATAATAATATCTTTTTCGTTATCTATAATTAAAACAATCTGGTAAAGATTACAAGGGCAAGTTATACAATAGGAACGCCGGTATACCAGTCCAGATATTTCTATAACACAGAGTAATCTTTTTCTTCTACATCGTCTTCTTCTTCTTTACTTTTCACCCCCAAAAAAGTAAAACAAAATATAAACTGTAAAAATAAAATAAGTATTAAAGTCAAGACGCGTAAAAAAGGTTATACATTTTTTTCAATTCCAGTACAACTATAGTACAACTCCAGTCATGGAATTTGTTGAAATAATTGTATTTACTTCGAGTATTTTTCGTAATATTAAATAGGCACTGTACCTACCTATACACGAAGAAATTGTCTATTGAAAATGCTATAAAAATTTTTTAAAGCAAATATCTACACAGACATTCATCATGAACACAAATTTGACCTAATTTAACCCTTCGTCTCCATGGAAAACATCTCCATTGTGCAGATGATCAGTAATAAACTGTCTTTACCTGCATCTCTATTGCTCGAAGTCTCGACTGGAAGCTGTACACAATGTCTGTATTGAATCCACGGCACCCCTCTGTATTATCTAGCAGCGGGGTTCCGCCAGATCAGTCAAAGATATCCGTCGTATCTGTTACCAGAGCCCTCTTTAGATAAACGCTCTCGTCACGCCCTGAATGTCCCCGGGGGGTCGAAGGGAGTTCCTCAAGGGGCAGTGCTGGGACCAATTCTTACTCTCGCGTAAAACAAGGATCAAAGAAACAAATTAGATTTTATAAAAACGTGAATATATATAGACACAGATGTATTCTGACAAAGCTCCAATTTTATAGTTTATTATGAGGGCAGATTAATAGAAAAGTTTAAACTATTTAAAATTATTAGCTTTAAAGTCTATAAAGTACAATTTTTCTACATGAAACCTGGCTACATTAAAAAACATCAAGTAATGATAGATTATTCGTGTTTACTTTGTTATGGATTAAATAGAACACGAAAATATATTTGTACTTGCGTGCAGAATAATAATCAAACGAACACTTACTTTAAGCTATTATATTTGAGGAAGTTTTCAATGTGATTTTAAATGACTATACCTCGGTTTGAATGAACCAAATATTGAGATGCATTTACTTAGTTGTGGTTGTGATTGACAGAGGGCGCAACAAAATAGAATTTCATTGAAAAGATTCTCTCTTTCTTCGCTTTGTATACAATAAATTGATCTAAGCATAGTCTTTGAAAAGCATTTAATTACATTAACTAAAGCTATAATTTCCGGTTACTCAATATAATATAACTCAAATAAAACTAACCACAAAGACTAATATAACGTTCAGTTGGAGTTGGCTATTCTTCAGCAGTGATATTCGATAGCTTATGCGTGAAGAGGCTGAAAGAAACGACTAACCAATTCTCAATAGATAGTATTCTCATTGTGATGTAATAATGAATGAAAGGAAACGTATTTGGTTTAGTTTCTTTGTAAGATTCGGATAAAGTTTCTCAGGTTTTACTGCATCACATCGAAGACAAGAACTGTTTACATAGGTAATAATTGTTGGAATATTGGAATCTAAGATTCAGGTGTCTGACCAATAAAGCTTAGATTCAGAGTGTATTTGGTCTTACATCGTAGAACATCTTGATGTAAATTGTTTTAGACATTCTATAGAGAGTGGATTGTTTTTCACAGTAGTTCTTAGTAATTAAAATATTTCAAGCAGTGAAATTGAACCTAGTTGAATGTAATAATTACATCTGACAAAGAAGAATAAAGGCCAGTCTTGACATAGAACGTTTAATAATGTCTCCATGCCAGGAAGAACAATACTTCTTCGTCCTGTTCTTATAAAGCGAGAGAAATTATACAATAGATGATTGAATTTTATATGGAAAGCTGAACACATTTTACATCTACTCCGATATCACATTTAAGTTTTAAGGAAGGGAAGGGTATCAATGTTCTTTAAGTTGTCAATGTGATCAAGGACTTGTCAGAGATTTGAACGTATTTCTGATGTTCTCAGGCTCGATTTCTTTGAATACAAACATGGAATTTAGTTGACGATAAAAAATTATGGGACCATCTTTACAAATTGGTTTTATTGGAAATATTGAGGAATTTTAACAAATAAATAGATATGACATAATTTTCATTTTATTCGTTTTTAAGTGTGTAATGCAACCGAGGACAAAACTGAGGAGTTTTACGCTTCGCTAAACAATCTATGACATGTATTGAATACATAGTTGGCGACAACAGATCCTTGAGGGACGCTAAAGAATGGGTCTATATTTCGTCGGACGAGATACGAAATGAATGAGACATTTTTATTCAAAAATTGTATACACAATGGTCAGAAAAAAATAATATATTTAATAAAAGTTCCAAAGAAACTGAACAAAGATATCCGTTGCGATGTCATTCTATTTAGTCAAACAGAGTTGCTCGATGACAGCGATACCACACGAGAGCCGGATGAACTAGTCTCGAGATCTTGCCGTCTTTGTCAATCCACCCACTCTTGCGGACATAACTTGGTTCTGGATGGAGTATGATGGCTATTAAAGGCTACAACCCATAAGTGGCTGGGGGTATTTGAATAAATATTACACAATGATCTTTCTTGATACGATATGAAATAGTAGGATTCTGTTGAGTATTTGAATACTTTGAATGCTCAACAGATTGGTTGATGATGCCCAATACGATAACTAGAGGTTTTGAGAGAGATGCTAACCTTTTACTTCCTTTTATCTTACAATAGAGATAAATAAATCAGTATAGTTTTAAATATTAGAATAAAATTAAACTTTTATAAATGTTTTGAAAGAATCAGGATTATTATAATTATTAAAAACATCTTGATTGGGATATTTCATCATGTAGTAGTTTATTTGTACGTAATATTTGTACAATACCTACAAATATACTACTACAGGGTGAAATATCCCAATCAAGATGTTTTTAATAAAATTAAACTTTATCCAAATTTTTGTATTCAATGTTTTAGGAATATGTACAAAATACTTCGAAGCGATGCTTCCGAATTATTTTTACCAAAAGGACCAAAATTTGTAATTAATGTGTTGATTTTTTTTCCTAGATGAATGTGTGCCTATCCTGAAAAAGTAAAAGATTTGTTTCCTACAAGAGCACTAAATTTATTGTAAGACTTCATTTTTAATTAGTACCTAGTATAAATACGAGCGTATGCACGTATGCAATTCAGTTCCCATATGTATCTACATACAAAAAAATATTTTCTTTCATTATTCAACTCAAAAGCCCCAGACAATTTAAAAAAAGGTTTCTCGTCCGGTTGAGTGTAGTGAATAACAGTGTTATGTCAGTGAAATTGCTCTCCACATGAGATCACAGAGCGCACAGATGAAAAGCTGCAAGACTTGAAGATGATGTCCACGAGTGGTGTTTGTGTTTGTGTGAGAGTTGCTTTGGTCGACACAATAACGGGCGATTTAACGAGGGCGGATGTCCGCTCTTGAGATGTCGCTTATGTGCCGTGACGCAAGTTCAGCCGCCATATTGGACGCCGGCGTCGCGCACAACTTGAGACGTCCAGCGTCGGATATGTTACTCATAGCATGGGAAAGTTTGCGTATCCTAATCTACTCGACATTACAATTAATTAGATGTATTAATTTTATTTATTATATAATTTCCAAATTGTCCAAATTCTTACACTCAAAGCTAATATTTTAAGAAAAAATGGTAAACAAATAGAAGTGGAGAGAGATGTTTAATAGGGAAGAGAAAACGGAGGAAAATATGAAGGGACGTACCATTTGAAAACGAGGTTTAAATTTAAATTTCCAAATTTCCTGTTACAAAATTAAATTTAACAATTTGAAAATTTAAATTTAAACCTCGTTTTCAAACTTCACTGATCATACCTGACTGCACACTTCATATTTTCCTCCGTTTTCACCTATTAAACATATCTTTCCACTTCTCACCATCTTCCCACCATTTTTCTTTCTCCAAACTTTCTAATTCTAATTCCAAAATTCCAATTCTGAATACGAATAGAGTCCTTTGCAATAACTTTTCATTCTGATCATGTATAATTTAATGATTTCAAGTTGCGTACTAACCGACTGCTATCACATTTCATCCCCTATAGCGTTAAATCCCTCCCCCCTCCCCCTTGTAGTGAGAGACCTCACAATGTCAGCGTCCAGGTAGCTCCCTCAAGTGGTTGGTTTCATATCAACTTGGATGTATACTATTAGTGACTTGCTACTTGGCAAGAAGATGAGCGCTCTTTTGTTGATGTGGGGGAGACTTCGAACTTTCCTGTAAACCACTTGAGTTGTGCTTTCTATGGGTCAGATATCTAGAGAAGATTGTGTGGAAAACGCTTATACGAACGAAGGGTGATGTAATAGCACTTGTCGTGAACTGGTGGGGGATTTCGTAATCATTAAGTTAAATCTAGATACAATTGTGTTACTTCGTTTTTGAAAATGCCGAAATCAAATGAAATTATGTTTATAGTGTCTCACAATTGCGGGTCAGTGATCTCTTGAAATGATAATCAATTTAAATGATCAGTTTTCCCACCATAAAGCACCGGTTTCATTAAAATGTAGACTCCGTAAAAGGATGTGAAAGGAAACAAACTTTCATACAAACAGCTGATTGGATATCTTATGCTTTTATAACTGTAGGACGTAATATTATCGTCGCTTTTTATCATTTTTGGAGGTCGTAATGGAAGTTAAGAATATTTTTTTATTGAAGTATTAAATGCACTAAATTGAATTTAATTATTAAAAACTGTTTCAAAGTATAGAATATTTAGGAGGCAACATTATTAACCATTTTCATTTTTATAACCGACAAATTATTATTGCTCTGGCAATAATTTTAAAAAATATCGTGAGCTTAGCATACAAACTGAGCTCAAGACCTGAAGTTTACTCTTCATCATTATCGGTTCTTCCCTCAACCTTCCTTCTCATCAATATAAATTCTCTCTTAACCATCTGAAAGTACTTGACTCGGTTTTTATCAAATGGCACAAAGTATAAAAGAATACGTAAATATAATGACGTCATTTCCACCCTCCGTCGTTTATTGTATCGCACTCGATCGAGCTTCTCGCCTTCAAGCCACAGAATTCCTCGATCGTTTTCTTGATCTAAGTTAGAGTTAATGGAATCTTGAATACCGGAATGTCACGTCATCTGAATAATATAATGAACTTTATATATGAATCTCCATTGCGAAACCATAGTCATTAAAACCAGAAAGAGTTTAGGACTTTCTATTCATTTTAAACGATAGTTTAATCCCCTCTTGAGACTAAGGGGTATATAATACACTGGCATTTTTTGTCAGGAATTTCAATAAAGGCAGAAGTTTTTAATGTTCTTCTCGACGCCCTCGTCTTGTGTTTCGCACGAAGCGATGTAATGACAGAGTTTGAGAGACTATCAATAACTCCTGGGGGTGATGAGATGAGAAAGTCAAGGGTTGTGTGAGTTACTTTTAATAGAAACTCGGGGTGAGTGTGGAATATGAAGGGTGACTGAGTCTTATTGTGACATAATATTGACATTATACTGGCCGTTAGAAGGGATATAAAGATATTGGAAGGCCGCCCATATCATGTGACTGCTGTTAAGATGCTATTACGTATTCTTCTTGTCAAAGACTTCAGAATATTATTTTTTTTCGTCGCCTCGCAAGTAAAGTGTGTTTATTTGAAGCAAACAATACCACTTTCTCAGTGAACTAAGCTCTCATTTGTACATTTTTGGAGCTTTCTCTGTCGATTATTTATATTTTGCTCCAAGCACCGGTCAAAGTATAATGTTGACCAGGTCAAAATGTCTGTGGTGGTTTTACGGGGGCTAAACTTGTATCTGTTTATAATCACAGCTTTCGGACGGATAAAAAAACGAATTTTTAAATACTAAATTCGAACTAATGTCGAAGTAATATCATGTATTAGACAACAATTTTGTCTAGCATTCGTCAAAATTGATGCCCTAAATTTTGCTCAAGGCAAATTAATTATGCAAAAGTGTTACATTGGAGATTTTGCATGTTTCAATATAAAGAACAAATTTTGCCCATGAGTAACCTCCCCCTAGTAACCTCCTCTCGCCGTTTGGTAAAGGATTAGTGGGAATGTATTCTAATGCAATGTGATATGAGTCGACGGTGGGTGGGCAATAAAATGCAGATACAACATGCGGACCAGATGCCATGCTCACAGTTACATCAACCCTTCTTTCACCAGTTTCCATTCTTTGCGACGAAAATATGATAAAAAAATGGGATAATATACTCTTGTTATTATAGTGGTGTTAGCAACAGCTGACTTACATTCGATTGAGTTTCCAAAAAGTAGGAATATTTGAAAAGGGTTGAGTGAATATAAATCGTTTATTCTATAGATTTGGGGCGTAACAGTCGTTATAGTTTATGATGAAAAGTGTTTTTGTAGTTGAATTAGACACGCAAAAAGTTAAGAGTTGAAAAGAATATATTGATAAGTATTCTACGAACATCCCCCTTTTTAGTCCAAACAGAAACCTTTCAAAGAGCAGGTACTCGACTATCTTTGAGAAGTGAAATAGTAACATTTAAAAAACAATCAATCAATCAACCATTTTTGCAAAAAGTCGCAAATCTTAATTAGTATCTTTTTTTATTGGTTCACTTATGTACACAAATATCTACACTGCCCAAAAAGCCAAAAATTGCTTGAAAATAATGGCTTGACAGATACTTAAATAATACACATTAAAAAACAACATTACGTCTCTCATACAGTGAATTATAGACTGCCTGACAAAATAAAAATTTACTGAGTTTTATTTTAGAAAACTCAATAAAATATATAATTTCGAACCTGGAATTACTATCAAAGCTCAATGGAATTTTTAACACTGTACTCAATGAAACTAAATAATAGAACAACTCTTCAACTCTCGTTAAGCATTGTAATATATTATTATATTATCTAAATTATAATTGGTCTATTGTGCTATGAATTATTGGCTTCTGGTGGTGCTACGTCGAGTGGCATGTAGCTTGACAAAGTGTCTGCCAACAATGCATAGTGTATCGAGCTCAGTGGTGCCAACATCACCAACACGCATCATGTGTAGCTTATTGCTTCAGCTCCATTGTTTCCAACCTCCATTGTTACATCGAGCTACAACACATTGGGAAAACATGCCATTCATATCGATATCAATAATAATGTTATTGTGTTGTAGTCAAGGTATTGATGTGGAATAGTAGTGATGTTTTTTTGTGAAATTACGAGTATGGATTGTTTCATCAAAGTACCTCTCATGTAATCGAATTGAAGCGTGATTGATGGCGACAATTCGAATATTATTACAAGTGATGCTTTGAAATGTGTAGAGAGAGATGGTTTGACACGTTCAACAAAGCTTTTAACAAAACATTTCGTGTTCATTGTGTGTGGAATGTAATTCAATTTTAATCTTTCCCTTGTATGGATTTTAGCTAAAGCTCATTAAAATGGGGTACATTCCAATTATATGAGGACAATTTAGCCAGTTCGTTTGTACAGTATTATGAGAATTTTATAAAATTAATAGAAAGGAAAGTACAGAGCTTTTGATCTTTCGCTTCCATCTCAAAAGTTAACTTTATTAAGAAAACTTATTTTCTATAAATAATAGTTATGCTCGTAAAATGAGTCATAAAACTTGTGAAACTTTGATTCTTTGAATGTACGAAAGTTGAATATAAAGAAATTTTGGATGATATTTGAATGGCCTTTCTATCACAGCTTTGTCACTGAGTGGAAGAAGGCGTGTCACTTAATTTCCCGGATTAGTTTTCATAAAGAAGTGAGGTTTGGAAAGAAGAAGAAGAAGCGAAGAGTTTTCTTCTCGGGCGAGTTTTCTTCAGAGCTTTTGATGATGAATACAGATGTAAATCCGATGTGCGGGCAATGGAGCGAAAGTTCATTCATTATTAGAAGAGTTTTCATAATCATCTATTAGTCTTCAATAGCACACAAAAACACTGCTGTGTTGACGACAAACTTAGAACTCGGATTGAGCTCAAATATTGTCAATCTTTCCAAGACGGAATAAATTATGTGATTTGCGGTTTTCTTCGATTGGCCAAAACCACAAATACGAACGGAGAGCCAAATGAAGAGGGTAACAAATCTTTGGACCAAATCTAACAGATAGTACCTACTCAGGCAACAAATCAAATACTATGAATGAAATATATTGTGTTTGGATGCTTGAAATAAAACCAACATTATTATTTGAAAATTAAATCAAAAACTCTTGAGTGAAAAGTCTTTAACATTGTAATTTGTTTATATTATAAGGATGGTTCGCAAACTTTATTTTGTATCAAATTATCTCAATATCTCGAACTTCATCAGAAGAAAATCCGAAAACTTTATCTTGATACAAGTGACCGAAATATTGAGATAATTTATTAAAAATAAAGTTTGTACACCGTCCGAAGAATATGCGTTATATTTAAATCATTTGATAAATAGTTTGTTATACCTGCAGTTACGATAAGTGCTACTAATGTATATTATTCTGTGTCGATTTGGTCATCATCAGATCTCTAACCTTCAGAAAATCATATAGTTTCTCCACCCTTCCACTTTCTCGATAACATCCAATTTCTTTGTAATATTGCTCTTATGAAATTCCTGTTCACTCCAGACAATAATTATCTTGAGTAAGTGTGGTAGAGGGGGAACTATGTGGCAGCCACAATGGCCGATAAGTACCGGCACGGGGTTGCCTTCAGTTCTACGGGGCCTCCAAGAGCCACTCGGTGTCAAACTAACGTCTTGCTTCGACCAAGGGGTTACTGAGACGACTCGGAACAATGAGTTCTAATATTTATTAACAATACATCCAGATGGAATGCTTGCTGTTTGCTTTCTTTGTCGGTTAAGCGTGAACGTCATTCTATTCGGATGGAGTGATTGGTGAAAAGCTTCTGTTTGATCAAACACTCAACAATATCCACCTTTCTTCATGATATCAAAGAGATTTTGTATTGGAAAACCAGCAGGTAGGCTGTATATAAACCATTATTCTTTATCCAGCCTCTTTTCATTCACTATTAAAACGCAATTATAATGGAGTTCAAACAATGGCTGGTCCATGGAAGGGCTATGTGTCGAGTGTGTTAATTTGACAGTGCTGCCTCCATGCGTCATTCACTAGACTTACACGCAGGGTGAACAAGAGAGAGGTGGGGGAGGGGTCGACAATAGGACGAATAAAAACAGCACAATGTGAGAAACAGAGAAGCAATTCAATGAATGGAAAATGAGATGGAAGGAAATATAACAGAAACGTCATTGTGAAATAATATTCTGGGTATTATAATGATATATCCCTCGATATAGCAGCAGTTTGAAGCCATTGATGACCACTGGGGAGTGAACTAATCTGGATGTTGGATGCTGTTTTGTTTAGTTGAGTGGTGGTAAGGGGCTCTGTACTCCCTCGGTGAGGAATCACAATAGCAAGATGTTAAGTTTCAATCAGTGAAATCATGGACCGGCAAATATGAGTTCAACTTACTAATAGGGGTAAAGGGTACTCTTATTACCATATACCTTCTCTACTCAGAAGCAATGGCAATCGTGACGCTCAATACAATGGAGAACACAACAATCAATGCTGTAACCGATATTAGACTTTCACTTGAGGAAAACAATTCATGGACTTTGACGTTATAATAGCTTTTACGCAAATATATTATCTGGAATAACGCTTTGCTCCTAAGCTTGGGTAAAGTGAAGAATAATAGATGCTTTAAAATACCTTTCTTCTATTTAGAGGTCCGATTTCTCAATTCTCTGTTCAATCAGTTGCTAAGTTCAAAAGTTACTTACTTTATAGGAAAGTTATCGGTTATTGCCATACAATACTACATGTATCTCAACAAAATGATAAAACGGTATTTTTGAAAGAATTAATTGATTGACTGAAAAAATGTGGTGGCATCATCCGATGAAGTCTATGCTTACCCGTCATCTACTTCTAAGTATAGTATAGGTGAGGTCTGATTTCATTGATATTAACAAGGATTGATTGTCAAGGAACCTGACCAGCAGCCAATCCGTTTCGTTCAAATACCATTTTTGAGCGAGCGAAGCGAGCGTCTCCTTTTGGTTCATTTGGCACGGACCTCTGTTTTTTTGTTTTTTTGTTTTTTTGTTTTTGTTTTTTTCTGTTACTGACGATATACAGGTCAGAGTTTTTCCTCGATCGAGCTGAAATTTTGCACACGTGTTTGGACATTCTCTGGGCGTTGCAGACCCTAATTTTTTTGAAATCTACTGATTGGTTAAAATTTAAATAAACATCTCCTGATAGGTTGAAAAGTGAAATTGGTCTTCGACAAATCTGATCAAACTCATATTTTGGCTATACATGTCTAGAGTTTTTCCTCGATCGAGCTGAAATTTTGCACACATGTAGAGACAACCTTTTCTGTTTGCAGACCCCAAATTTTTTTAAAATCCATTAATTGTTTAAAATTTAAATAAACATCTCCTGATGGTAGGTTGAAAAATGTAACTGGTCTTCGATAAATCTGATCAAAATCATATTTTGGCTATACAGGTCAGAGTTTTTCTTTGATCGAGCTGAAATTTTGCACACATGTAAAACCAACCTTCTCTGTTTGCATACCATATTTTTTTTTGAAATCCATTCTTTGGTTAAAATTTAAATAAATATCTCCTGATAGGCTGAAAAATGAAAACGGTCTTCGATAATTCTGATCAAACTCATATTTTGCATGATCATTAAGACCAATATTGTCTCTTATTTTACAAAATTTCATCCCAATCAGTTAAGAACGTATGAACGTATTGACATTTGTAATATCTGTCAGTAATGAAGTATCGAAATGAATGTTTTCCAGTGCCAATTGAATTCATTCTGATTTGCTTTATGAACCAGGTGCTTAGATGCTATTTTAAAGTTTCGATGAAAAGTATATACCTACTTTTAAGTTGATATCATAATCAATTCAATATGGTTACGAAGCTATGGTTGTATATGTTTTCTGTGCGTTGTGTACGCATTTCCGGTTCGAGAATTTGCACGTACCCGTGCTCGCTCATCAACGCGTTACACTGAGCGTTTTCCTAGTATGATTTGTTTGGTAAATAATTCAGGTAATTTTTCAGTACTTATAATACATTTAACTTCTTCTCACTGGGTTAAAATGGTTGATTATCACAGTTTGCTGATCTCAATGATATCTAATTCAGTAATTTCTATCCAAAGAGTATCTGTTTATCTGTCCCGCTTCCTCTCCCACCTCTTCCAGCAACTTCATCTCTCTTCACTTTTCTTTCTCTGTTCACCGCATGGATATTTGCGGTTGAAAGCATTTCAATGCTACATGATATCTAACCCATCCCCTAGCAATGAATTAAATGATAATATCGAGGTAGGGGATGCTACCCCAGTAGCAATGTGAAGGGTTGGCGCACTCATCTACTCAATTTAGTTAAAAGACCGAGCTCAAGGATTGTCAAATTAGAGACAAAAGTCGAAAAGAGAGCCACTTAAAGCGGAAGTCCATTTGATAACGTCACAAAAACATATTTTTTTATTTTTTCATGACAATTGTTTTGTATCTTGTCATTGGTCGTAACCAAAAGGGGACCGCAGACTGTAACCATAGAGAAGCTTTTGTGCGACTCTTGAAAAAGGAAACGTAGAATTGAGTTTTGTCGAGTGCTCTTGAGGTGAACGATACAAGGGGATTCATTGTGACGTCATAATGCCCTTTGGTCGGAAAAGTATTGCGTTTTGTCAACTTAGTTTGAATTGACACTTTTACATTGGAGTTGTGGAGGATTTCTCTGTGATCGGAGCATCATAGTCTAAATGTTGAAATGTAGAGCAATGCCGTGGGATTGTGAAACTTATTTCATGTCCTTATGACAAACTATTAAAATGGAAATGCATCCTGATTTTTCAGCGAGCAAGACGAGCTTCCATTCTGCACTTATGGAAATTTTCTCTTTTTCAGATTTCTTACTTTTTGTCGCCTCTACGAGTCGCATAGTTTCTTTGATCTAGCTACAAATTTGCATATGTATAAAGACCACTTTACTAGTGAGCTGTATAGTTTTAGTTTTTGAACACTGTTCTCCGATTGGTTGAAAATTACATAAGAATTTAATGTTTGTCAGATCAAATTGAATTTTTGAAACATAATTATCAAATGTTACAAATTTTCATTGAAATTAGTCGATACAGATTATTGACATTTTAACCTAAGAAAATACGTAGGTAGGTATTATTCGTATTATTCGTACTAAAAATGCATGTAAAACACATGAATGTATGAAACAAAATCAAACTCCAATGTTATATAATACTAATATTGTCCACGATTTGTTTAATTTAAAAATGGTAACAATTGCAATACAGTAAACAGAAAGTTTACTGTAATTATTTTATGTATAAAAACACTTTTTAAAGTTTTGACCTGCAGGGCGATTGTATAACTTTCTTAGCCGAGATATTGGATCGTTATCTATACCAATTGATGAAAGTAAACTAATAATATCATTGTTAATCATTTGAATTGTGCAAAAGCTACGAGGATATGAAATATAATCCCATTATTTATCTCAGGAAGTCGACTTTAAGCACTTTGAATTGCTTTACCTTCTGATAGGCTAAATTACTTTCATCAATTGGTATCGATAACGATCCATTATCTCGGCTAAGAAGTTATACAATCGCACTGCTGAAAAAGTTTTCTCAAGTTTAGGATTAAAAGTTCAATGTTGATTATGTTGATCAGGTTAATCAACATTGAACTTTTATTCCTAAACTTGCGAAAACTTTTTCAGGTCAAAACTTTAAAAAGTGTGTTTGTATCTATAATACATAATTACAGTAAACTTTCTGCAATTAACCAACATTCTGACTTTCGCCTTCCCGTTTCTATATGAAACTGAACACAAGTAATACGAATATTTGCATAGGATGGAATTGGCGTTCTCTCCACACGGGATAAGTGTCTCGAGCGCTCCTCACGAGCGAACTGTGAACTATACTATCAACTCAGACCAAAGCAAATCTTGTCGGGTGTCAAAACCAGCACAGTTAATCTTGCGAGCTCCTCTTATAAAATACTCGACCAGAATCCAGCTATAATATTGATTTCTTTTTTCAACAAAATAGAACTAAATCCGGCGAATGCACCACAGCGACGCCGAGGATTGTAAAGTTTGGTTTCTATAGCAAGATGTGGGGGGGGGGGGGGGGGGGGCGTTCTCAAGTGGGGGGGGGGGGCGTCGTGGTCCGCGCAACACTTTACAACGCCGTCGGCTCATCCGAAGAGAATTAACAAGGTTTGCGGCTTGTGAAGGCCGGATTACACAGTTCGAAACTGTTTGCTCGTTATAAATTATTGTTTAAATAAGTGTCAAAAGTAATGAAGATGATTCTCTTTAAACTATAAGTTTCAATTATTTTATAATTTTTTGCGTTGATTTATGTTGTAGCTAATGTAAAATCTATTCAAGACCATTAAAAAGTACACCTAGTGTAACAGGGACCACGCTTCTTACACAGATCCAATATCAAATATGAAAAGCAAATATTTTCAATTTCGATATGATGTTTTCGTTTGGAAATCCGATTTTGAATGACTATAGGTACCTATATTCGATTTCATGATATTGCTTGTTCAAACCATAGACATTTTATACTCAACGCAGTGAGTCAAACTATGTTCAAACTATTCCACCTATACCTATGCCTAATTTGCACATCATATGCTATTAATATAAGCAATTTTATACGTATTTTAATCTATACGATAGAAGCACATCTCTTAATGTGTACAAAATTAAAATTTTCACAGAAGGAGTAAAATATTTACGAAACGCGTATATTCCAGGTTAATTTTGCAATTCCATGTGCAGAATAATCGAATATAAAATAATTTTGAGATAGAGCATGGCTATACTACTAATCTGGACTATATCAAACAGCAAACCAAAAATTAATACGAAAATTATTTGAGTCATTAGATACATTTTTCAAAAGAGGTCAATGAATGATTCTTTAAAATAATTTTGAGATAGAGCATGGCTACTACTAATCTGACTATCAAACAGCAAACCATAAAATACGAAAATTATTCGAGTCATTACTCATTTAGATACATTCTTCAACAGAGGTCAATGAATGATCTGTAAAAAAATGAAAGAGTAAACGTTTGGAATAAAACACGGTTATATCTCGTTGTCTGTGTTATGTTTCTGTGCTAAGTGTAACCCTTGCTTCACCCTGAGCCGAGGTTGTCGTGGCCATTGTCAGGGGTTAGTCTCGTGCAGAAACAATCTCTTGAAGCCAGCTTAAAAAGCAGACATTTCAATCGCAATAACAATTCAATTGCGAGAGCAGCGCTCCTGGTGGCGACATGCTTCGTGTCAAACTCACGCCTCGCTTCTCACAACCGTGAGACTTACTTCCAGATTCAATTAAAAATCACGTCTCGAATCACTTGATATTTTAGAAGTGGATGTTATACTTATTCAATCGGAGATAATGAGAATCCTTTTGTCGATGAGAAACTTTGAAATCAATTCTAAAGTTATTAGAAGAAGGAATCATCTGAATTCAACTGGGTGACAATGTCAACTAGGATTTTAACATGTTAATTTTAAAATCAATTATAATTCAATTGACAAAAGTTTTATATAGATTAGATTTCAGACTAAACTGTTGTATCATGGTTGAGATATTGTGCCTGAATTCAGAGATGGTATTATTTTTGTTAAAGGTTTAAAATGTGTTGTTATTTTTGTCAGTAGTTTTCAAGATGAAGGGTACAGGGAAAGAACGATATAAGTCACATTCGGATGAAACTGAGATAAACGAAGTTTTATGTTGAAACTTGTATCTATCTACGATACAAATCGATATTTCAAAAGCGTTTTTCAAGATTTTGTGATAATATTTTCTAAAAATCGATGGTATATTCTGAAACCTCATAAATCCCACTGCAAGATTACACCTTAAACTATTTTTTTAAATGGACTCATAGCGTTCTTTCCCTGTACCACCCTGTACCCTTCAAATGTAATTTTACAAAGTAGGTACCTGCTATTGAAGAATTCTCTCTAATTTTAAAACAGTAAAACAAAAACTTCACTGACGTCACTATTTGATATATTTCCTTGGCAACAAAGTATTGCCATCATTGTTGGGTATTATTCCCAAATACCTATGTCAGACACTCTTTTCTCCGACAAAATGTCTAATAATATTTGGATTGGCTTTAAATTTAAAAAATCACATATTTCGGGTGATAATTCTCTGTAATTTGTGTTGATATTCACTAACTGTAATAAATGTATATGAATCTAATCAAATACGTAGAAATAATCATCTACTCCCCAATGAAAATGTTCACTTTCCCTCACCCTCACGCGAGATCAACAATCACAACCCCTTGAATGATATCTCGAAATACCGTGCAGTATAAAACCACAGCCAAGTCCAGTAATACGCAATTGTCTATTTTATCATCACGAATCATAATTTCGATATCAATCTCAGAAACCGATTCGAAGTCTTATTGTGTGACTCCGGTTTCCCAAAACAGACCTCAATCAAATCTTGTCCGATTCCATCCCCTAAACCTTGGCCCAGATTACCATCCTATCGCACACATCTCTCCATTCCACCTTTCATTCCATTCAATAGTTTCTAAAACGATATTATATTAATACCGACTGACAGTTGTTCATAATAAACTTACTTGTATGTTAATTCAAGTTATGAGATCTTTATAAAACTATTATATTATGTTTTGTGCTTCCCTCTTTTGTTAAATATAAAGGGTATCATGTCGCAGACGGTAGATGAGTTTCGAATAATATAGTTTATTACTAATCAAACATGTCAGAAAGATAAGAAGGGATGCGATGTGAAAATGTACGAGATAACCGAGGCTAGAACCAGGGATTTGCCGGGCGAGTGTTCTATCATCCGAGCTATACTCCCTCAGCATCTCACCTCAGAAATGCTCAACTCTTTGGCAGTTTGCTGATTTCATTTATATTTTTTAAAAAAATGCTGCCGAGGATTGATACAGATTTGAATAAATTGGATTTATAATTTGCAATTTAATAAATACACCAGTACAATTTTGAAATATTATGCATGTAACTTATCCTTCTTAAGTTACTTCTTTAGTCAAAGTTGTTAATGAAAAAATGTATTAGATTTTAAAAATATGTTTTACAATTTTATTTGGAATTAACATTGAGATTTCTTTGTCAAATGTGGTTTTACTACTGCCGAGATTCAGTTACAAAAAATCTCAAATAATGTGAAACTAAATAGTTTAATTATTGACATAACAAAGTGCAAATAAAATATCGACTACCAAAAACCTCCCCCAGAAGTATCTTTGAATTGCCTCTTGAGCACCCCTCAGCATCAACTGTTGCATCTCCTACCCTGCAACAGCAACAAGTCCTTGTTAAACTGTTGATGTTGACTTTACATTGACATGGGTCGAGTTATGGAGGAGAATATTGTGATTCCGTGATCGGTGATTTCATATGCGGTAAGTTCCCCTGCCGCAAAGAACAAACTCCGAGCTAATGGTTCGACAAACACTCAGATCAAACAGACACAGGAGGAGAGAAAATACCCGTGGAATTCAAGGAAGATTTCAATTGTAAGAGGCTACATAAAGATATTTTTTCGTGTTCGTTTTGTTAGGAGAGGACACAGTTCTTTATAATTTAGGTCAGACCTCAAAAAAATTATAAAAATGATTTAATTTAAAAACCTTTTTGTTTGATCGTTTCTGTATTTGAACTTTTAAAATGTCGTATGCAGGTCAATGTAGTATACATGCGTAAATGTTTGAATTATTTTTACATTTGAACACAGCGCTTTCTAAAAGTCTACATTTGTTAGAAATTAGAAGTGGGCATTGGTCAATGGACCGCTATTTACCTCTATGCAAATATTTGCTAAATGTCAATATTTTCAGAGTTTTGAAACAACTAAGTAATTATTGAAAATAAAGATGTCTTTAAATTATCTTTGCTTTGACAATTTTTTCCCGACATAATGTGACAGTAAAACTGAGCAAATAAATGATCAGAAACAGAATTATGAGAATCAAGTCATAGAGTTAAAACAAAAGTTGAGCAAAAAGTAAACGAGAGTGACTTGACGGAATTAAAAACACCACATGTTGAACCAACAAAGAGACTCATTTCAAAAACGAAAGAATTTTTAACATCAATATATAAGTCAATAGACCGAAACAGAAAAAGGAACGAAGAGAAAATGTTTCTTTAAAAAGCTCTTGTATCATCGGTAGTTTTCCCTGTGATGCAGTCACAGCCTTCTCTAGACGCAAACACTCTACAGATTCTAGGGGCTATAAGTTACAGCACCACCGCCCTCTATAGACACCTGTTCGACATGCATTATTATTCCACGGCAGGCTTTGACAGGACTGCCGATGCAATCCTTAACACTTCGTTCAAAAACTCTCAAAATATCACCCAACAAATGATGAAATAAATGTATTTGAACTCATACGTATACTGCCATTGTAAAATACGATCAATATTTAGGTAGAAGTCATTTCAATAAAATACATGAAATTAATAACAGATATGTACCTATAGGTAGTACGACTTTCATTATTATAATTTATGTGTAGTTATAGTTATTAATCCAAAATATTCAAATAATCCAATCCCGCTGTCGCATTTCGTATTTATCGATAACTATCGTATTTTCAATCTGCTAACTTTTAAACGATTGATTAGGACTGTATTGTCAATGTCATGGCAACATTCAATGCTATTTCTAGAATGTCTTTTAATTGCTGTTTTCAGGGCCGATCTTTCAATACTCTGATACATTTTAAACAGTTGATTAAAACTATGGCAACAACCAATGACATTCTTTCAATGATCACTATAAGTAAGTGTTAACGTATTTAACAGAGTATTGAAAGACCGTCCCTTAGCAGAGTTTTAAAAAACTGGCTGTTGGTTAAGTGGTCGAATATCATTATTTATTGTCAATCTAGTCGGGCGCTAGCTCGACGCTGCCAAGCACCGCTCTAATACAACGTGCGAGCTACTACCAGACTTATACTGCAAGCGCTTCGGGCCCGATTTCGGGGTGTCAGTACGCATGCAAGCATTTAGAAATGAAAGTTGAAAACCATGGTTATCGGGTATATTTAGCCACCTGACAACACCTAACCAAATATCAAAGTGCTGCGATCATCCCTTCGGGGTGAATTTTGGGCCTCAAACATGCAAGGATTGACTTTCATGTTAGATAGTTAGTTAGTTAGGCACGGTCAATTTGTTTGCCCCTCTCCACAGGTTGAACGGTTTGTCCTAGAGAGTTGAAATTTGGCAGAGACATAGAGTCATAATTATAGCAGTGCCCTTTGAAAGAAAATCTGAAACATTTTGACCGGAAGTGAAGTTATTACAATTTTAAATTTTAAATATTTTAAAAGTCAAACGGGTCCATCGAGAGTTTTGAAATTTGGCAACAATAAAGACAATGCATTGCTAGACACTCCACTTCAAGAAAAATCAATAAATTTAAACCGGAAGTGGGAAAATTATCAATATTTACGTTCCGCCCTTCTTCTTTGATACACTAAACAGCGGCTCTAATTCCCATCGGACTGATAGCTCATGTTAGGAAGGCAGCTGGCTTCGACATCTGCATAACACGTTCGATTCCCGATCCCGGAAAACTTTTTTTTTCATATATTATTTTTTAATTTGTATAAGCGATGATACCTTCATGGATATATATTCAAATGAGAGGTCCAGGGATGCTGTGAAGATCATAATAGACCGAAACATCGCAATCGCGGCACGCCAGTTGCCATCGTGAACACTGAAGATATCAGGGAATCAGGAATTGCGCACGTCGTTTTACGCTCCACCTTTCTTCTTTGATATACTACACAGATTTATATTTCAGTGTGGCGAATTGGCTCGGTCACATGAGGCAAGTGACTTCGATCACGGCGTTGCCGGGTTCGATCCCCGTAACAAACGTTTTATTTTTTATCTTTTTATTTACTTAAAAAAATGTTTAACCTTCTTGTGTATATATTCAAAATGTTAATCCGAATACATTCAACGATTACATAGCTACTCTTTTTAATATTATACTCATTGGACTCTAGTAATGATTGTCAATGTACACGTTGTACGTAAAGTTGTGCAATAAAACAATTCGTGGTCATGCTAATCAACAGAATCTTGGTGGCTCAGTTACTAAACTAGAAACCACACAAAAAAGGTTCCATTACTGGGTGCATAAGGTTGTCACAGCTTTTAATTTATCCGAATTATTTAATTATGTAAAATTCAGTTAATTAAGTAAATAGTAAAATTCAGTGAAGGCTCCATAACTAATATTCAGAGTATAAGGTGTTTACAACTTTTCATTTGTCACACTTATTTAATTATTTAAAATAGAGTTAATTTGTCAATATTGGTGGCTCAACAAGAAACAAGAACAACACGAAACAAGAAACCACACAAAAAGGCTCCATTACGTGCATCCATTACGTGCATTAGGTTCTAAAATTAATTTAATTATTTTAATTATGCTAATTTGTCAAACTTGATGGCTCAGTTACGAAACAATAAACCACACAAAAAGGCTCCATTACTAGGTATATTAGGTGCTCTTTGCTCCTAATACTCTAAGAGACTAATGCTCTGGTGCTCTGGTACATATTTAATAAATGAGACTACTAATGGATGCTGTGAAGATCATCAATAGACAGAAACATCGCCATCGCGGCACGCCGGTTGCCATCGTGAACAGTGAAGATATCAGGGAAACAGGAATTGCGCACGTCGTTTTACGCTCTACCTTTCTTCTTTGATATACTACACAGGTTTAATTTCAGTGTGGCGAATTGGCTCGGTCACATGAGGCAAGTGACTTCGATCACGGCGTTGCCGGGTTCGATCCCCGTAACAAATGTTTTATTTTTTTATCTTTTTCTTTACTTAAAAAATGTTTAACCTTCTTGTGTATATATTCAAAATGTTAATCCGAATACATTCAACGATTACATAGCAACTCTTTTTAATATTATACTCATTGGACTCTAATAATGATTGTCAATGTACACGTTGTACGTAAAGTTGTGCAATAAAACAATTCGTGGTCATGCTAATCAACAGAATCTTGGTGGCTCAGTTACTAAACTAGAAACCACACAAAAAAGGCTCCATTACTGGGTGCATAAGGTTGTCACAGCTTTTAATTTATCCGAATTATTTAATTATGTAAAATTAAGGTAATTTAGTAAATAGTAAAATTCAGTAAAGGCTCCATTACTAATATTCAGTGTATTACGTGTTTACAACTTTTCATTTGTCACACTTATATATTATTTAAAATAGAGTTAATTTGTCAATATTGGTGGCTCAACAAGAAACAAGAACAACACGAAACAAGAAACCACACAAAAAGGCTCCATTACGTGCATCCATTACGTGATCACAACTTTAAGTTTCTAAAATAAATTTAATTATTTTAATTATGTAAATTTGTCGATCTTGATGGTTCAGATACGAAACAAGAAACCACACAAAATGGCTCCATTACTAGGTTTATTAGGTGTTTACAACTTAGTAAAAATTATTTCATTATTTCAGATGTTGTAATCTGTCAATCTTAGAAGCTCGGTTACAATAAACAAGAAACTACACTAAATGGTCCATGATAATTAATGGAAATCTGTGGGTATGAGAGATTTAAATTTCATTTCATCATCCAACAATGCTTACGTTAAAAAGTTAGAATAATAAAACGCTTTTAAATTGTCATGATTTATTTCCAAACTGTGAGTCAAAGTCTCATCAAGTGACATTGTTTAATGGAAATAAATGAAACTGAAACTGATGTTCCTCCTAATCTGACACTAATAAAATAAACATTGGTTTTGATGCGAACGTTATATACGAAAGTGGTCTGGCTTGTTTACATCGGCAATACAATAATATTCTTCAAGTATCTAGGCAATAGCACGAAGTTGTTTCCTGGTTTGAAAATATGAAAATATTATCTTCCACAGCAACATCACAAAACAATATAATAATCACTAAATAAGATCAGTGGACTAATTAAAATGCAAGCTCGATAACTGTTTACAAGTACCTATAGAAGAAGACAACAATACTAAATGGACATCGATCGTATTTGCCATGAACAAACAAATGTAAACATTAAGTTGACCTGACAGGGAGAGGCAGAGAGGTGGAGATGCCAGGTATAGGCCGGCCCATGCTATCCGTGTACATAGGCGAGTAAGGCGGGTAGCGTAAATTTCATCACCCGTCATACTCCTTCCCACCAGCACTATAAACACCAGGTGGCTCAGCTAGTTAATCTTAACTAAGTTCCTTTTAAGTTACATTGCCTTCCAAAAACCATCCGGATTTTATTTAAAATGTGTTGTAAACATCTGTAAGCCTGCACGCTTTACCAATTGAGTTTATACTTCGGAACTTTGACATAAAAGAGTGAACATGGGAGAATTTAAAAATAAGGAAACGCATTTGCAATCATCTTTCGTGTACCTTTCAGTTTACCTAGTGGCGACAAATACGCGTTTTACGAGATGAACGCACAAATTCCGGTTTACACCGGAACAATACACCTACAATTTACGTTATTCACATGACTCAAAGCTGTGAACTTTTAACAAATTATAATTTGATATAACTCAAATTCAACCAAAAGAAATGGACCCTTTCGTTATACTAACTTCGGAACTATTGAAATAAAAACAGAAAACTTTAGACAAGAAGTGACGTTGTTGGCGTTAACTGTAATGATAGGTAACACTTAATGATCAGTGAAAGCTGCTATAAACTTATACCCCATATGACATGTTGTACAAAAACAAAAACTTGTAAAAAAAACTGCCAAGCACCTTCCCACTTAAAACAATTGAGATCTAAAAGAAGGGCCAAGCAATAATATATTGTTTAAACATTTTCGCACTTAAAATTCGTGAAATCATTTCGCCCAGTTACTGCCGCCAAGCACAACACTAAAAACCTAATGTTGTGTCCAAATTTGAAGAATACAATCTAAGTGAACCATCATTGTAAATTTAACAAAATTATAAAAATTAAAAACGACTTCAAAATAAATTAAAAATTGAAATTAAAAAAATTAAAAATAAAGCTTGGCGCATTGAATTTGCACCGACCATATTGTAGACTTCCTCTATCTTCTTCCTACTTTCTGTCTTTCATCGGCTCCTTTATCGTCATCTTCTTACTTATGTTGCCTTCTTCTTGACACAATGCGCCTAGCTTTATTTTTAATTTTTTTAATTTCAATTTTAAATTTATTTTTGAAGTTGTTTTTAATTTTTATAATTTTGTTAAATTTACAATGATGGTTCACTTAGATTGTATTCTTCAAATTTGGACACAACATTAGGTTTTTAGTGTTGTGCTTGGCGGCAGTAACTGGGCGAAATGATTTCACGAATTTTAAGTGCGAAAATGTTTAAACAATATATTATTGCTTGGCCCTTCTTTTAGATCTCAATTGTTTTAAGTGGGAAGGTGCTTGGCAGTTTTTTTTACAAGTTTTTGTTTCATATATAGTCCATGCGAGATCCAACTCGTTGTCTTGGATATTAATGAACTGTTTAAATTTTACATAGCATCATTAAAAAAAAGCCATGAATCTTCAATTTAATTACAAACTTAAAGTTTTTGAACTATGCCAAATGATTATTTATCTACAATATATCACTACTCTTATTAATTTTGCATCCTCATTCACAATAGTTAAACTTTGCTAGACTTCATCTCTCACTTCAAATTGTATAGAAATTGTTTGTATTTCTCAATCACAAAAGTACGATATTGATAACTAAAAAACATTTAATTAAACCCTGTATTTCTATCTGTTCGTGTCTGGCCATGCGAGCTCCTACTCGTTGTCTTTGATATTAATTTCAACTAGTTGTTAGCCGGCATACAATGTCTAGAGTGTCATGTGCCCGCGAGGTAATCCTGGTGCCATTGTCACCCTGATTCAATTAGTTCACACTGAGGGCGCGACCCCCCGACCCCCACCCACCCTCTGCCACCCCCTAGCGATGAGCACTGCAGCAGCGCAGGGTACTGGCGACTACCCCCATCGAACTCGGGTCTCTTGACGAAACACTCGACACTAAATGGAAATTATTTTTGTTTTATTCAAAATGTATATAATATTAATAAGTAAGGGAGAGTGGGCAGTGTGGAACTATAATGACAGGTCTCAATTCAATTTATTTTTTGCTATCAACGAAAACTATAGCAATGTATCCAAGTTTTCGAGAAGTAAAGTAGAAGGATTAACTATTTTAATGATTTATAATTAAAAATTAAAACATTATAAATAACACTGTGGTACTCAGAATTCGTTTTGTTGTTTCACAGTACCCCACTCTCTCCTATATTTAATCCCTCCCAACACGGCACCTCCACCAACGTTAGCCAACAAGTAAAATAGACAAGTTAGAACTATTTGTGTTAACCTAAATGAAGATCGGATTTTCAATGCTACTATTAAACTAAAAAGTTGGACATAATTTGGTAAAAATTAGACATTCCTAGAATCTAGTGGAGCGGTCGCTCCACCCAGCCAAGTCGTACTGTACACTCACAGTCACTCAACATACCTTAAATGGCTAATAAACCGAGGAGCAGACCAAACACTTTTACTGTAAGCAACAACATGGCATTTTCGGTCTACTGGATCATAAAATTGGAAAATCTCACATTGTTGTGAAATATCTTAATTTCGAGCTATGGCCCACCACACCACATATACCAAATTTGGGAACAATAGCTCCCAAATTGCGAGCTAGAGGGCCGTGAAAACAGTGAAATTACATCACTTTCATCTTCTTCTTCTTCTTCTTCTTTAGATGATGATGATGATGATTCAGATATCAGGAAACACCGCTATCACCGCCACAGCCTAAACGGCTGAACTGATCGATCTGAAATTTTTACCACATGTGCACTTTTGGCGTCTGAGGTGCCTTTTTATAAAACCAACCGGAAGTCGCCATTTTGAAACCGGAAATGACGTCATATCTCGAAACCGGCTGAACCGATCGGAACGAAACTAGCGTCAAACTATTCGGACGGTCATATATATGAAAATACAATAGTCTAAACAGAAATGTACTATTACTGAAACCGGAAATGACGTCATAAAAATGAAAAATCAGACTTTAATCACCTCTTACTACAATAACTACTTATTCACAAGGTTTATAATGATACAAAACATTTATATAAACAAATTCTACGTGGAGTGTTTTCAGCCGCCATTTTGATAACCGGAAGTGATGCCATATCTCGAAAACGGCTGGACCGATTGGAACAAATCTTTCGCTTTTCTTCATGGAATATCACTTTAAGCATATTTTGGTACCAAACGCAACTTTTCTTAGTAACCAAATTGGAACTGGCTTATTTTTTTAAAGGAATTAGTCATTGTTGTTTCGATATGTGTTACAAATTGTTTAAATAAACTAAAAAAAATTGTGATATCCCCATAAAAAACACTCCGTGTAAAAATACCAGCCAAGTCTCTTTAACTATAAAAAAATATAGAAGAAATCTAAAAATTCAGCACTGAAAAGTAGTGATATCAAAAAATTGGCCACGTCAAACTTAATTTGAAAAACCAAAATATACTTGGCGCATCGTTTTTAAGGGCATTATAGGTATATTTTATATATTTAGGTACATATGATTTTTGGCATATACTTCTATACTAGATTAATACCCGATGCGCCAAGTATATTTTGGTTTTTCAAATTAAGTTTGACTTGGCCAATTTTTTGATATCACTACTTTTCAGTGCTGAATTTTTAGATTTCTTCTATTTTTTTTTTTTTATAGTGAAAGAGACTTGGCTGGTATTTTTACACGGAGTGTTTTTTATGGGATTACCACTAAGTATTGTTAAACTTTCAACTGATTTAACAGAGTATGAATAATTGTCCCCGAACCAAATGATATCTTGGAAGTGTATTAATTAGCTGGAAACATTCTGATTTATGAAATTTAAGATTCAAAGTAGCAACAAATCAACCATGTGATGAATTGTCAATGATAACGTGAATGTAAGTACCAGCAAAGGACGTGTGTTCGATTCTCTTGCTCGATGAAATGCTGCAGTGGAATTTCTCTCCTCTTCCTCCACCTTCTTCGTTTAATTAGGTCGGGTTGGGGTGACCATGGTGACAAACCAGCCTAAAGTCACCGATCCGAACTCAATTGTATGCAAAATATTGTGTGAAGTTAATAATGTCTGCTTCCGCCCCCCTCCCACCACCCCCCTTCCTGAGTCGAAATACCCTCCCTTTGTCACGATATTCATCGGATGTGCAACCGTTTCGCGTGTCTGTTGGTGAAATAGCAATCATGGACCCTGATTGGTTCACAGATGTACACAATAATTCAGTCATAATATCTGCGAATTCAATATCACGAATGCAAATTCTCAAAGATGAGTTTTGATTGCAAAATTGAAGTACCTATACTTACAGTTAACAAGTTATAGCTCTGAATGAGTAACTGCTGTTAATTAAACCTTTTTATGAATTTGAGACTTTGTGAACAAATATGTATCGTCTAATTGTAAACGATAACTTGTGATATTGTCTAGCAATATTCCTTTTATAATATTTTTTGTGATGGATGATTTGTTTTTATATTTATAAAAATATATGCACACAAATAAATATAATAATTAGATAAAATATGACTCTTATTATTTCAATGTTTGTGATGGAACTTAAAAGTTTGTTATACGATTTTTTATTTTGACCAACAAATCAAATTTATAAAAATTCCTGTCCAAACAAGGCCATTTAAGCCAAATAGAGAGCTTGAAAGAGTCCTTATATGCGATAATATTTACAAATAGGTGTAGTTACTTAATAAGTCCCAAAGAAAACATGTAAATCGTGGGTCTTTCAGATAGTATGGTAAAATGTTAAGAATTGAGACTGAGTATGAAGATAATATGCTTTGCTAGTACATAGTGTGTATACATTATGATATCTTTGAAATAAGTTAGAACTTTGAGTTTCCTTGCAACTTTGAAGTTCGCAAAGACGGTATCTTGCATCCATTCAACAGTCGAATATAGACGCCATAAAGCTTTCTGTTCCCAAAATTGCAGACAATGAAGTAATATAAATTATAATTATATAATAATAATAACTACATTATAATGAATACAATCTTGAATGTTGTTTCGGATGAACAAAGCCGCGTCTTGTGAGTTTCCTTTGACAAGTTGTACTGACACAGAGACAAAAACCTAGAACAGAAATACAATGAGATGAGAGCGAAACGCAAGAGAACATCTCCAAGAGAATTTTACTCGAAGGCAGTTTATATCTAAACTTCAGAACTCCAAGTTTTGTCAGATATATCAGCAACTTCCTATTGTTGGTTCGTCTTTGCTAGAGAAGAAACGATTTCACACAAATGTTACAATAATAAGAATGTAAGTGACCTCGTAAAGAGAAAAGTAACTTTTGACATAGAAAATGCTTGCAAGTTTTGAGGGATGTTTTTAATCGTTTTGCAGTAATGTCATTTGACAGCCTGAAGTTTGTTGAAAATAAACGAAATATTGCTGTATTTAAAACATTACGTTAGTGAAAGTCCAACGACTTGTGTTCTTTTAATTCAAAATGTGTCTGTTCATAATTATGTAAATTATTATTATGAAGTTTCATGAAAAATATAATATGGGTGTAATACTAGTTTGAATGCAAGCAATTACGTAAATTATTGAGATTTAAAGTTTTCACAAATATTAAAAAAAAAAAAAAAAAAATCTTTGTATTCTAATGAAAATACTTCAGTTAATAAGGAGGTACGCAAAAAATGGTTTAAATATACATTTTCACATACGATCATCAGCACTCGTCATGTTGTTCCTCCCTTCAATAAAATGTTTAATATCAATGAGATTAAATCCCATCCCATCTGACTTAATCTCGCAGTATCACATCACCTCGTTGCCAAGCAACAAGAATCTCTCACAGCATCACATTCTTGAGAACAAAAGAACCGATGGTCGACACATTGTGCAATTTCGAATATATCCTTCTCGAGAGGGCATAGAGTTGCAAGCTATCGAAACAAAGGTATGGGGAGTTGGAGTTTTCAGTAGCAACCCCTAAAGTTCTTCAAGAGAAGTTGATATTGAAACGTGTAAGGAATTGTGAACTGGATTTAGTTGGTTTCTTTGTGATTTTGTCTGATGAAAATTGTGAGCAGAGATTTTGTTACATAAGAGATGAAAAGAGATGGGGAGGAAAGATGTATTGCATTACTTTATCGTAATTAAAAAATCGATACTTTTGTTTAAAAAGGCAAGAAGACGGTCTGCGAATTGGATTGTAAATACATTAAATAACTTAATCTTGTTAATTTTAATTAAGAAAACGTTTATATTTTAATATAGGAGAGCTGGTGATTGGGATGTTAAAGGCTCAAATGTATACGCTTTCTGGGATTTATTTTCTATATTCAACAATCATAATATTATTATTTTACAGTCTGTTTATACTTTAATTTACATATAGTATTATAACTACTCTACTATTGTTCCACATGGATATACCTGAAAGTAGCTTTTGATACTACTTTGCAAAATTCAAGGAAATTACATTAAGTTTAAGCTTAAAATTATCCCTTACATTCAAAAGATCTTGGTTGTTTATGATTGATGGCAAATATTGCAAGTTCCAAACGGAATTAAAACCTTATAAACACGTTGACATTATTTACAAGGAAGAATATTTTCTCAATACAAATACAATGACTGGCTTTGAAATTTGAACTATTTATTTATGGGAACTAAGTACTAAACCAAATAACACAATATTCCTACAACATACACATACCAATTTTTAACATTGCTATTATCACATTTAATTCAAGAATTATATTTCATTTTGAACCCTTGTATACGTAAAATCATTCGATCGCCATTACAACACTGAAAGCAGTTTCATCGATAATAAAGCTTAGAGAAGTCCGTCTTTGACGAGTACTTTGAAACATTTTCTTCGAGTCACTGAGTCACTATGTCTGAAGAAATGAGCATTATTGTTCACGACGGCGATCAGCTCAGTAGCCGTTGTGTCACTCCGAGAACGCCGTCTTGTCCGAGCCGGGGGACGACGCCGCCGCCTTGTCGCTGCAACTGCCGCCACTGCTGCCGTACACGTCGTGCTGGGGGTGGCCGACGAGCGAGAGTGCGTACTCCGGCGGCGGACGGATCACCGTCGGCAAGTACCCGGTGCCGGTGTAGGGCGCGGAGAGGAAGCGACGGTGCTGCGGTCCGTAGCGCGCGAACTGCGGCGTCAACGGGGAGAACGCCGACGACTTCGACAAGATGCTCGCCGCGGGATGCTGCTCGTCGCCGGGAGTGGAGCAGACCATGAGCTCGATGGCGTGGAGGATGTCGCCCTTGCAGCGCTGCAGGAGCGCCTCGACGTCAGTGCGACGTCGGTCTGGAAACACGCGAAGCAGGACGTCGACTGGAGAACGCTGCTGTTGCTGTTGCTGGAATTGCTGGAAGTGATGTTGTTGTTGGAACTGTTGATATTGCTGTTGGTAGACGAGATATGGAGAGTGGTTCGGGGTCTCCGGCGGAGAGTTCATGCCTGGCAGACACTTCTTCGGCAGGGAGAGATTCTCAGGCAAGACGGCGTCGGCGTCGTCGGACTCGGGCTTGCCGGACGCCGGCAGGTCGGGGGACGGCGTCGATGACCCGGAGAGGTTCATGTTCGGGGGTGGGGGAGGCGGTGGGAGAGCGATGAGAGGGGTGGTGGGAGATGAAGAGTGACTCCTCTTCTCGGCGTCGATGTCGTCGTCATCGTCGTCGTTGTCGTCCATCTCGTCAACGGAGATTCGTGTTCTCTTGCTGTCTGAAACGTCAAACAAGACGTTAGCAAATACAAGATTTAAACATGAAAGCGGCTGAACATCAAAGTGAATGTATTTATCAGCACAGATTTTTTTTCCGCCTGATCGGATTATAGATATCTTTCACACCTCTGTGTCACATTGTGATTCTTTTCACTGGTTATTTCTTTTCAAAATTATTGGAAGAGGAAATACAATCGTCCTCTCTGCTTTTTCGATGCTCATATTTCATTACCTGAAAATTGAGCACAATACGATATGACGCCTTCAAAGAAACACGTGAATTAAAATATAAATTAGTTCGTAATCCTATTCTAGTTTAATTTTGTCTAGTTTGTTCTAAAGTCCGCTACATTGCAGTGTTTTGTTTTGCTTGTTTTCGAGGGATGACAAGAACAAAAGTCTTCAATATTCTTGGAAAATGCTTTTGAGCCCAAAGACAGAAACGTTTCAAAAGAAGGGTATGGAAATTGGAAACTACATTTAAATAAAACGAGATGCAAAGAGATCAGAGCGACCTTTTATACATTATCCTCTTCTTCTTTGCCTTATTCAGTTTATTTCAAACATGGGATGGAGGGTGTCAATTCTTCTCTGTAAAGCTCCCAAATGTCGTTCAAGAGAAAGAAAACATATTATAAGGAAATTGAACACACTGGGGAATCGTATCTTTGAAGTTGAAGTAAAATATTTTGTTTTATATTTTCGTGTGTTGGGCAAATCTTCAGAGACTTTATTAAATTTTACGTGTTTCATTTGATTTCATTTTAGTGTCTGGTGTTTGGTAGAACGCATGTCGAATTAGAGTATACAATACAATTTTATTACTTTCTCCCTTCTAAGTCAATTCACAATTCTTTTGAAATCAAGGTACGGATTTAATGAAATAAGATATACGTTGTAGATGAAATTGATTTATTCGGATATGTTTTTATTATAAATCCTGAACTCATAACTTGAACCTAAGTCTTAACTAAAACTGAAAATGATTTTCCTTTAACCGAAAATTCCGATTCGTTGATGTTGAATGGATTTTTTAGTAGATATGTGTATCTATAAAGTCTGAAATAATAAACTTAAAAATCCAGGCTTCAAATTGTGTAAAATATTAAATTTTTGTTTGAAAGATGATTTGCTTGACCAAAAATAGTAAATCATTAAACGTCATCACCATTCTAAACCATTCTGTCAACATTTTTTAATGAGATGGCAATTAATAGCATTTTTATCACATTCATTAACAATAGAGCTTCACTGAAAAAAATCCCAGACAAAAGACCCTCTTCCCCATCGCATCTAAATCATAGTCAAAAAATACTAAACATGGGAAACAGTGAGCATGTTTTAAATTATGTCAGTATCGTAACCGCGCACAGTTCGGCTTTGCTCTGTGGGTAGGGGTGGTGGGGGTGGGGGGGGGGCTATTTACCGGCGCCCACCGCAAGCACAATGTGCCGCATGAATTTATGTCCTCACTAAACCGACGCCGATGTAAAAGTGTGAGGATATAAAGGGTATGGGCGTCCACTGGCGTCGCGGCGTCTGATCTATGGAGCGCTATTGTACAGATGCGTCTCGGTGCACAGTTAATACTTGACGGTCTATTCATGGCGCAAGTCATTAGCGCCACCAATGAAAGCTTTTGTTTCACTAACGTTAGATTCACTAGCAGGCTGTTTGCCAATGAATAGTCTAACTTGTAGGAAGCAGAGTGTAGTCTTATCACGGGGTATTGTCATCAGCCAGCGCCGTGCCAAACCAGACCAGAAGGAACTTGGATGGGGAGAAACATCTTAATGAAAATATTTACATCTTTTTCAGAATTTTATATTGAGTTGAGGTATGAAAATTAATCACGTTAGAGAACGTTCGTTGGAATTTGTTTATCTTTTAGGTATAGGCTACTTCAAAGTTGAACTTTAGTAATGGTCTGGACGTAAAATTTAAAGCTCTGCCCAATTGAACTTGTCCAAAAATAGTCGATTTGAGTGCAATAGTTGATGCTTTTATGAAATATAGTGTCCTTATGCTTACGTCATATAGTTTACTTTGTACTCATGCTACTTTTCGTTCATACCCTTTTTTCTTCTTGTGATTCCCTCAGTAAACGATGTCGTCCTTGGATGATACTGCCCTCATCTGCTTCTATATTATCTTATATCTCTAATTAACAAATTATAAAAATCTCACAGCTTAATGAATTTGTTTTCCGTTCTCCTCCTTGGAATTAGCAATATCGGTTAACGCGGTCCTTCAAGCCGTCAAGTCGCGGGTCACCCTTGCCCACAAAGAGGTGAAGGAGGGGGGTTGCTGTATGTGACACTTTCACCCTTCAATAAAGATCATTCTCCCCGCAGGCACGACTTTTAATCGCTCGACTCATCCCCCTCCCCTTCCATATCCCCTCACCCTTATCAACAACCGATCAACGTGCGAGTTCAAGATGAGGTTAATGTTGAACAATCAGATCGAGCTTGAAAACGATCGATTACAAAACTTCTGATCGGGAATAGCAATTGTTCTGATTTATTGTAGGTTAGAATAATTCCATATTCTGTAATTAACTTAACATTTTAAGTGGTTCTGATTTTAATGACATTCTTAAATTGATCTAACTTCAAAAGAGTGATTATTTATAGTATACACAATGATTGAAATACAGTTTAATACGAGAATATCGTAATGGAAGATGCATTTTTAGAGAAGAAGACAGAATCATCAATAGAGCAAAAGTTAAGGAAGACCAATTAATTATAGAAATGTGGGAAGACCGAGGACAGGGTGGAAGGAGGCCATGAAAGCTTTATGCTTATAGAGAGAAAGAAAAAGCTGAGCTTCCCAAACTTCTTTACATATTATGTCGGACTTTACGGATTGCACTTTTCATATTCCAATATTCGTCGCTGTCAGCTAATTTTATTTCTGAAATCGTGTCATGTTTCTGTCCTAAGTAAATGATCAAAAACAGTAATTCACTGTAACCCCAAAACTTGAATTTAGGCGACATCTTAACTCGAAGTTCTCGGAGACTTCTCGACTCTTACTCCGAGCTCCATTAGCGCACACATCACGGCGATTTAATTGTCTTTCTCTCTCGCACCGACGACGTCGCGGCGCCTCCGTCGCGACGCAACAGTTATATCGCCCTCCTAACTCACTTTTATTATCAATGAAGCGAGTTGGTTGGAATGTGTGGCAATAACGCCACCGGCCTATGGGGTGACATGGAGTGAGGAACATTCTTGCAGCAGAGATGTTACAGTGAGTGCATTATGGACGTCGCGTGGTGGAGGAAAACGACTTCGGCGTCGCCATAGGCGTCGATATTGGACACCTCGTTGCGAATATCTACATTCGACCTTAGAGTAGATATTTTGCAAACTTAGATATTAGAAAATTCCTATTATGTACGGACATTTTGTATATTATATAAAAAATTGACGTGTTTTTTTTTATTAATAATTTCTGGTGACACTCTCATCTGACTCACAGCTGACCAAATTTAACTGGGGGACAGAAACAGATGATTTCAGTAAATAAGTAATTAATCATTGTCATTCTTGATTAAATTTCCATATATTATGATAAAACATTGTCTTTCTTTGTAATACCTTTTTCTCACAACAGCACTTAAAAATACGATTAAACTATTGAAAAATTGATTGTGTTGTCCCCCAACAAAATCAACAAGATTGAGGTATGTTACCAACCACGATGATTCAACTACCCTGTAACCACCCATATTTACGAATATTTGATTGTAGCTACATTTTTATCTCTAATTTGTCAATTAACGTCTAGACAACTGCAAAAAAACCTAAGCCTCGTTTGTTGGAAGTATTAGGGTTAGATCATATTTTACACAAAAGTAAAATAATCATTTATGGGCAATAGAAACAATACCACATTTCATACAAAATCTTAGATGTAGTTACCAAAGGCATGACCAATGGCAGAATGTTTATATTTTAAAATATCTGAATTGATACGTGATAGACGAATATACCAACTACTATGTATGATTTATTTCCGAACTTTTCGCAGTGTCCAATTACCGCATAACTTTGTGTGTTAGCTAGCAAATAATAAAACGGCAAGAATGGTCAGTAAAACCACTTGAATTAGTACATAAACCCCCTTTTGTGACCATTCCCTTTCTACCATAATTAGTATACAGTCTTTAGTTCGAATGTTGATGCGTTGAATTTCAAAGACCCTCACCCCCTCACGAATATACACGGATAATTGGTCAAATTAAAATTGAAAGCTTAACCATCGAGAGAGAATTCTATGTTTGGACTCGACGTTCTTTCTTTTTCAAGTACCTTCTCGAAACGCTTTCAATATTATTTCTCGGTAAAGTTTTATAGAAACCATTCTGTGATAGAATATGAACGTTGGATTATAAAACATCGAGTTGTGTTTAGAATTAACGAGGTTATAAACTTTCAATAATATGAAAAATATATATAAAAATAACCACTTCTGATATTTTCGAGTTGACCAATGACCACTGTATGAATTTATCGAGTGCTTAGAAAAATCCATGTTATGCAAAACGATTCATTTATTTTCATTGTATAGGTACTTTCGGAGGAAATAAATTGCTAATGGTTAAAAATAAATAAAATGAATGGTTGTTGTATACAAAAGAGAGCTCATTAACCTATAAGTTTAATTTTAAGTGTTTGAGAAGAGGGTGAATTTCCCATGGCCGTCGCTGGATGCTGCGACAGAAGCCTGGCAATTGGTCCTGAGCGGTGAGAACGCAAAGATGTAAGTACAATGATATTTATTTTAGCGATATTTACTCTTTGTCAATGAATGGTCGTGAGATTTCAATAACCGATTTCAATATTTTAAATACGTTCTATGTTTTCTGTGTTAAATCTACACACAGTTGTTAAGTGTATTGACATTTGATTTTCATTTACGAAATATTGTGGATTTTAAAAGAATATCTTAAGTAGAAGAACATTCTATTTGTGAGTGTAAAAACGTTTATCGTATCATTTTTGCCAAACTGAAACAATGTTACATAGCAGATTTCTCAAAGATGTTAACACCTTCAGTTACGTCATTTCTTATCTCTTTCTTCTTCCACGATTGTCGTTACCTCCCCTTTTCTAAACTCCAATCTTATTCATAATGGTTGATTTTCTGGTTGAACATTTAATTTTCAAATAAAGGTTTCAGTTATAAACAAATTAGGAATATAAACTATCTGTGTAAAAGGTGTAACAGAAAATTTAACAAATTTGATTTTATTGTTAACTCTCCAGTATACTGAGGTACAAGTAAATTGCATCTTACTGACATCTGAAACTTTCCACACGTGATCACATGTGGGCGACTGGAAATGCATAAGTAATGAATGAATCTATTCTTATTCTTGTTCTTGACGACATCTGCTGCATATCGACATATTGAATCAACAGAAAGACAAGTGAAGATGTCTTGAGATAAGTTAGTTCAGCCTCTTCGAGATGTCTTCGTCAGCGGTGACTGTAAGTGTCTGAAGTGATCAATTAATGGAAACAGAATCTGCGAGAGTCGCTTCGGGATGTTTGTTTTGCAGTCACGAATATTAATTAACATACTGCATCTACGTCTCTGTTTAATTAACAAAGCTTTAACAACTAACATCTAATTGCCGATTTCCTTATTAGTCTTCTTAACTTAATCAATATTTGAAGAATGAATTCGTAATTTTCTACTGAGCACAAACTATAGTACCTATACGTCGTCGATTGTGTATTGAATGTATACCGTCACTGACATTTTTACCTGAATAAAACAGACATTTTCAATGCTTGCAACATCTACGTACAAGTTTCCTGTAAAATTGTGATTCCCGCAATTATCAAGATTTCAAACTTCTCCAATATTTTCTGTAGATGGGATTTACATCTATACATTATTTATGTATCTATATATTTTATCACCTATATAATATGCAAACTGCTTCCTTTTGAGCTTTTGACATATTTTCAGTGTGTCGCTGACAAAGAACCGTCACAAGAGTGAAATGCCAGGAGATCTCTTTGGAGATTCGGAATTAATCGGTATAATCAGTTAAATATCTACTTTTTTGGTTTTGTAAGTTTTATTATCAAATCGATAAAATCAGTGCTAAAACGCGACAAGCCCTAAATTCACGTATAGAAAATAATTTCTAAGATTATGAATATTACTCTCAAAACCCTTGTTCTAACGAAAACGATGTCATTTCGGTCTGAAACGATATGATATTCATGCCAAGTGAATCGATTATTTTTGTTTTAAAATAAGGCCATGGGTTATGATGAGAGGCTCTCTCAGGATCCCACTCATTCAGGGGTAATCCGCTCTTGTTGCGCGTTATGGTTTTGTGGAATGAGGAACAAAAGTATTACCTAATGCAACTTAGAAGAAGCTGCTAGCTCGGACGTAATTTAACCATAAAATATTCATTTAAAGAAAAATATTTTTATTGAAAATATTTTGCTTTTTACTGTAATAAGTATGGTATTGTATGGTATTATAATCTGCATTTTGTAATCTATGACAAATAAAGTAACGCAAGTACTCTGCACGTCCTGTCTCTGCAGACGTCTTGTCGCCTTCTCTGCGCTAATGGCATCTTCTCATCTTGGACGTATTGTGTGGGCAGATGAAACCAATCTGTGGTGACATGTCATCAATACCTCCCCTCCCTCCACTCCCACCCCTCCACGATCCTACACATTGAGTCTTAATTGAGTCTTCATTCACGGAATTCCACGACCTCGATTAATACCAAGCAACGGGGAACACATTAGCCCAGACTAATTGATTGAAGATCAAGAGGAAGGCAGTTTTTTACGAGGTTTAATTGATTTGAGTAATTACCGCATAAATATACATCTTCTTTTGATTAATTGGTATTTGGACGTCAGGAAAATTCGTAAATTAGCCAATTTATTTATTTATTTATTTATTTATTTATTTAATTAGTTATTAAAAAGAGGTATTGTCATAATAAAAAATACAAGAAGACAACACATCAAAACCACATATATAATTTTTTCCATTACATTTTTCTTTCGATTTCATGTATACCTTCGTTTCTACTTATTTTATATTTTTCAAATTATTATGTTTCATTACTATAATTTGGAATATTTTGCTTTTCGCCTCTATGATCTTATTAAAATTTGATTTCTGCTACGACGACAGAATTATGACCTTTCTAGACATCTCATGTGGAAGGATTCTTATTCAATACAAATCACAAATTTTTAGTACGACGTGGGTGCATATGTAATTCTTTTTTTTAAATATTTTTGGATGAGTCTAAAATTGGGTAGGTATTTCAGAGCTACGATCAAATAAATTCCACAATTCATTCACTAAACGCCTTCAACCAAAAAGCACTTCCAAAGTCGAGCGAACAGTTAGATGAGAAGAAGTACAATGGACCTAAACTGTAAACACTCTACGATAATGATATTGGCAATATTCACAAGTACCTGGTGGTCGGTTATTGTTATACCTGGATTGAATTGTTTACTTAATATTAAGCACGTGTCGCAACAATGGCAGGAGAGTGCTATTGTGGTGGAGTGACTGTGAGTAGTTGAGTGGAGGAGAGGCGATTGCTGCGGGCATTACTTCGACCCCAGAGACCTGTCAGATCTTAGTGATGACTTTTATATGATGACGTCATCACTGCATTTAGTTGCTTGGGTTTAACGCCGGGTTTTCAATACTCTGATACATTTTAAACGCCATGTCTACAGCCATGACATTCCTTGAAGGGTCGTTTAACTTAACTTTAGTAGCTTAGTTGTGATTATATAGAAAAGTTATAGATACCTACAGGTAAATAGAAAGCTTTGAAAGCTTTGAAAGCTTTGCAGATGAAGTCAAAATGACTGATTTATGTGAAATTCCGAATCAAACTTGAAGAAATTATCTTGTTGTTTATACGTAAAGAAAGGGAGAAAAAATAAGGAAAGGAGGAAAGGAAAGTACATGATGAGAAGGAAATAAATGTGAAAGATAGAAAGAAAGGAAAAAAGAGAGGAAGAGTTATTTTGAATATGAAAGTGCATGTTTAAACTGTTGTTCATCAACATAGATTTCACTTAAGATGTAATGACGAATTACTGCGGAAAAGCTGGCAAAGTTTGCCGAAATTAGCATCACGTTTATCGAATTAATCAAACACAGGTCATGCAAAGCAGGAAGTTAGTAAAACATGCTTACAAAAAGTTTATATGGAAGAAGAACATGCAATATAGCGTCTATAGGGCAAATTTATCTGTGGAGTTCACATTATGTTCAATAGTCAATACAATAGTGCTTATACTTATACGTAGTTTAGGGGAGTTTTTAGTTACCCAATATTAATATGTTGATAATGATTGTTTCATCATGTAAACTCGGACTAAGCAATATAAAATAAAACCATCCCTTGCATAAAATACTAAATTATATTTTGACTATAACTCGATAAGATGACATTTTTAGTGGTGTTGATCATTACATTACATCGTTCTGCTTGGCGACGGATGAATAATTATAGGTATATGTTGATGAAGAATAGTAATATAGACGGGAGGCAGAAGGCGGTCGTTTCCTATTATTTACGAACCTTCAGCATGTCTCTCGTCAGGGGAAAACCATGTGAAACACGTCAGATATGACGGACTCGGGAAACTAACCCGAGACCTCCGGAGTGACATTTACAGATGTGATAACACTAACATTCAGATACGAGGGATAACATGCGTTACATTTAGTGGTTATCAGAATGTGAAAGCGACTTACTTGGACTGTCCGGCTGGTCTCTGTTGGGGCGATGTCCCATCATCAGTCCCGTCATGTCCGCATTCTGCTGTCCCGACGTCGGCCCTCCCGTGTACAGGAGTCCCAACTCCCTGGCCTCGCTCTCCTCCTGAGCCTGTTGCCTCCTGAGGGCGACCTGAGCCGCCATCACCCTCTGCCGTTCTGCAATCAGCGTGCACTTCGCGCAGACACAGTCCCGCCATCGGCAGTACCTCTTGTGTCCCTTCAACGCCGACACCACGCCGTGGTTGCGACATCGGGCGCACTTCGGCGTCCGCTGGTAACGCTCCGTCGCCCGCAGGAAGAACGCAGGGGGGATCGAACCGAGGACTGGATGCTGTGACATTAGTGCGGATACGTCCATCCCATTCGGTAGGCTCATCATTGAGAGCTGTTAGTCGGACCTCGACGACATGTCGGCGTCGTCCTCGAAGTAAATCTTCTTCAAACCACAAACGTTCCAAAATAAGAACCACTTTCAAACACAATTCGAACCCTCTGTCTGCTTGGACAAGCTGCCTGCAAGAAGCGAAGTGATGAAGTGAAGTAAAAGATTGTCACGGTTTCAGTTGGACTGCGTGGGTGATGCTGTGGTGGGGACCAGAAACGATGAAGGGGGGGCCAAGATTAAAGCAACTGTGTCTCTCTGTTACTCTGTTGGTCGAATGGGCCGCCAATGAAGAGCAACTCGACGGCGCATGACGGCATATCACTCTGTTTGTCAGAGACGGCCTGGGATTGGTGGATTAAAGGCACGCCCATTTTGCTCGGAGCTTTACAAAACCCAGGACACGGAGTTTTGCATGATAAAAGACACTCTTGTATTACAAAAGAGATATTTGAATAATTTGTAATAACGGGATGGAGTGAAAGGATGATTCCAATATGGCGGCTGAGCTGTAAATAGAGAGCCATCCAGCCCACGCAACTATTTAATCACAATTTCGAAGGAAATAATATTATTAAAGTTCTACCCCAAAGAAAAATCGTCATATTTAACAACATGATTTAAAATCAATGTGGTTAATGACACGAGCAAACCACAATGGTTTTAAATAAATCTAAAATCTAAACGAAATTATTTTTTAAAAAAGCATTAATTATGAATCTGAGACTGAATTTGACTGAAAATGGAGATCAATAAATTACAATGCGAATAAACTGTTTTGACATGGACTGTTCAAACTGGCCGAAATCCCCTCAATCTATCAAAAGTTTTTATCGCAAATTCTTTTGTCCGTCGCGCCACATCGGTTGAAAATAATGTGCAAGTGGGCATTGATTATTCCGTCATGAATCAAAGAAAGGGGAAAAAACACACAATGTTCTCGGTTTTGCAGTCAGCGTTCCCGATATTATCACATATAATACGGCTTTGACAATCCTGCCACGTATGCATATATCCGAATGGAATCGCCTTCATTTGAATATATTTAAATATTCGTATTTGTCACTATAGACACATGCGTCTGACAGGTTTGACCATCGTATATGAAATCACCCATTTGTTAGTCGGAAACCTATAACTGAACACTAGATAGTCCCTTTCATTCCATAGATATAATTATGATTAATTTTAATTTAATACAAATTAAAATAATTTCATTCAATGCGATTTAAAAGATATAATTATGATAAATGGACAAGACACTAATTGAATTATTCGTTTTTTTTGGTTTATAGACAATGATCACTTTCAAAGCTCTAGTTATCTATCGTATTATTTTCTGGTCGAGAAAGTACCTAATGATTGGCATTTATGGCCCCTCCACCAAAATATCTGTCCACTCCATGTATTGACTTTTAATTGCCCTCACTTCAGTTTTTATTATCAATATTTGATTATTCAGAAATATTTCAATAATGTGTATTAGTATTCCTAAATTATACAATTTCACAATTTTCAAAATAATGTTTATTCTTCTTCAAATAATTACCGCGCTTTCCATTAGCCAATCATAATACGTTGTTTCCACAGCCTTCCTGATTGTTGCGTGACGTCTGCCGTGCCGTGAAAACTGAAAATGGCGGCTGGATCTGGCGGAACATAACCTGTGAGTGTCATCAAACATTTCTCATTTTTCATATGAAATTTGATGTCTTGACTCGCTACCGTTACTTTTATGTATGCATTACATTATCTATAAAACGGTGTGACTATTTTGTTTATGTAATCCATGTACAGATTTACACTTACCTTTATCCTAAGCAGTGACAGTTTGACAGCTAAAGTTCTTTGTGCATTTTACCGGTTTGTTGTACCTAGTAGTATATACTACCTAAGATTCTTTATTATCTTCGGAGAATTGATGAAGATAATTCAATTGATTACCGCATTATATTATTTATAGGACATTTACTTACCAATGTCCTAGCTCGCTAGTGCATAGGTATCGTACCTAGGTACTAGTAGTACTACCTACCTACTAGGAAGGAAGGTAGGTAGGTAGTAGCACCTTGTAGTAGGTAGGTACCTCTAGTAGGTACTACCTAGAAGTAGCCTAGTAGGTAGTAGGTACCTGACCAACTTTCAAGTTCAATGTGAATATACTTATTGTTCCCACACAATGGGTAGATGTAACCTCATGTGGACGGAATAATTAACCTTCTCATATTCAACATTTATTCGTCAGTCCTGACAATTGTGCATACCTGACATAGTTTGTTCTTTGTTCTAGGAGTTACAGTTTGGCAAAAGGCTGCTACCATGGCAGAACAAGATAGTGATGGAGAAAAGGCAATGAAGCCGGAGATCACTCAAGCACTTCCTGTCTCGGAACAAGAACGGGAATGGGGTTTGATGGTATTGAATGATTTTATGAGAGGTAGCTATGCCTCATGTCTTCAAATATTGGCAAAACTGGAAGTGGCAAGACCAACGGATCTGAAAGTGGCTCACAATAAAGCAATTGTCGAATACTACAAGAGCGATCTTAGGAAGACAGATCAATTCAGGAAGAATATGAACTTAGTTTGTGCCCAAGTGAGTGATCTGTAATACAACTAACTAACTAGTACCTATTAAAATATTATTATGCACTGTGTTGAACAATCAGATTTTATATTCTATTTTGTTTGCTACATTTTTGTTCTAACATAGCTTGTCATGTTTCAGGGAAAGGTGAATATCGAAGGCGTTGACTCGATGAAAAGCATCGAGCTGTGTGTAATTTACTTCAACCAAGCTGTTCTTCTGTATCATCTCAAACAATATGGCACGGCTCTGAAAATAATGACAAAACTGTTCACTTTCATTGAGCCAATGGGTATGTAATTTATTTAAAACAATATTTTAAAGTTTTTATATCCAGCTCGTCAACTGTATTTCTCATTATAGAGGAGAGTTTTGCTCATCGCGTATGCTTGCTGCTGATCGAACTTCACTTGTGCACCGAGCAGCCAGTCATTGCACTCAACCGGATTACTTACATTGAGACACAGTTCGTCTGCACCGACTCGGTCATATCTTCCGACAAGGACATGAAACCTCTGGAGAAAGAGCATCGTGAGAAGAAGGTATTGATCATACAGTTCTAGCTCGCTAATTTAACAGTTTCGTAGCCAGCAGAGAGCGTTATTAGATCACACATTAAAGATAGAGACCAGGGGGCATTATTCCAATAGCACATTTCAATTTAAAAGGAATTTGATTCCATGCTGTTTTGCTGTCATTTCATTGTATTAGATAAGAAATTGTCGTTGTTTCCTGTTGGATATAAAATTCTAGAATAAGCCTAAGAAAGAATATTCTAGAATAGCGAATCTGAATAGGTCGTAGAATCGGCTATTTTCAACATAATTCATTTCACTGCCATATGAGGATATCATGACAGCAAGTTATTTTGGGCTGAAATGAGTTCAAAATACCTTACCTACAGAATAAGTCCACAGGGGAACAGAAAAGATTAGGGCCCACACATAGCTAACAGGATTTTTGTTAAAGCTTTGCTTCAAAAGTTTGTCTTTCCTTTCATTTCAGCCCCCAGTATCGGTGGACGCCGCTACTGATGCATTCCGCGTGAAGCTGCTTCAGTATCGCACCCGCTGCTACCTCATGCTGCGGCAGCTGAAGTCGGCCAAGCGCGAGTTAAAAGCTCTCATCAGTGCCAGCGGACTTGTAAGTCACTCATCATTCTGTACTTAGTACTGATTAGGGATGGCACTTTTACCGGTTCGGAAAAAATCGGTAAATTTACCGGTAAATTTTACCGGTAAATTTACCAATCAGCGGTAAATTTTGAAAAATGATGGCAGATACCAAAATATGACGATACCAAATACAAAAATGACCCTACTTTATTATTTGACCCATTTACAAAGTTTACCAATCAGGCCAATAACAATAATCAATGTTAATGATGACTACCAATCATACTGCATATTGATAAGAGATGATCTGATCGAAATAACTTATGGCAGAATAGCAAGTTGATTCGACCAATCTAGTATGGCATGCCTGTGCTATTCTCTCATACGAGGAATTGTCGACCATACCAATTTGATCAAGTTACAATCGCTATTCTGAGTCTGCTAAACAAGCAAACCTGAACAATGATTCCGACATTGGAAGCAATAAAGGAATTATTGTTCAGATTGATTGAGGACAACGAAAAATCAACATAAAATATGCCCAACTGCTAATGTTGTCACACTGAAGTTTTACTTAAAGTTATTACTTAAATTTTGATATCTCCAATCATACATTCGACAGGATTAAAAAAACATAATTTACCATTTTTTTTACCGGTAAATTAATAATTGGTAAATTTATCGGTAAATTTACCTTAATTTACCGGTAAATTTTACCGGGTGCCATCCCTAGTACTGATTGAGATCGTTCTTAGTCACAAATTACCACCTGATTTTTTATTTGTCCTTGAGTGCATTTATGTTGAATTGATTAGTTTTACACCTGAATCCATTAGGCATTCTGGGCTGTATTTATGAAATTCTGCTACCTTCTCATTGTTGCATTCTTATTCACACTCTCTTCTTTCAGACTTCATGTTCAGTATTCTTGAAGAGCAATCTTGAATACTTGCGTCGTAACCACAAGAAGGCAATCAAAGTTCTTAACTCATTACCAAACTCCAATGTTTCGTTCAAGTAAGTTGGCCATATTTTACGTAGATGATTAATGATTGATTAGTGATTACTGTCCAAGGGGCTTATTCTACAATCAAAAGCGAAATCATTCCAGCCTGGAATCATTTCACGGCCTTAAAGTAGTACCATACTTTAAAAAGTAGTCCACGTAATTCAAGTCAGTGACTCACAAAAACTGAACACAACAAACACACAGAAACTGGTTAAATTAGGGTATTATTCTTGAATATCTCTTTATTTAATCCCGTACCCCCACATTTTTAAACGGCTAAAATATTGGAAAAAATCGGCCTTAGAAATGAAATCAATATTTTTACTTTGTAGTTTATATTACGATTTCTGCAGAAGATATAAGTGTAATTTTGAAGCTTCACCATGTTATCTTATGGGAAATTTCAAGATTTCCTTTTAAGATATCTCTTAAATTCAGTGGCGGCTCGTCCATAAGAGCACACGGTGCACTGCACCGCCTGTATTTCTCCCCAAAAAACTTATTTTTGAACAAATCAAAATAGTTTTGATCTCTTCCTCTAATTCAATTTAATTTGTTTGAATTATTGTGTTTTCGCGCGCTTCGTTCATAGACTCTCATTCTCCCCCGCCCGAGCCCCGCCTTACAGCGCGCTAAACGATGTCCTATCAAATAGCATTACATTCAAAAGTGACTCGATTGCCGAGCATGTTATAGTATATGGGAGAATAGCTACTCTGGATTTCCCATTCAAAACTCTACTACCCGTCCTACGCTTTAGGCGCCTTCCCATAAGCTCGACTGAGTCCACTTCGAAGACTTGAACCCACGCATTGAATGCGCTTTGCCTCGCTTGATCAGAATGGTCGATGTTTTCGGCAAACGACGGTCTGTACACTTCACGCGCAGTCGCTGTCGCATTAGATTCGTCAGCAGCAAGCTTACCTACTATGATGTCATTGTCAAGTGGATTGCGTGTGAATGAATCGAATCGAGTGATTTTTGTACTAAAAGGTTGTGTTTGTATATTTTTGTAGTACATTATATTTATAATAACTAAGTAGTAATCATGAACGACATTGATTCGTTAATTGTTTTGTCCAATAAAACAATTCAAGAACAAAACACCGTGAGACAATACTGCAGGCGTGTGCGTGTCCACATCAACCGATACTTCAATTTAGTCAAACAACAGTGGTAAAAAATAACCGTACAGTTGTGAGAAAATTTAATTCGGACTCAAATAGACAGAAGCGATAAAGGTAAGAAGTGAATAAAACAATAATAACAAGAGCACTATAAGTAAAATTACCAAAATACCAGAATAAGAGATACTTCTGACAATTTTTTTATTTTTAAAATTCGTGATGAATAAAAAATAAAAATAGATGTACCTATTAGAGGTGTTCAGAATGCGTAAAAATGCGTCAATTCCAATCCAAAATCCAATTTTTTCCCCGGGACTCTACGCCCCGGACCCGCATGCGCTTGGGGCCCCTCCCCCCAAATCTCCCATTGTACTCAGCAAAATTTGAAAATTGTGCACCTCCTCACTTTTGGGTCACGAGCCGCCACTGCTTAAATTAATCCCGTGATGCATGTTTTTCTTTTCGTATTTGCAAATGGTATTGCTTGAGGCATATTTGAGGAAAATTTGAAGCATTTCTATTTAACAAGGACTTTTGATGGATTACTTTAAGGATAAGATTGATCTGAAATGATTCCAGGCCGGAATGATTTCGTTTTCATTAGAACAGGCCACCTGGTAGGAAAGCCCCCAAAAAGATGTTGATCCTCTATGTTTTTCTGTACTTCTAGGGACGTTGGCGAGAGTACTGCTGTCTTGTTCTACAACAGTAATGGATGCATTCACCATTACCTCGGCAAGCCGCATCTTGCTAATTATTATCTCAACAGAGCTTTAAACGAGAACGATACCGCAATGCAGAGTCTTCCGAAACTTGAGCCAGGTATGTAAAGGCCAACTCACATTATTTGCATCATGTTTGCATTCACGATTATTTTATATTCCATGCTTAACATTGTGTATAACTGTCAAGTACACTTAACCGAATTAACGGTATTCGAAAGAAACAGATTGGTTGAGGAAGGTATTATAGCATCATCCGATTAAGTCTCTAACTCCTCATCTAACTCTAGTGCGTGATCTCTGATTTAATTTATAATTCATTCACATGACCAGCCAATCCGTTTCGTTCAAATACAGTTTTTAGTTTGCCAAGTAGGTACATACAAATACTAATTTTTTGTTTGCATTATTTTGTTGAATTTTAAGCAATTTCTAAGTTGAACCTATTAGTTTGTAGGTAGTTTGTATTCAAATAATTATTTTCTTCAATTTGAAAACCCCTCATTTTACCTCATACCCTCCTCACATGTCGTGTGATTGTTTCAGTGGAGTCCAGCTCCGGCCGACCGCTTCACACTCTTGGATCGAGCCGCCGGTACGAGCTGATGTACAACAAGGGAGTGACGATGATTTACAGCGGGCGGCCAATCATTGCGTTCGACTGTCTCACCGAGGCCGTGCAGCTCTATCACATGAACCCTCGGCTCTGGCTGAGGCTGGCCGAGTGCTGCATTCTGGCGCATAAAGCAGTGAGTCACTCGGGCACGGATCCACTAATCACTCCATCATTGCATCCGTCACACTTTCGTTTCCATTCTTCAGCTGCTAATTGATGCACATAAAGGCATTTTAATTTGAGATTCCTCTTACATAATGTACATTCGGCACAACAAAAATTGATCGGTGAACAAATTTGAATGACTGCTGGTCATGTTCCATACCATTCAAAGCTTGGTATTATCATTGAAATGTGAGGTCACCAACTAGAGTGAGAAAAGGAGATCGCTTGGACTGATCTGATAGTGCGATCAAACATTTTTCAGTCAAGCAGGTTTCTTGAACGATCAATTTTAGTTGTGCTAAGTGTACCTATATAATGTTGCTTTTGAATTTAATTGTGTAGACGTACCAACCAGTATTTATTTCAATGATAATAATAGGTAGTGTAGCATACAAAGCTGTAATTTGTGATTTTTATTAACAAGTTTTCTGCCTTGAATAGATTTGTTGTTTAAAAGATTGTACATTAAACATTACATAAGGCTGCACGGCACAGATTTATTTTTAACGTTGAGAAATGATGTGAACAGCAAGAAGATGAAATTTATTTTAACACTAACACGGATTTTACTTTCAGCACAATGAAGATGATTTCAATCTCGCTCTCAAGAGGAACAACTTGGTTCACTCCGTTGTCGGATCGGGAATCCACAGGAAAATTATACTCAACCCGGAGCTAAACCGTGACACCAAATACAGGTACGTTCATGTTTATCTTTGTCCACAGATGTTTTCCAAGTCTTTTTTCACAGTATTCGGGTGTATTTGAGCTTCCTGTAACTGTAATGATGATGGTACTATTTTTGTAACATTCCAGCTCCGAGGGTCAAGGGTTTGCTGTCGGACTTCTCGTCCCTTCTCTTGAATTTGCATCTTTGTGTTTGCGCAACGCTCTTCTTCTGCTACCTAACGAAACTGCAGTCCTTTCTGACTCTGAGGTAGGTAACTACAAATTATAAATAATTGATCAATATAAAACAAATTCTTAACTAAACTTTATACTTTCTCATCACAATACTTGACAAGATTCAATTTCAAAGAAACAAATTGTCATGTGCTACATACACAGACAACGCTATAATATGTACTAGGTACCTACTATATTTTTTTTATGTACACTCGGCCAAACAAAACTTGAACGTTGACCAAATTTGAATGACTGCTGGTCATGTCCCATAACCAATCAAAGCTTGTTATTATCATTGAAATGTGATGTCGTCTACTAGAGAGAGACAATGAGATCGCTTAGACTGACTTCTGATGGTGCAATCTTACATTTATCAGCCTATCAGATTTATTGAACGTTCAAGTTTTGTTTGGCCAAGTGTACCTAGGTAAACAGAACCCCATAAAAAACACTCCGTGTAAAAATACCAGCCAAGTCTCTTCAATTAAAAAAAAATAGAAGAAATCTAAAAATTCAGCACTGAAAAGTAGTGATATCAAAAAATTGGCCAAGTCAAAACATTTCAAAAAATACTTGGCGCATCGTGCATATAAATAGCATTGAAGTAGGCAGGAAATGAAATGTACTCATCTACACATGTCCTAAAAAAACGATGCGCCAAGTATTTTTTGAAAAGTTTTGACTTGGCCAATTTTTGATATCACTACTTTTCAGTGCTGAATTTTTAGATTTCTTCTATTTTTTTTTAATTGAAGAGACTTGGCTGGTATTTTTACACGGAGTGTTTTTTATGGGGATATCACTCCTTTTTTCAGTTTATTATTACAACTTGTAACATATTGTGGCACCAAAGATTATAATTCTTTTAAAAAATAAGATTTTGTGATTTGGTTGCTAAGAAAAGTTGTGCTTGTTACTGTGTTAATGATATAAATAATATGTTACAAAGTATAGCAAAAGTTTCGTTCCAATCGGTCCAGCCGTTCTCGAGTTACGGCATCACTTCCGGTTTTCAAAATGGCGGTTGACATCACTGCCACCTAAAATTTGTATCTATAAATGTTATGTAACATTATAAGCCTTCTGAATATGTAGTTATTGATATAAGAGATGATTTTAGTCAGATTTGTCATTTTTATGACGTCATTTCCGGTTTAGGTTATAGAACATCTCTTCTTTCACTATTGGTATTCCTTATAGATGACCTTCTAAATCGAATGGCGCTAATTTCGTTCTAATCGGTCCAGCCGTTTTTGATATATGACGTCACTTCCGGTTTAAAAATGGCGGCACAAAAAAATTATAAGAACAAAGGTATCATCAGACGCCAAAAGTGCACATGTGGTAAAATTTTCATATCGATCGGTTCAGCCGTTTAGGCTGTGGCGGTGATAGCAACGTTTCCTGATATCTGAATCTGAATCTGAATCATCATCAGATAGCATTTAAAAGGGGTGTAATTTCACTGTTTTCACGGCCCTCTAGCACTCAAACGGCATAACGTATTGTTCCCAAATTTGGTATATGTTGTCAGGTGGGCCATAGCTCGAAATTAAGTTATTTCGCAACAATGTGAGATTTCCCAATTTTGAGATCCAGTAGGCCGAAAATGCTAGGTTGTTGCTTACAGTAAAAGTGTTTGGTCTGCTCCTCAGTTTATTAGGCATTTACGGTATGTTGAGTGAGTGTGAGTGTATAGTACGACTTGGCTGGGTGGAGCGACCGCTCCACTAGATGGCTTCTGGTCAGGTTCCTTGACAATCAATCCTTGTTATTATCAATGAAATCAGAGCTCACCTACTAGAGTTAGATGATGAGTTAGCATAGACTTCATGGAATGATACTGTGGCGGACCAGCACCAAACCTTCCCTCACGCAGTAGACCGGTTCCCGCCTGTCCTTGAATCATGCAGGCGAGCCAACATCCCCGCCTGCAAACTACACATCGGAACCTGCGCAGTAGAGGTGAGATTTGGGAGGGGTTGGCGCTGCCCACGCCGCGGCAGAACATAGACCGACGAGGGAGAAGAGAGACGTCCCAGCGGAAGACTTTTCCACGCGGATTCACTCGTCGTCTTTACCCAACTGTCTTTGTCATTACTTTGTACCTTTCGCCAATTATAAACCTTTTGCATAATTACTGTGTCAGTGTTCATCTTGTTCCCCGCGCCTTGTGATTCCCACAGTGGTGACCCCGATACCTAAGTACACGATTTCGACGCAAACAATAAAGTAGGAGTCAGCGAGCGCAGCACGGGACAACAGCACAGTAAGTCACAGCACACATTCATCCAAAGCATTTCCACAAATTCAACCGCTCAACATGGTGAACCCAGACGGCGTGGAGAACGAAGACCAGGGGAGGGTAAACCAGGTCGCCGTCCGCGCCCCACCATTCTGGCCAGAAAAGCCAGCGCTGTGGTTTGCACAGCTAGAGGCGCAATTCGCCCTCGCGCGAATCACGCTAGACGCTACAAAATTCAACTACGTCCTAGCCCAACTAGATGCCAAACATGCCGCGGAGATTGAGGAGCTGATAATCAACCCTCCGGCTACAGACAAATACGAGACAATAAAGCGCGAGCTCATTGCGCGCCTAACAGCCTCGCAGAGCTCTCGAATGCGGCAACTACTAGAAAGGGAGGAGATCGGGGACCGGACTCCGTCACAATTCCTCCGCCATCTCCGCGGACTAGGTGCACCGTCCCTGCCAGAGGACATGTTGCGAACATTGTGGTTGGGCCGCCTCCCCCTGAGGATGCAAGACATCTTGGCTGCGTCGCCAACTACAGACGTGGCGGCACTAGCAAACATGGCCGACAAGATCGCGGACATTCCCAGCGGACCGCGAGTCGCTGCTGTAAGTGGGGACGATGGGTTCGAGGAACTAAAACGGCAACTCGCATCCTTGACTGCTAGTGTCGCGGCGATCAGTGACGGGATGCGCAGCAGTCGTCAACGCCGACAGTCCAGCAGCAGGGCGCGTCAACCAAGCCCACGGTCCAGCAGCAGGGCGCGTCAACCGAGCCCGCACGACTCCGAGGTATGCTGGTACCACCGGACCTTCGGCGACCAGGCTCGACGCTGTCTGGCACCCTGTAAGTATCAGGGAAAAGCCAAGGGCGGTCAGTGATGGCAGCTGGCCACGCCCTAACAGCATATCGCCTATTCGTTTCTGACAAGCGCACTAAGATCCGTTTTCTCGTCGACACGGGTTCGGACCTGTGCGTCTACCCGCGGGACATGGTTTTAGGCCATCCAGGGAAGACAACCTACGTCCTCTCGGCAGCAAACGGATCGCCGATCTACACGTACGGCCCAGTTAACTTGTCCCTCGATCTGGGACTGCGCCGCGAATTCACTTGGCGGTTTGTTGTCGCCGACGTCTCCCAGCCGATCATCGGGTGGATTTTCTCGCTCACTACGGACTGCTCGTCGACGTACGCCGACGGCAGCTGAGGGATGACACAACGACGCTTGCGGTGCATGGGCAACTGTCCACTGGGCCACTAGGCCATGTCAAGGTCGTCTCACACGACAGCAACTCCATTTCCGGCTTCAAGGCGCTGTTTGCGTCTTTCCCGGACATCACACGACCTTCTGGCAACCCTCGAGCTCCACAACACAAGACGATGCACCACATCGACACGACACCAGGACCACCAGCGGCGTGCAGACCTCGACGGCTAGCCCCAGACCGCCTCAACATCGCGAAGCGAGAATTCAACTCGATGCTCAAGTCAGGCGTGGCCAGACGTTCTTCTAGTAGCTGGTCTGCCCCTTTACACCTAGCACCCAAGAAGAATGACCAATGGCGGCCATGTGGGGACTACCGCGCCTTGAATGCACGGACTATACCCGACCGATACCCTGTACCGCACATACAGGACTTTGCTCAGCGACTCGCAGGCAAGTCGATCTTTTCCACCATCGACCTGGTCCGAGCATACAACCAGTTACCGGTAGCCCCCGAAGATATCCACAAGACAGCCATCACGACGCCATTCGGATTGTTCGAGTTTCCAGTCATGAGTTTCGGACTCCGCAACGCCGCCCAGACGTTCCAGCGGTTCATTGACGAGGTGCTGCGCGACCTCGAGTTCTGCTACTCCTACATCGACGACATCCTCGTTGCCTCCGTCGACCAGGAGCAGCACAAGCAACATCTTCGTCAGCTCTTCGAGCGGTTGACCGAGTACGGCGTCGTGGTAAACCCAGCAAAGTGCGTGCTCGGAGCAGCGGAGGTTACCTTCCTCGGCTACACGGTAAACGCGGCAGGCACCCAGCCTCTGCAAGAGAAGGTCGACGCAATCTTGTCACGCGAAAAACCGAGCACGGTGAAACACCTCCGACAGTTCTTGGGCATGGTAAATTTCTACCGACGCTTCCTGCCTCATGCAGCCAAGACACAGGCCCCACTCAACGGCCTGCTAGTTGGCGCCGACCCGAAGGGGAAAACACCCATCACCTGGACGCCAAACCTGCAAGACAGTTTTGAGCAGTGCAAGAAGGACCTTGCCAGCGCCGCACTCCTCGCACACCCCGACATCAACGCGGAACTGGCAGTAGTTGCAGATGCCTCGGACACCAGCGTCGGCGCAGCACTACAGCAAAGGACAAGCCGCGGATGGCAACCACTCGCCTTTTTCTCCCGCAAGTTGAACACCGCCCAGCGCAACTACGGTGCTTACGACAGGGAGCTCCTAGCCATATATGACGCCATCCACTACTTCCGCCATATGTTGGAGGCAAGAACGTTCACTGTCTACACGGACCACAAACCGTTGACATTCGCATTCAAGCAAAGACCGGACAAGTGCTCCCCGCGCCAGTTTCGGCATCTGGACTTCATTGGACAGTTCACTACAGACATCCGCCACATTCCAGGGAGAGACAATGTCGTCGCCGATGCCCTATCCCGAATCGAGGCCATCGCTTCCCCAGTAAGCTACAACGACATCGCAGCCGCCCAGAAGGAAGATGCTGAGCTGCGCGCGGTGAAGCACTCGAATTCAGCCCTACAGATCCATCGACGGAAACTCCCCGACGGTCTCACCATTCATTGCGACACATCACTACCGCTTCCACGACCGTTTGTGCCGCAATCGCTACGACGCCGGGTGTTCGATGGCATGCACAGCCTGTCCCATCCTGGCATCAGAGCATCTACAAGACTGATCACGCAACGTTTTGTCTGGCCATCAGTGAACAAGGACTGCCGAGAGTGGGCTCGCGCTTGCATCACATGCCAGCGTGCAAAGGTCACGCGCCACGCAACAGCGCCAGTCGGCCATTTCACCACACCCGACAGCAGGTTTGAGCATATCCATGTCGACCTGGTCGGACCCCTTGCAGTCGCAGACGGTTTCCGGTACATCCTCACATGCGTGGACCGATTCACTAGGTGGGCCGAAGCGATACCAATCGTTGACATCACGGCCGAGACCGTGGCCACCGCTCTCGCCTCGGGTTGGATGCAGCGATTCGGCATACTGCTTCGCGTCACAACGGACCAAGGCCGCCAGTTCGAGTCGAACCTCTTCCGTGCGCTCAGCAAGATGGCTGGCATGTCACACATTCGGACCACAGCCCACCATCCCCAAGCGAATGGGATGGTTGAGCGCCTGCATCGACAGCTAAAAGCAGCCCTCAAGTGCCACGGTGACCAAAAGTGGACTGAAGCCCTGCCGTGGGTCATGCTGGGCATACGCGCCTCTTGGAAGGAGGATCTGAAGGCCACCTCCGCAGAACTGGTCTACGGAACAACACTCCGCCTACCGGGCGAATACCTGTCACCTTCCACAGGAGGGACAGACTCCACGCCGGCTTACGTAGAACGCTTACGGCACCGTCTCGCCCAGCTTCGACCGACCCCCGCGTCGCACCACGGCTCACACTCGGTGTTCATGTTTAAGGATTTTGCAACCTGCACACACGTCTTTGTGCGGCACGACGCGGTCCGCGCACCCTTGCAGCCACCTTACGACGGTCCTTACGAGGTTATAGCCCGACACGAAAAATACTTCACTATAGCCCGAAACAGCCAGCGGGTCGTGGTATCGATCGACCGATTGAAGCCGGCCTACATTCTCAGGGATCCGACCGCAGCGAACACTTCAAAATCAACCTCCGACACTACACAACCCATGCCGAGGAGCACCTCCAATCCCGGGTCGACTCCTACTAAGCCACCAACAGCATCTACCTCAGCAGCGGTGCCAGCCCGCATTCCGGTCCTACACGAACACCCTGTAAAACAACCTGCGGAAACACGGACTGACTCCCAACGGACGCCCAACGTCGTTGTTGGTCAGCCGCTAACTTCACGACCGGCAATTCGCCCACATGGGCCCACGAAGACCACCGGGGACGTGCGACATGCAGCCCTACCAACCACAACTCGACGAGGACGCCACGTTCACTTCCCCGCAAGACTGCGCGACTGAGCACGCAGTTATCATCGTGCCGTCACTACATTCCGACACTGGGGGGAAGTCCTGTGGCGGACCAGCACCAAACCTTCCCTCACGCAGTAGACCGGTTCCCGCCTGTCCTTGAATCATGCAGGCGAGCCAACATCCCCGCCTGCAAACTACACATCGGAACCTGCGCAGTAGAGGTGAGAGTTGGGAGGGGTTGGCGCTGCCCACGCCGCGGCAGAACACAGACCGACGAGGGAGAAGAGAGACGTCCCAGCGGAAGACTTTTCCACGCGGATTCACTCGTCGTCTTTACCCAACTGTCTTTGTCATTACTTTGTACCTTTCGCCAATTATAAACCTTTTGCATAATTACTGTGTCAGTGTTCATCTTGTTCCCCGCGCCTTGTGATTCCCACAATACCATCAAATCTTTGTCTGCCAATCTGTTTCTTTTGAATCGTTACCGTTTTATATTTTGTTGGGTGTGCATATTTAGTTGTCTGTTTGAAGTAGGTATGTTAATAAAAGCCCTCGGCTTAGCTTTCAAACTGTCCTACATGATGCTGTATTGTTTCAGACGCTGCGCAGTGGTTTCTACGCCGCTCCGTCAGCGCCGATGGACGCCGCCGAGGTGGCCAGCCTGCGCTGCTCTGTGCTCGCTGCAAGCGCGTACGTCACGCTCTGTCTCGGCGAGTACACGCTGGCGCTGGGACACTCCAGAGAGCTGCTCGCACAGCCCAAGATCTCCGGCAAGCAGAGGTCAGTGCGACGCGAGGTTTCGTGGATATCAAGTGGCGTCTTGATCAGCATCACGCACGTCAATAGAAGTGCAAGCATGTATCGATACCAATTTTGCAAAACCTCGTATCTACATTTTTTCAAAAATAGTTTTATTACGCATCAAAATATTTCAAATCAATCAATCTTCCTGCCTGTAAAACCTTGAATCTGTGCACCCAATGAAATGCGGTCATTTCGCAGCCTTCTAAATCCTCATATAAGCAGATACGAGGTTTTTCATGGTTGCTTAGAAAATCATAGAAAAGCAATATGAAAAACCAAGTGTCTGCTTTGAATTAACATTGGTAAAAACTCGTATCTGATATTTAATTTAAATATTTGCAAAGTTATAAATTAGGAGATATAGTACCTACATAATTCTATTGTACCTAGTATTTGAGAGGCATTGAAAATAAAATAAAATTTTTATACCTAACTAGTAACTAGTAACTACCCAAAAATTTAATTTACAATGTGTTTTTTGATTTTCCTTTTCCTGAACATTTTGTTTTTGTACCTAGTTATGTACGAGGTAGGTATTGCAAAATTAGTATCAATATTATATTATACATGCCTTGCCGTTCATCTAGAAAGTCTAAAAGCGTATTAAAAAAGGAAACTAAGAGCTGTATTTATTCTCGCACCGACAGGTTGCTCGGCCATTTGTACTCGGCCGAGGCACTCATCCTGCAGGACCGCCTCTCCGACGCCATCGAGCATCTACATCCGGACATTGCCAACGAGCTCAACACCGAGGTGTCTCGCGACCTCGATCTGGACATCTCTGCTGAGGAGGGAAAACCTCTCTCCGGTAAGCAGCAGTGATGGATTAGTCGATGAACTTCTTTTGACGAGATGTTGGTCACGTCGACAGGGTTCAGTCATGGGAACAAGATTTATTTAGACTAAGCAAAAACTAATATGCCCACTACTCCCCGAGCCCTGTACTATGGCTGATCTTTTCGAAGCCAATGAAATAGGGATTAAGGTGGCAGAGTATTGGAAGCAGAAAGTTTGATTTGGACACGGAAACGAACGAGCAAAAACTTGCTTTGCTGTTTCCTGTAGTATACTTCTTTGATTCACCTTTATTATTACTACCTTCTCTCTTAGTGTATTTTGTCTATTGTTGTGTATTTATTTAGAATGTGCATTACCATAATGTTGTTTGTTTCTAGTATTGATTATTTGCCACATACAGTTCCAATGGGGGCCTTGTGGCCGCGACCAGCTTTGGTTTTGTTTGGTATTTAAAATTCTTCTTCTTCTTCTTCTTTTTCCTAAGCCTTCGGCTTGTTCATTCACTAGAATTATTATTTGTCTCGCCATCTTTTCTTAGGTCTACCTACACTCCTTCGACCTTCCGGAAATCTATCCCTAGCTATTTTAACAATGCGATGTTCTTGCATGCGATCAATGTGTGTGTTCCACATAATATGCCTTTCTTCAACCCAGTCACATATTGGCGTAACACCACACATTTCCCTGATGTTATTACTGCGAATCCTGTCTAACAAAGTGTTGTTCGTAACTTTTCGCAAAGTTTTCATTTCCGTAGATTCCGTCAGTCTCTTGGTATAAGCTGTGTCCGGCCTCGTTTCTGCAGCGTATGTGATAATCGGCCTCACCAAACTCTTATAAATTCTGGCCTTGGTTTCTTTGAGCAAGTGCTTGTTCCTCCATATCATATCGTTAAGGCATCCTGATATTCTGTTCGCCTTCTCAGTCTGTGTTCTAACTTCAAATGGCAATATCCCACTACTTGTAATATTAACACTTGTAATATTAAGTCATGCTCATTATTTGCTCGATTATCACTCCGTCTACCTCCAGCTTACATCGAATAGGGTTCTTGGCTATGACCATTGACTTTGTTTTTGAGGTTGCAATTCTCATGCCCACTGCTTGCGCCATATTTTTAAATTGGAAGAGAAGTCTTTGGAGGTCGTCTTCACTTTTTGCGAATATTATCGCGTCGTCAGCATAACATACATTTTTTATTTCGTCATTACCCATTCTATATCCATTACATTCGCGAAGACCAACTATGATTTCATCCATGACGAGGTTGAACAAATAAGGACTCAAGGAATCCCCTTGTCTAATTCCTTTGCTAATTGTGATCACACCACTTACTTCTTACTTCTTTAAAAGTAAAATGTATTATTTTTTAATTAGATATAAAAATAAATTGTGGTTGACTGTCATTTTACTTGACATTTCCAACCCGAAACCCTCTACATAATATCTAATATCTATGTATGTTTTTACTATTTATTGTGATTGCTAAGGAGTTGTCATGATTCTAGCTTGGTATCCAAACACTGTGGCCACCGCACGAACAATTCTTCGTTACAACCTCGCCGTCGCCTATGCTCTCCGTGGTGAACTCGACAAAGCCACCGATGTCCTCCAGCACGTAAGTTTCTCAATAATGTTATGTTTTAGACAACTAACCTTATCTTGTATACCTACCTAAATAATTTTCGTACAGGTAATAATGAGTGTGCATTGTGCATTCCTTGCAAAGCTAGATTATACGTAGTAGGTATATTGGCGTGCAGATATTGAGCGATACAAATGTATCTTCAGAAATTATTATACTTTCTCACGATTGATCTTTCAACCCGGACTTCTGTCACAAATCTTCACTTGCAACCCTGGTCTCCCCAAATTAATGGACAATGGATTTCTTTTACCCTACAATTAGGTAGATGCCAAATACTTTTGTTTCTGTTCCTAGATAGTTGGTGAATCCCAATGCTAAATGCATGGACGTATAGTAGGTTGCTTTTGGCTTAGGTATTTAATGCACTGTAAAGCCCGTCTTCCATGGTCGCGGATTTTTACCGCAACGCGATTCCTCGCCACAATCTTGGCCTCTCAGCCAATCAGTGCTCGAATCGCAGCGCCGCGTGACGTCACGCGAACCGCAGCTGAATGTTGAGCCAACTTTAATACTTGCTATTCCGCTACGCTGCGGCGGTTTCGCCGCATGCGCTGTAAACGACTACCAATAGGAGCGCTCTGGCGCTGTTCGTAATTGCTTAAAATTCCGCTAGGTTCGTCTCAAAATATCGCGCCGCAATGGCAAATCATGGAAGACGATGGGTGCGAAATCGTCCCGCAAAACCGCATCGCGGCGAAAAAAACCGTGACCATCGAAGAAGCACTTTACATAGGTATTACTTATCTGAATAAAAACACTGTGGATTCTAAATATCAACGGATTTTGTTTCTCTTTGGGTTTCAGATTTGGATGTCGAAGAGCCCCGGCTGCGACATTCCCATCCATGTTGTGATGTTAGCCATTTACGTTGAACTGAAATTAGGCAAGTACTTAGGTCTACATAAACGATTTTTAAAAATCTATCCTCAAAATATTGCTGCAAATACATTCAGTTTGTAAATTGTAATTAACAATGGCAATGAAGTGTAGTAAGGTATATACACTAAGAAAACGCTCGGTGTACAGTGATGATGAGCTTGCAAAATTTCCAATTGATCGGATCTACCAATCGGAAGATATTATTTTAAATATTTGAACCAATCAACAGATTTGAAAAAAAAATATGGGTCTTTAAGGGTGCATACCGTTTTTGGATCCAAACGTCCAGTTTCCCTATCCTTTTAACATTATGGCGTAATCACCTGGACCCTTACCTAATATCGCCAATTTTTTAGTAGCACCGTGTTACAGTAGCACGATCGGCTAGTTGCCATGGCGACAATGTTAGCTCTTATGGCTAAAACTTTTAAAACAAAAGTTGTGCTACAGTAACACGGTGCTACTGAAATTTGGCGATATTAGGTAAGGGTCCTGGGTGTGACCTTGAGTCCAATCTAGTCGAAATACAGTTCGTTTTTCCTTTGTTTGAACTCTCTACAGACGGAGCCACCGTCAGTTGTTCTGTAAGGCCGAGAAAGACAACATTGCAAGGTGAGCGCGCAATGAAGTCTTTCTTGGCCTAGCAGAACAACTGACTGTGGCTCCATCTGGTGAGAGTTCAAACATAGGAAAAACGAACTGTACAGGCATCCATGTTGGGTCAGAAAGCCCAACCTCTTTAGTTTGGGCATTATGGACACTGGTTTGAGCTCATTTGTTGACACGGCAAGTTTGATTTAGTTGATTTATTTTTAATGTGTTTATATTATATTTGTACTTGTGGGCGTCAGCCCGTTACAAATAAAGAATTAATAATTAATAATTAAATAATTAAATCCTATGGTGACGTCAACGCTCAACTCGCCCAAATAGTGGAATGCACCCTAAACCTCTGTGTTGGTCTTCACTTGTGTGCAAAATTTCAGCTCGGTCGGAAAACGGTGCAACCTGTATGCCATCAGTACCTTACAGAAAAAAATAACTGCCAAATGAGCGAAAAATGGAGATGCTTGCTCAATTATATTTAAGTACCTACCTAGATAATAAAAGCATAGGGTATTTAGTAGTCAAGGATAAAAGTAAGTACGTGTTATAATGTAGAAGATCTTATTCCCCAGCACTTCTTGATGTATGAATTTGTTTGTTTCAGGTCACTCGGAAATCTCTCGCTCAATTGTAAAGCAGCATTTGCCTCAATACCGATAGCTAATCGTATCCGTCTGCTCTCGGTGTGTTCTGTGAGCGGTGTATTTGCTACTATTATTGCTTGACCTCATATAGGAATTATAATATTAAATAATAATATTACTCTGTAGGTATTTATTAATATTATTTGTGGGGGTCTCTGCTCTAAAATTTTGATAGTTCCATCATGTAAACACAAAAATGTAACACCCTTCCTTACTCCCAAAATATTAGCTTGGATCTCTCTGCTTGCACAATTGCAGCAACCTAGCAATAATACCAGCAATACCTCTGCAAAGTGCAGTTATTAACTTATTTATTTCTTTGTTATTGTTGATCGAAGAAATTTGGTGCAATTAAAGTTCAGGAGGGCTATTCTAAATTTCCGTGTCGTCTCGTATCAATTGATACGGTGTCACTGCCGTGTTAAATAGATAGCACTCCAGTGTGCAGTGAGCCCGTATCACGTGAAACGAGATGACAATGGAATTTCGAATAGCCCCCCAGTAGTAGGTACGTACAATCGACAATGTCAATTTCGCTCGAGAGATTTTCTCAATTCATTTCAATTAATTTTTTTTCTTTAATAGGTAGTACTTAAAACAATACAATAATTTATCTATGATTTTTATCTTCATAATTTATTAGTTAGATTGCCTGTAAGAAGAATAATGTTTGTTAATATATTATATGTCGGTTAAATATTATATTTTTTTGGACATTTGAACAAAAATTTGCTTTCGCGCGCTTAGTAGGAAGTACCAACCTAAAGATGAGGAAGGCGGTGGATGCCGGATGGATTTTGTTGATGCCAAATTTTTGGCGGGATTCGGTTGCTGTCCTGCTTTTAATCTGTCGGAAAGCGTCTTGTCGGTAAGTATATGTGTTTGCTTGGTAATTACAGCTACAGCCATCATAATTTGAATCATTAAATACGGCCCTTATATTGTTTTGTATTTTTACATTAGTACAATAATATGGCAAAAGATGTGGGCAGTACTAGTCTTGATTCTAGCATGCATTATAGGTTAAGAGTGCCCAAAATCTGACAGTTCACATTTTGTTTGTATCATCTAAGATTGAAACGCCGCAGATCAGCTTCGTTATGAACGAACTTTTGCACTGTACCTTGCACTTTTGCATGTAGTAGGTACAGTACAAAGGTTTTAATCCTTCCTGCACATGCATACTTTTGCTAGCTGCCAAAATGTCCAAGATCTCTAACGTGTCACTCAATGTCAGACGAATAATGGGCAGCAAGTTACCATCTATAACTATAAGTCTCCAACAACGATAGTGTCTTCTGTCATTCCATTTTGCAGTTTTTGGGAATATGTCTGATTGTCTACTCTAGAAATTGATCATGCATAAGAAACGACATACAAGGGCCGGGAAAGCCCAGCCACCGAACCCCAAGGAATTTCGACCTTCAGCCAGAGAGGATGCACTTTTTCTAAAAATGGGAAAAGTTTTTGCAAGGGCCCAGATGAGCAGGACATCTCATCCTAATTTGATGGAGAAGTTAATGACGATGTACGAACAGGTAAGCGGTCCACATGACATGACTGCTGTTTGTACGTAACTCCTAGGCATTTACCTAAATATGGATTTTGATTTTCAGCTGGAACTTCCAGAATTCACTCTTATCTTCAAAGCATGTCTGAGAATTCCATTCAAGATTCTTGAAAAGAATCCAGGCGTTGATAGAACTCTAGAGTTTGCAGCTAACTTCTGCATTGAAGTTAACAAATCCGAAGACAAAGAAGAAACTGGCGACATGTGTCCGTTCTTTGTCAATGTCATGTCCTTTTTGCTAGATGTAAGTACATAAGTAACCAGCACTCTTGTTTTACAAACAGGTCTTGTTAAATTGCAAGTTTCTTACATATTATGTACCTACTACCGTATTTACTCGCATATAGGTAGTCCGCACCCCTGTTTTTGCAACTGGTTTTTCTAAAAATGCTATAAGCATTTATTTACTGCGTATAGTCCGCATCCCTGTTTTGAGATTTCAATATTTGAAATATACCCGCGGACTAGGTACTACCTATATGCGAGTAAATACGTAATAGGCAATCTGAGTTAAATCCATTCACTGTAAAGTACGTTTACAGTTCGACGTTCGGCGCTCAGCGCTCGACGTTCAGCCTCCTGATTGGCCAACGCCGAGCGCTGGCATTCAAGGGCCTTTGACCTTGAACGCTGAGCGTCGAACGCCGAGCTGTAAACGTACCTTAAGAATGACGACCTTGAAACAAAAGTTAAGCCAATTATTAGATTGACATCCAGCAATCTATTAGGTAAAATCAACTTATTAATATTATAAATAATGTATCATCACAGATTAAAATGGTATTCAAAATTGAGAGAGCCGGTTTCAAAGTCGTCATTCTTAGGGGTCATTCTTGGGAGGACTCTACCTATTGGGACTGGGGAATCAGTCCAGAGAAAAATGTGCAAGGTTCCGTGGTTATAGAACACGACCACCTCATTCCCAGACCTCAGCATCCTCCCCGCAGTGCTTTAAAATAAGAGATTGTGTAGTACAGTTCGTTTTTCCTTTGTTTGAACTCTCAAGTCTCAACAGACGGAGCCACCGTCAGTTGTTCTGTACGGCCGAGACGGACAACATTGCAAGTTGAGCCAGAACAACTGACTGTGGCTCCATCTGGTGAGAGTTCAAACATAGGAAAAACGAACTGTAGGTATACGTAGGTATCTAGGTACGGTACCTATATTTTCAAGAAGTAGCATTTCATTATCAACAGAATATTTTTGATATTGTTTTACAGAATAGCTCTGCAAATTTACCAGCTGTTCGATTCCGGATTTGCCAGATGATTAATTTGGTGATGTCAAACCTTGGTCAAAACGTTGAGCTGGACGAGGCGCTAGCCGATCGGATCATGGCATCCTTGATTGATCGGTTGAAGGATAAGATTCCGGGCGTGAGATCTCAGGCTGTTTTCGCTCTGCAGCGACTACAAGATCCCGGGGATCCAGACTGCCGGGTTGTCAAAGGTGATTGGATAATTTATATTTAAATTACTCTAGTCCTTATAAGATACTTGTACACAATTTACACAACTAGGTATTTAAAATTTAAATACCTAGGTATAGCCCTTTCAGACCCAGGCAAAAAATTATTTCAGGTAGATTTTTGAAAAGTTTGTTTGTTTCCCTCAGATGATAAGTTTTAAGAGTTATGGTGACCCATCCAAAAAGATTGTGTACATAGTTCATATATGTACACTTGACAATTCATAAAACGGTATTTGAACAAAACAGATTGGCTGCTGGGGGCCAATTCTTGAGATTCACGTTTTGAAACCGTTTTACGTTTACATGTTATAAAACTGGAAACAGTTGACAACTATCGATTAACATTCAACTTTTTTACGTTTTAAACAATGAAACCGTGACACGGTTTCAAAACGTGAATTCTCAAGAATTGGCCCCCTGGTCAGGTTCATTGACAATCAATCTTTGTTATTATCAATGAAATCAGAGCTCACCTACTAGAGGTAGATGACGAGTAAGCATAGACTTCATCAGATGATGCCATCACATTTTTTTCAGACAATCCATTTCTTTCAAATACCGTTGGTCATACCCTTTCATCATGGTTGGGGGGGGGGGGGAGAGGGGATTGCAAAACCCGGAGGGGGAGGGCCCTGCGCCCTAGTGTTAGTGGAAATAGTAATAGATCAGTAATAGTAATTTGTGTATAATTTCGGCAAAGTTTAGAGGTGGGACCATTTTTGGACTTCAAAATTAAATTTTCTTCAATGTGTTCTTCCATTTTTCAGAATTTGTCTACCACATGGACTTCGATCCAAGCCCGGAAGTACGTTCTACAATTGTGCAGTGCATCGCTCGCTCAAGTATCACAATTCCGATGATCGTGAAACGAAGTCGCGACGTGAAGGATATTGTACGTCGTAATACACTTCTTGTTTTTGCTAAGATTCACCTGAAATCGATCAAGATCGTTCACCGTGAGGACGTTATTAAATACGGACTGCAGGATCGGTCTTGTAAGTACGACAACTATTTTTAAAATTATGTTTATACCTAAATCTCTTTTTTTTCACTTCTCACAGATTTAGTCGGAATGGTCGCTTACTTCTTTCTGTTTACTTGACTCTGAAACTTGTTCCAGCGATGGTGAGGGAATGTACGAAGGCCATCCTGCTGCCAGCGTGGTTCAGTCTCGTTGAGAAGGACTTCATCAAGTTCCTGCAATGCTTCGACGTCAGCTCGACCGAAAGCTCGACTAAAACCTGCCAGCTAGCTCTTGACATATTAATGGAGTAGGTCACAATAACTATTATGTAAATAAATAGTGCAGCTTGCAAGAACTAAAGTTTTTAACTAGTTGTTTAATTTTAAATTAAATTTTTAAATTAAAATTAAGAATACACTAGGTACTCAATTATGGCAAAATTAAAGAGTAAAGACGTAATAAAAATTATAAACATGCCCAATCCTAGGTGCAAAAGTTTACAAATGTTTCATCAATAATTCCTTTTTTAGCAGGTTTTTGTTTGTTGAAATGAGTATCACTGATGGACTTCTCAACTTTTCAGATTTAAATAAATAGCTCAATACTCTGAAAATCCCAAAAATCAATGCACCAGGTACCTAAATAAAAAATTGTGATAATATTTTTTTGCATAGCTTTGCTTCTAACTCTATGAGATGTTATCTTGAAACTGGTTGTGGCAAATTAATAGTTCCGTACTTGATTCTGTTCTAGACGAGAACCGTTGGAGGAAGTGATGAGCTACGCCACGAAGCATCTGCACAACAAGATGATGCCTCTAAAGGACTTGTGGCTGTTCCGCGACAACGCCAATCAGTTTGCTCCGGAGAAGGTGTTCTTCTGGACCTCGCTGGTGAAGCATCTTCGCAAGCTCGGGCTGGAGGATGATGTGGAGAGCATCACGCCTGAGCTCACCCCCTTCTGTCAATACGTCACTCAGTGAGTCTAGTCATCTCATGATTTGAGTAGCTTTTAAAATCTCTCCATCGCTCTCAGACCTCACACAATTGTCGTGTTATCTGATGCGTCCTGCTCTCTCCACTCCCTCCACATCTTTTATCATCACATCCATGACAATATTAACAACAAAGGTGAGAGTGCGCTGCCTTGTCGGAAACCTGTGTTGATGTGAAACAAACCTTTTCTTCCGACTCCAGTCTGGACTGATCAACACAGATCGAATGTTTTAAAATGTGCATGTATTTGTGTTTAAGGTTGGTACTGGAGGGAGATGCTCCTGAGGAAGTGGATGAGTTCGATGACGAGCGACGCACGTTTGTCATCCGCCAGCTGATGCAGATGGCCGGCGAGTACGACCTCTCAGACGAGATGGGCAGGTAATCATCGTTCATTCTTGCTCTGGGTCACCCTTCCGTTGTATGTACCTATCCTTCATTTCTAGAGGGCCATTGATTGTGTTCTAGCTATAAGAAATATGAATTTAATTCTAGTAAAACTGAATTACTACACCAGAAAAAGTTATTTCACTATTTCCATAACCCATTACTTGGTTATTATGTTATTATAGGTGGAACCTACTCTATATTATTTCTTTTATTTTGCACTACATAGTAAATAAGAGGTACGTTGCCGTTGCCTGACATTGCTCAGGATTAGTAACATGTCATCCAGTTGTCAGTTGAGTTGCAGCGTACCAACTGCTTCAGGTCAACTCTGTGCACGCTGGTGGAGCGCATGATCGTCAGCAGTAACGTGAGCAACGCCGTGACGCCCGAACTGATCGAACTGCTCGTCAAGATTGAGCCCAACGTCAACGCCCGCATGCAGAAGCTGGCCGAGCTGGTCTCGGACATACACGTGCCTTTGAACGCAGCGTCGCAGGTGGCACCGGTCATGGAGGGGGATTTCAAGGAGCTCACGATGAAGGTAAACATGTTTGATAATAACTGGGGATTTTAAAAGTAAAAACCACAAAGAATTTTGATAACCTATTTTATTTTGTTTATATTATGATGTATAATAGTTAGAGCCAGTTTTAAATGGTGATGCGCGAATTCGCGAATTGTTCTGATTGCACTATTTTCTTCTACTAAAATCCATTTCATTGTGTATAGATCCCAAATCTACCATTTTTACATCGCGAAAAAAAACGAAATCCAACCCTGATCGCGATATTCAACATTTTCCGCGAAATGACCACGAAATAAAGGTTTTCTATTAAAATTACTGCTTTTATCCCCCTAACAGGTCACACAACAACAAACGAAACCAGTTTCTTTCCATGTGCTACTCACTCAACCCCCTCCCCCTCGCCAGACACTTTGCTACCCACCCTCAAAGTGAACCAGACCAGTCTAACCAGTTGATGATGCCTCCAGGCTGCTTTGTTTTGCGCCCCCATCTGTTCAAGGTCAACCGGTTTTCCCAACCCCCCTTCCACCCTCAACCAGTCGCAACTATTCATCAATAGTCTACTTACACAGAAGGATATTTTGGAACAATTACTGCACTGAAAATTGTTGGAATGGGAAAGAAAATATCTTGTCAAACTATACATTTTGCGTCATGAAATTTTAAATATTATGTATCAGCTATACAGAGAAAATGTGGGTTGGGGAAAAGACAGTGCAGAGCATTAAAGACGCCATTCTAGACAAGCCTATTTCAGTGCTAATAGTGCATGACCAACCCATTCCAATCCCTCCTCCAAAAAGGCATACATGTTTTTCATCAAATTATGGTTTCTGGAGGCTATTACAATGTGTTTTATAACCAATTTAATATCACCACAAATCGCGAAATCCCTCTTCCAGAAAAAACACAAAAAACGAAATTGATGATTTTAAAAACGAATTTTAAGAAATAAAATCACCATTTAAAACTGGCTCTAATAATAGTGTAATAGTGTGATAATGTATCAAATGTATTTCCTGCCAATTCTAACATACGGGGCAGTGACGTGGTCAGCGGGAGGACAGGAAATGGATCAGCTTCAGGCAGCGGAGATGAAGTTCTTGAGGAGTGTGAAGGGAGTCACAAGAATGGACAAGATCCGAAGTAAGAAGATAAGAAGTGAGCTGGGGGTAGAGAGACTGGGGTTTAAATTGGGCAGAGAGAGGCTTTGGTGGTTTGGCCACATGAAGAGGATGGGAACAGGGCGAGTGCCACGGCGGGTGTTTGAGTCGGCTACTTCGGGACCACGTAGAGTAGGAAGACCAAGAGAGAGGTGGATTGGAGTTATTAAGGACGATGTTTTGGAGAGAGGAGGAAGTTGGAATGAGTTGGAGGCTGAGAGACAGTGGGAGGACAGAACAAGGTGGAGGCAATTTGTGGAACAATTGGAAGTGGAGGAAGAAGAAGAAGACGAGGAGGAGACGCCAGGCGTGGCCAGCCGGTCTCCAGTAGTCCTGCGGCCCTAGAGTTGGTGGGAACACCCACCCCCTGACCCATTAAATTGGAACCAGCGGATAGATTTATATTTTTATCCCCACCGACGGCTGCCACCTTATCGCGGTGGTGGGGTTTGTGTTGGCCAATGATCCATTGCAGCTAAGCCGGGGAGCATATGCTCATGTGTAAGGGTACCCATGTCGGACAGGTCAGTGGTAAGGCCCAGACAAAGAGCAGCCAGGGTTGGCCTAACCATGTCCTCCCTTGAATTTGCGGTCCCCATCGGGCTGGCCTTCCCCCTCGAGATGGTGATCCCCCTGAAATCGGGTTCCGCCGGCCCGAATCCTTACACCCCCCGGTCCGTCCCCATTCCGGCCTGGCTTTCCCACCAGTGCTGGACTCCCCGGATCGGGCCCGTTAGGTCGACCCCTCCCTATGTCCTACAATTATGTTCAACAAAGTTAAATATAAAATTAATGTGCGCAATATAACCTCGTCATTGACGCGCCGTTAAACCAAACTAATCTTAATCTTTTTATTTTTATGAACCTGGCCCCATGGTGCCACTCAGTTTTAGTCCATAAATAATCGATTGCTAAATTTTGAGTTGCAGTCAACTCTCATTGATTTCTTTTGTGGGATTGGATTAGTCTATCTCTTTAGGTATTTTGTTTATCCTGTGCATCGGATTCTATGCTAAGTCATATAGGAGTGAAAGAATAATCTTTCCACATTAGTTTTGACAAAGAGCGCTTGGGCATCACTCATGAGTAATTGAGAAATTAACAATAAACATTGGACCATTGTAATGTATAGTCTCCTTCTATCTGTGTATATTTTGTTTTTTTTCTATATTTACCAAATGTTGATGATGTTTTAAAAGAAAGTTTTCATTGCTTCTCAGAAAGCCAAGCTGCGTGTGGCGATTGTGGAGAAGGCCACCGAGCAAGAGACCGCTGTTGAATCAGGCGAATTCCGCTTGGCCGACACGCTGAAGAACGAGCTGGTCGACCTCCGACTTCAGCTGGACCAGGTGAACGAAGCGCTGTCCACCGGGGATCGGGAAGCGGTGCGCCACGAGAGCAACGACGTCGACACGCTGGTGCAGTGCCTCACAGTCGTGTACGAGATGATGCAGAGCCCCACGGTCGTCACACTCGGCCCACAGCTCCGCAGTCTCATGCAGGACTTTGTCTTCAAGTTCTTCGAGGTGAGGCTTGGCGTAAAATATGCACCAATATTATTTTAAAACTTCTCATGAACGGTGAAGCTGTGAAATAGAATGTATATCAAGGGACACATTTTAAACTTGACTCTCCGCTTTTTCGATCATGACCGAATAACTGAGCGGTCACATGACAGCTGTCAGCCAATGAGAGAGCTGCTCTTCACTCTGATCTCTGCTTTTAATTGACAGCGAGTGTGTCGTACGTATTTTAGGTACTATGTTTTTTGTGTGACAGAAAAGTATTTTTAACTGTAACTAAATCTCAGTATTCCAATGGAATGTCATTCATTTTAGTATTTGAATAATGCATTTGTAGAATTCTCCGTGATGTAATTTGTTTCAATTCCCTTCCAGAACGAGCCTGACATCCATGTACAGGTTCTGTGCTTGAAGTGCTTGGCCTGCTTCTGCCTTCTTGACGAAGAATTGGCCAAGGATAAGATATCAGTATTCTTCTTGCAGGTAAACCTGAACACATATTCAAGCCTTGAAGTTAAAACTGAATTATTTGTCCACTTTCACTTCCCTACTTTTCATCTTGGTTTGTTATCAAGCCCAAGTGATTTCTCATGTGCTCCCTGCTCCTTGTTCCAGCTCGCGGATGCAGATGAGAATAGTGAGATCGGTATCATCTCGCTTCGGACCATCTTCGACTTGTTCTTATACTACGGCCTTGGAACATTTGGCATCGTTGACAACCTAGGTGAGTTACAACTCTGTTCATAAACTGAAATATAAAGTCTGAAATTGTATTTTGTCATCAAAATATTTACACTACCAAAAAATATTAGGTAGATAATATTACCTGCTGTCTATATCTGGTGGGTACTAATACTTATTCTAACCCAATGTGTTGCTCAATTGTTTTGTGCTAGCATGAAGTTAACTTCAAAATTTAAAAATTATGGTGGCTACCCTCTCAAAGCCCTTCAGGTGCCCTATGTAATTTAGCTGGAAACTAAAGAGAGAGATTACCTGAATGCCAGTGAAAACAATCAATTTACTTCAACTAAGATTTTTTGTTACTATTTCTTGAAACAAACGTGAATGACAATGTTCTCCAGACATAACCACGGCGCCGAAGAGCGGTGTGAAGCCATACAGCGACGTCATCGAGATACAGAGTAGTTCCTCGGATGGCGTGCTCTCTCCGCCCCGCAATGCCGAGACTTGCGTTCTGAAGACAATGTACAACATCTTCAATGACGCGGTGAGTGATTCATGCTATTCGCGTACTTCCTACAATAACCGTATTTAATGTTGGTTGTGTGTCCACCGTCCTTTTTGGGTGGCGTTCACTAGATTTTGGAATATAAAAAACAAACATAACATGGATAATGTTTGTAATCTCTAATCTGCCAAAAATTTGACATTTATATCTAGGTACCTATCAATTTTAAAATGCTCCTTGGTTCTACTTACTGAGCTTAAGTTGTAGGACTTTGAGTAGATTTCATAACAACCTCATTGCAAACTATTATGTACCTACAGGCTAAAGGTTGTTACTTGTTATATTGCATAAAAAATAAATTTTATTATTATTTGTCTATCATGAGTCATGACAATATTTGGATGGCAGGTCAACCATAATCCTTCTTCGTTGCACGAGTTATTCTTATTTGTAATGTCGTGAATGCCGCAGGAATGTCCGCTTCTGCATCCCGTCACAGCGGAGGGATTCTGCAAACTGCTTCTAGCGGGCCGCATCAACTCGTTCCGTCTGATCTCAAGGCTCGTGCTCGCGTGGTACGATTCAGACAGCACGAAAGAGATGAAGGACACCATCGGAGCATTCTTCACACTGTACTCCAGCAATCGCACCTTTGCGCTGCCGCTCTTGGTGAGATTACTTCACTTTACGTGATTAGGTAGTTAAAACTTAAAAGAACGGATGCGCTGCCACCTTACATGGAGAGTTTATAATAACGTAAAGAAATGAAAACGCTGCCTCCTAGAATACACGTTACATTTGTTGTTTACTTCAACCTCAATGTCTTCTTTTTCCTACTATTCATAATAATACTGGGTAACACAGAAAACAGATTTTATTTGTAATTTTTAAGGAATAATTTTTTGCAACTAGGCAAATGACAACGGAAATTGATGAATGGTTATGATCATAATAGGTAACTAAATGATATTGGTAAGGATAGACGGTGGGGAGGAGGTGGTCGTAGCCTATTAACAGGGAACATCCCTGCTGAGGGAGACCAGACGTCTTATCAATGTATGATCGGTTGTCAGGTACAAACGTTTCTGCCAACAATGGACATCCTGCTGGAGAGTTCCCCCGACTCCACGTTCGCAAACGTTGACATTAAGAATGTGGCTTCTTTCCTCATCAGCCTCACCAAACCGGGCATCAACCCAGATTTCAAGGAGGTAAACACCGACATGAAAGACTTGTTTTACTATTAGCTGGGATTATAACTGTTGTTTTTTTGGGAACAAGTGATAAATTGCAGTAAACATTGCTCTTGTTCATTGGTTATTGAAGTGGTTTAAAAAATAAATGTTCACCAAAAAATCTGCAGGATCTGTATTTTCAATTCTAATGAAAGAATGTGTGACGAAGGTATTTTTGCTATTATTTGTTATCTTACATACTATCTAGGTTGTGTATTCATCTGTCTCACAGAATGTGCACGATAACTTGGCTCTGGTCATCTGTGTTCGGATCTTGGAGGATCCAAGTGCTGAGTTGACGATATACTTGGTGCAAGCGCTGGCCATGCTCGAGCTGACCATGGAGAGTGACGCCCTGTTACAAAACGTATTGGACACAGCACGCCGCGTTAAGAAGGTACGTCTTAATGTATCCTATTCATTAACCCACTGAGCTCTTGTAAAGGAGGCCCATATTCATTCCACTTAACTAGCATTTAATGTGCCTTTCTGTTTTCGAGAGGGAACTGCTGGGAGGTTTCCTGACATACTGAGTTCAGTAAGGCTATTCCCGAGTCCAGCGACTGGATTTTTTTGTCCCGGTCCCGTCCCGAAATCAACCGGGATGTGACTGGAATCAGGACAAATGAGTAATCCCGTTTTAAATAATATCCCGCCGTATTTTAAATTCCTTTAGAAGGCGGTAAGATGCTCTGATTGGCTGCTGCGCGTTATTGGCTGACCGCTTCTAGGCTTCAAGGACAGAAGAACACTGACTACTGCTGCCTTCTGCCATTTCAGACCCAATCCACATCCAATTTAGAAGTTGATTTTGCACAATCCCGTCCTGAAACCCGAGATTTTAATGTGTCCCGACTTGATCCTGGATTCATATTTTAAATTAATCCCGTCCCATATCCCGAGTTCTTTTACAAATCCCGTTCCGGTCCCGTCTTGAATGAAAAAAGTTGTCCCGCACAGCCCTAATGTTCAGGGGGCCAATTCTTGAGATTCACGTTTTGAAATCGTTTCGCGTTTGCATTGTAAAACTTGAAAAGTTAAAAACTGTTGTTGAGCCTTTAACTTTTTTACTTTTTAAACGATGAAAACGTACATGGTTTCAAAACGTGAATCTCAAGAAGTGGCATCCAGGCATGCTCTTTCTCAAGTGCATTGTAAAATATAAAAAGACAATTTGCAGAATTCTAAAATCAATGTATTTTCTTTTATAAAATCTAAAGGTAGGTTTACAGCTCGGCGTTCGACGCTCAGCGTTCAAGATTGGCCAACGCCGAACGCCAGCGCTCTGCGTTGGCCAATCAGGAGGCTCAACGTCGAGCGCCGAACGTCGAACGCCGAGCTGTAAACCTACCTTAATGCTGTAGAATAAAATGCAAATGAAGTGACAACTAAACTTTGGTTTGACTCAACAGAGCTTGCTGTCCGACAAAGTAATGCTGAAGTTCCTAAACAAGTTCATCGACTCTCTGGAGAAGCTCGAGGACGACCGGGAGGAGTCGTTGATCGACGTGTCGGGTGCGACAATCGCAACGTCTGTCGCGGGCACAGTTGGGAGCAATGACAGGACGGAGCCAGACATTGATGTAACGGGTGCGACGTCTGTGGCGGGCACAGTTGAGAGCAACGAGGCCGATATTTCCGATGCTACTAGCCTGATGGACAGCATCAACCTAGCTGATGCTTCTACCTCGACCAAGAAATCATTGCCATCTACCAGATTAACTAAGAGTCAGGTAAACAGATATTAGCAAATAATAATCATAGAATTTAAAATTAGTTCAGTGGGAGCTCGATATTTTTTATTATTGACAATTGACATTCCAACATCTACAAATTAGCCCACATATAGTGGTTGGGAGAAAACAATAATATATTACAGACCACAATATGTAGAGCAAAATAACTACTTAAACTAAATAATGTTGATACTGTAAAAATAAAAAATGCATCAGAAAAGAATGTGTAAAATGAAGATAAGCTCCGAAATCTTGTGTTGTTGAAAATTCTATTTGGAAGTTAACTACATTAATATATTGTTTTTATACGGATGTCCATGTACACAATTGTTGTTGTACATAGTCACTCATGTTGAACATATGAACCATATAAATATATACCTATTACTAGAGCCAGTTTTAAATGGTGATTTTATTTCTTAAAATTCGTTTTTAAAATCATTAATTTTGTTTTTTGTGTTTTTTCGGGAAGAGGGATTTCCCGATTTTGTGGTGATATTAAATTGATTATCAAACACATGGTAACAGCCCCCAGAAACCCTAATTTGAAGAAAAACATATATGTTACATGTATGCCACTTGGAGGAGGGATTGGAATGGGTTGGTCATGCACTTAGCACTGAATTAGGCTATCTAGAATGGCGTGTTTAATGCTCTGTACTGTCTTTTCCCCGACCCACATTTTCTCTGTGTAAATGATACATACATATTATTTAAAATTTCATGACGCAAATGTATAGTTTGACAAGATATTTTCTTTCCCTATCCAACAATTTTCAGTGCAGAAATAATTGTTCCAAAACATCCTATTGTTATTTGTTAGTGATGAATACCTAGTTGTGACTGACTGGTTGAGTGAGAAAGGGGGGTTGAGGAAACCAGTCGACCTTGAACAGATGGGGGCGCAAAACAAAGCAGACTGAAGGCATCAGCAACTGGTTAGACTAGTTTTTTTTAGGGTGGGTAGCAAAGCGGCTGGCGAGGGAGGGGGGTTGAGTGACTGGCGCTTAGAAAGAAACTGGTTTCGTTTGTTGTTGTGTCTGTTAGGGGGATAAGGCAGTAATTTTAATAGAAAGCCCTCATTTCGTTGTCATTTCGCGGAAAATGTTGAATATCGCGATCATGGTTGGATTTCGTTTTTTTTCGAGATGTAAAAATTGCAGATTTGGGATCCATACACAATGAAATGGATTTTAGTAGAAGAAAATAGTGCAATCAGAACAATTCGCGGATTCGCGCATCACCATTTAAAACTGGCTCTACCTATTACCTACCTATGTTTGTATGTGCTCAAAATACGTACCTACAGACAACCTACTCGACTACATGTTATTATGTGGCCTGTGTTGCCTGGCAATGTAATCTGAATTGAGTACGTACCTCCAAGTATGCATCCACAGTGCTTGACGAGATTATTCAAATGGCTCGACTTGACGAACCAAGAGAGGGACATCACTCGATATTAACTGGATGTTTTGATTAACGATGAAATGACCGCTGTCTTCCAGGCGCCTGCTTTGGCCAACATTGCTGAGGACCCTGTTGAAGAGAATCCCACGGAGTCCAGCTCAAACTCGGAGGACAAGATCGAGATCCTCGCATCGTCGTCGCCACCGAGAAAGAAAACCAGGAGAGCCACGAGAGCCACGAGAGCCAACATAGTCATCCCAGAGTCTCAGAGTACAGTAGATTCCGACGAAGATATGGATGATTGAATCTCAAGTGTTATAGGTACGCATGTATACTTTTATTAATTAGTTGAAAAGAAATGGGTTTAATTGTGTATACACAACTTTATTTTAAGGCGACGTTTCAAGATCTGTGGTGATCTCACCACATCTCAATAGATCTCAATATACATGACAGTTGTGTTATTTTATTACTTCACCTAGGTACACTCAACAAATCATAAAACGGTATTTGAAAGAAATGGATAGTCTGAAAAAATGTGATGGCATCATCCGATGAAGTCTATGCTAACTCGTTATCAACCTCTTGTAGGTGAGCTCTGATTTCATTGATAATAAACAGGATTGATTGTCAAGGAACCTGACCAGCAGCCAATCCGTTTCGTTTAAATACCGTTTTATGCTTTGTTGGGTGTACCTACTTATTTATTGCTGACAACTTAACAAGTTGACATGTGCAGCAACACATAAGCGCATATCGTCAATTGTAAATGTGAGAGATTGAACTCGGTAATTTACCAGCATTTCTAAGTATAGAGGATTCTTGTTACGAAAGTTTTAAAAGTAAAAAATCAAATTACTTTACACAGTAATTTTCACCATATAAGTAGGGCTGGTAAAATCTGAGCAGTTTAATAAACGTTTCAACGCTCTCAAAATGTCCATTTAAATGTTTACTGAGCATAAAATTGATACAAGGATATTCATTATTGCCTCTCCCCTTATGGGACCACTTTCCAGATGTGACATTCTTGGGAGCTTATCATCAACACTTGTTGAAATTGTACACTTCCCAAAACTTTCCTTCAACTGATCAAATTAAAAATACATTTCAATTTAAATTGCAATATTTTTCAACACTTGCACTTAGTTATTTATTGAAACAACCACTCCATCTTGACTGAACTAAAAATATACCTATGCAATTACGCATGACGCGTGATTTCCAGTCTTTCCATTCTACTACTCATTGTGAAGATATGAACTTCTTCATATGCCCAGAGGTTATGTAGCCAGCAAAAAAATAAGGATCAATATAATATGTTGAACGGCATATACTAGCTTCAGCCTTGAAGTGACTTAGGGGTTGGCTTGAGCTAGGATGATGGCTGGGGGGGGATTGGAATCTTGTTTACAACAAGAGAAACAAAGGGAATGCCGCTCTTTTATAACAGATGAAAATACCTCGAATCATTCAATGAAATGTCACAAATTATATATCTTACCATCCGTTAATCTTTAAGGAAGACAATGGTGTATCTTAGATTTCAATACGATGCCTATGTGAGAAGCAGTTAAGAATTTTCTGAAGTGATATTTTGTCCGCTCACTCTGGTTTGAATATTTTCATCTTGTTCCCAAATTATTAAAATTTAAAACTGTCGAAACTTTTTTCCCACACACATATTGGAATTATATTACTATCTGACAATGCTCCGAAATATAAGGAAGAAAATGATGCAACACACATATCTCTACAGTATTTCCTGACGATGCAAACCCAAACATGTCCCACCCCTACATGTAAGTAAACCTGCTTCTCTTGTTCTTCACAGTGTGACAGCAATGTGGATGACCCAATGGCAATGTCCGAGGGTGTGTGGGAAGGGAAGTCGCATGAAGACAGACTGCAGTGACAACACTCTTCAAAGCCTGCCACACCTTGTACATGTCAAGATGCAAAGCTCAGGAATGTGCATTACCAACAATGCAATTTTAATTCGTATGCAATAATTTCGAGTACTTGTAATTTTCATTACTAGCAACTAGAATGGGACGATTCCGATACCGATTCCATGAGAATTGTAAGAATCTGGATTCATTGATTCTGGCTGAGCCCATATCTAGCGATTTTAATTCTTTACCAATTTTATTTAAATAAGTAATTTTGTTTAGTAACATAGCTGATTTCAATCAGTTAAGTGTGCTTTGTTTTATTCTGGTAAAAACTAGATAATTTCCATAAAACAAAAGTGTGTAATAACATGTAGGTACAGACAACGCATTAAGTCGTGATAATTCTTCACCCTTACAGAATATCATGATACCACCACTCATACAGCGAAGCTCGATAAGTTGCCTACAGCAAACCCCATAGTTATTTGTCAACAGAGGGATGACTGAATTACTGGGTTGTGTTCCTCAGGCCCAGATAGATCACACAGATAAGGAAGTCAATGTTATGTCGATCGAACAAACATAACTTAACAACAACCACATTTCTTTTATCGGAACTAATAATTTACTTTCAGTTAAAACAAATATAGTTGGTTGGTGCATTAGGATTTCATTGGTATTGATAATATCAAGATTGTTATAATACATTTTGGAGTATTTAAACTATTTAATTTTAATACACAAAAATTATTTAATCATTATTTTTAATTATTTTATCTAAAAATTCATTTATATTAAAATGAAGTTAAGATCGTCGATTAGAATGTAATTTGTATTTAATAAATCTTCCCAATAAAATAAATCGGTTAATTAAATGAAACCTGGTGTCAAGGCTGACAACATAATTTGATCTATAATATCAATCAGTATGTGAATCATTGATCAGAAAATATTTTATTGTTATTGTAAACACTTAAACAGCTCCTATAACCATCAAACCTTGGATACATTCATTTGTAAAAAGCGGAAAGTAACTGAGACTCCACAAAAATTGCATTATGAAAAATAAAAAAATTTAAACATAAAACATAAATATTATACATAAAAATTTATGTAAAATTAGATACATATCAATATAATATCGAACTGATTGTATAATATTACCTAATAGCTGTTACTTTTTAAGTTGGTGCACAAGTAGAATAACACTTTTTATTCACTTCGAACCAGCAAATACGTGAATTTATATTAATTTTGTTATAGGGAAGGGAAATTAAGATTTTATTGCTAAAACTGAATTTTTTGGTAATTCTTCAAATAAAACTACAACTGTGTAACCCCTGGTTAAACAGGTTTCATCACTATTATTTTTATCGCTGTGTCGTTCTGGAGCCCAAGTCTTGAAAAAAGCGTTTTGAAACCGTCTGGCGTTTTCATTGATCAAAACATAAAAAAGTTGAAAGCTAAGGTATAGTCGTCAACTTTTTTACGTTTTGATCAATGAAAACGCCAGACGGTTTCAAAACGCTTTTTTCAAGACTTGGGCTCCAGATGTTAAACGCATCATAGTATGATCTCATCAACTCTAAAACACTCTCTTCTTCTCTTCTTATTCCTCTAAAAAATCTATAAGAAAAAGCATTTTAAAAATACGCTAATCTTCCTAACGATTGATATCAAAATCCTGAGATCTGTCGAATAAACGAAAATCTTTATACTTGAATTGTCGAATTAGCATTTGTTTAATGACGGTCTACTCAGATTACAGAAAAATTAAGTAGTTTGGGAAATCACATAGGAAATAACAGTATTGATATTTTTGTGATTGCATCGCATCGAGTAGATATTAGTGTGGTGGAGTTGTTGACAGACAAAAACCAGTTTTTCAAGTCATCCGTCTGTTGATAAAATAACTATGGGTTGCTGTAGGCAACTTATCGAGCTTCGCTGTACGAGTGGTGGTATCATGATATTCTGTAAGGGTGAAGAATTATCACGACTTAATGCGTTGTCTGTACACTCCCCCAATTAATGAACGGTAATCGAAAGAAAATGAATTGACTGATTAAGGTTTGATGGCATCATCCCATGGAAGCAGTGCTAACGCATTATCTAACTCTGTCAGGTGAGCTCTGATTTCATTGACAATAACAAGGCTTGATTGTCAAGGAACCGGCCCAGCAGCCAATACGTTTTGTACCAAGAACCGTTTATTATTTGGGGGAGTGTACCTATTTAAATTGTTTCATTAAATAAATAGGAAATAGTAATGCTAAATAATCCAAAAGAATTGGAATCGGTCAAGAATCGGAATCGCAAGAATCGCTTCGAGGAATTGGAATCGTGAAAAATTGGGATCTACCCATCCCATCTCTACTACTAGCAGCCAATGGTATTGCAAAGGGCACTATGACATTCTATGCTGCTTGATATGAGTTACTGATTCAGAACTGTGCAATGGCCTGTGCGTGAACGTTGATTCTGGTCGTTATCTTCCTCCACTGTCTAAAAAACTGTGGATTGTAAAGCTGGAGAAGGATGAAAATTGTTCAATTTCTTATCCTTGATTATGTTCAGAAAGCATTGTTAGTATTAGTATTTTCTGAACCCTAATCTTGGAACTTTCAAACTTGATTAAGTGTCTACATGTAAGGTGACAATCAAAAGTTAGCAGTCTATCCCCATGCTGATGGAAAACCGGTTTATGAACTAATGGAACAACTGTACAAGCGTGGAAATTAGTTGTTTGTACTCTAGTCTATCTCTCTCTGCTCCATATAAAAACATGTTTATGATATGGGTCAGAGAGAGACAGAGTACACTGTACTTAATAATATAGAGCATGTACTTCTCATACAAGGGATATTGTGTCCATTACAGTTTTAGTATCATTCTGAAGAATGTCATTACTTTGGGAGATGGATTACATTTACATACTACCAATTTCATTCTGGATAACCGATGCCTCGGAAATCTCACCCCCTAAAATATGTTCTTCAGACTTTACTTGGATTGGAAATCCAAGTCAGTTTCTTGTTTCAAACTGATTTGTGATTAGTATTTGGTTGGAACAGTCTTGCTTGATGATTCAGGGAACACAATCCAGTAATTATTAGCCTATTATCACAACAAGAAGGTCATTTAATGAGTTGTCGTACACAATTTACACTTGATAAAATATGTCTTCCATGTGATATATTTTCATCGGCAATCCACAAGACTTCCTCGGATATTTCTCTTCATTTAAACTCGATTTGACACTAAACATTTTCAGTTTTTATATGAATGTTTAAGTTTAGTAGGTATGTTTTAGTTTACAAATTAAAGTTTCTATTCTCATGATTCATGAATTTGCTAAAAAAAATATGAAACGGAATTTTAAGTTATGGAGATATTATGTAAAATATTTACCTACCAAGAAAATCTATGTAAATAAAGTATTATATATCTTTTGCACCTAACGAAAAATCGCTAAAATCATTCAGCTATCTACCTAGATGACAGAAAGATGGTAGGGTTTATACGAATAACTTTTATCGGTGTAAATTTATAGAAAATGGACTCTGTATGGCTATTAAATTATGTAGTTATGATTTGTAAATTATAAATATGCTACAAACTTCTTTTATTTTACCTCATATTACCCACATATTTCTCCTGTTCATGTTCTTCCATTAAATTCGGGTTAAAAAAATCTGTGTACCTACGATAATAGGTGATGCCAAAGATAGATACTAGTATTTACAACTGCATTGGTGATGCTTTCTCCACTACAAGGCACGAAAAAAGAACATGCATAACTGCTAAGAAAATTAACAGCGACTGTGTTGTGCTTTTTTCCAAGCCACAGCAAATCACAAATGATCAAAATGTGTTGTTCTTAAAATTAAAGTCTCGATGCTGCCTGACATCTAATCAGATGACATTTTGTATCCTAGATGCTTTGCAATGTCCAAATCTGTGTATCAGTCTAAATGTGTCCAGCAGAGATTTATAAGCATTGCCTGAGTGATGACGCAGTGGAGGCTGTTGCTTCGATGATAGCACATTGTCAACTACAAAATTGCAGTTGTACCCTATTTTCCTTTTTAATCAATATTTTAAATCTAGACAAAATTAAAAAACTAAGAGGAAATCAAAAATGAAATAATTGAAATTGAAGTAAAATGATAACATTCTGCAGGTAACTGAATATTTTTAAAAATACGTCGGTTATATTGTATATAAAAATTTGATCAAAACACGGTATTCACTTAATTTTTTTATTAAACCCACATATGTCACCATTTGTAATATACTTAAAGCCCAATTTACACGGAGCCACTTCTTGTACAACTTCTGTACCACACTTCTTGAATGGAAATTAGAACATGTTTTAAGTTCTGTGACAGAAAGTTGCGTCGTGTAAATACAAAATTGTATGAAAAATGGGAATGTGACACAGAAGTTGTTCAAGAAATTGCACCGTGTAAATGGGGCTTTAGAATAAAACTTGTATAGCTTTTATATGATATATTAACCCAGATATTGAATTAGACTACTTGAAGTCTGCAAATAGCCAATGGTTATTTTTCTTCCGCACCATACTTCATCGAAATCTAAGAGTGATGACTACTTGGTTTCCATTTGCCTGCTCTTAGCGGCTGATTCCCCTGTGCCAATGTTTGGGATTTAGAGCACGTATATCGGCTCTGAATTGTGTCCAGTTGGAGAAGAATATTGAGTGTCGCGTGACATTTCACAACCTGTTCCTGTCCTTCAAACAAAATGTAGAATAGATACTTAGCCAACAAGGTTTCGTTGGAAGAGGGACAAAATGACAAAATCGAAGAAGGAAATATCTTTACAATAAAACACAAACCTGGTTACAGACTAGCTGTTCGTAGATTTAAATCAAATCATTGATTTGTTACAACAAAGGATTTTCATTTTCACACTAAAATTATTTCATTTTTTTTATTTTTTAGTGGTATTTAACATCGCACAATTCTGCAACAAGCAATGGTAACGTATCAGGTATGATGATGATGATGATGATGGTGATGATGATGATTGATGGAAGGAGGCTGCCATGTACTATACGACTCACGAGTAGGTTGGAATCACTCTCAATAATTTTCTCTGGACTAAGTGAGGAAACACGAAACATCCTCAGTCAGGAAAGGCAGCTGTATGAATCTTGCTGTCTGAGCTAACTTGCTCCAGTCATAAAAGTCACAAACATAGCTTTGGATACCATCGTATCTAACTAATCAAATACACACACAAAAATTTACTTCCTATTTATTCCTATTGCGTATATTAGTCTATAACTGCATTTTACGTTATTTATCAACAAATGAGTAGGTATGCGGATAGGTCATTTTTATTTGTACTTATTCCTATTTGAACTGCAAGCTAGGATAATCCCAAGGTATGGATTCTAAAAGTCCTGGAATGAACTAGTGACCAGCATCTCTCCAGCGCATGCCAGCGATCATTAGACCGTATGCAATCATCCTATAGAGATGATTGGTTTGCCAAGCAACCCGTGGCATCCTATTGTGTCGCTTGATACAGAGATATCCTACGAATACAATATATAATGGGTTAGTCGGCTGGTCGAATAATCTTCTTGCTCGTTGGCAGTCCCCGGAGTGAGCCATTGCTCAATTACTCACTATGCAAGTGCATGTTGAACAGGACAATGTGGCATTTTCAAATGCAGAATGCGTTAAAACCGAGTTGAATTGCATGTAACTATTTATATTCGTTATTTTTTGTTTAGTTTTACACAATAACACTTTAGTTTAGTTTAGTTTAAACGACCGTAAATGAATTTGATACACCATTTTTACAGGATTTCTACGTTTTACAGGTTCATTAATGATGTAATTATTTCAGACGTTGTACTTTTTACTCCGAAACTAACTGTTCAGTTGAAAATGTATACCTGAAAAATCAGTGGCCAAGAATTTCATGGTTTTCATTCTCCTTGTTTATGTTTATTTTACTACAAAATGACTAAAATAAAGGTAGGTACACTCGAACAAATAATAAACAGTACCTCGAAAGAAAAAGATTATCTGATAAAGGTTTGATGGCATCATCCCATGAAGTCTGTGCTAATGCATTATCTAACTCTAGTAGGTGAGCTCTGATTTCATTGACAATAACAAGGATTAATTGTCAAGGAACCTGACCAGCAGTCAATCCGTTTTGTGCAAAGTACCGTTTTTAATTGGTTTGAGTGTACCTCAAAACCACTCAAATTCAATGTTACAATTATTTCGACGCGTGGGTCTCATTTCTGTTCATACCCGTTAACCCCCATTTGCGTGTTATCCACGTTTATGAGGTTGTAGTAGTAACACGTGTTGTAGTAGAATGTGTGTCATGCTGGCACAGTGTGTGCGAAGTAGAGTGTGGTGCACGCTGGCGCATTACATGCAAGTTAAGTAGTCGGTTGGGCACGCTGGGACATTATAAGTACAAGCTAAGCCCGCTGGCACATTGGCTAACAGGCGAGACAATTGGTTTATAGCTAGTAGCTACGTGTTTAATATCTGATTGTTCCAATACGAATGTTCTGTCGTAGTTGGCTTGTAACTCGAAGATTGTATCGATTATTTGTGTTGTCCAATGCCACAGGCGTGAAACTTGTCAAAACACGAAGACACTTTAGAAACAGGACATTGAGTGACATTTATGAGGCTAGGGAATAGAGAATCGTGGGATCGAAGCGGTAGTGTCAGTTTATGAAAGGAGCGTAGCGAGCGTTATTATAATACTCTTGGGGCAGTTAATCTGTTGTGTTGTTTTTGTTTTTGTAGCACCAACCACGTCACACCGATCAGTATGCAATTTTGCACACACACTAATACCACACAAGCGGGCACGTGTATAGTTTTTGAGAAAAATCCTCATATTGGCTAAAATTACAAAATGAACGTTTTGTTCGATCATGGAGATCCGACGAACCAACATTGGCACCGCTTCTTGATCAACGTCTTATCAGATTTTACTTATTTTCAGACAAATTAATAAAGAACTTTGAGAACCTATAAATTGTCACACCCTTATTTTTAAATATGTTTTAATTTGTTTTATCGAGAAATGAGTAACACCGCTTCTTGATCAATTGAAAATCATTTGGGTTGTCATTATACAACAGCTTTCCAATATTGAGCAGCCACTCTTACATAAAGGTTGTAAGCCTTATACCGGCATTACTTTATTCCATTGTAGCACTGCAATTATCAATTATTTTTTCTACCATGCTCTTACCACAATAAAACATACTAAAATCTCCTTATAAATTGTTATCTGACCAGTTATAATCATAAAGTTTTACCGGTATAACAATGTAGGTAGGTAATATTATAAAAGCTTTTTCGAACATTGCAATGTAATAGCTCTATACTCATTTGTGAATCTCGCCCCAGGCTGTTAATTTGCATACAATACACAATACTCACTCATTAACGCATATACTTATCGAGTGTTTCTCTTGATTTACTGAATCGGGTCAGATTTTATGCACAACTCTTTCTTCAACACAACGATCAGAGTACATTGTTAACGATAACAAAACAATTGTGAGTTTAAAACTGAAATTAAATATTAATCATCTGAGCAAAGAGACTTGAATTACATAGCAGGTCTACTCCACTAGTTGTGCACCAACAATGAGTTAGAAAGAATGAAAAGGTACTTCATGAACAGTCGTTCTCAATTATGTAGCGTGGAATTTTTACCCCGTTTTCTTTTTTTGAAATGCATGTGCTGATTATTTGAAGTGAATGTTGCTTTATGCTCGCTTATGGAAGATTAAACGCCACAGAATTTCTCGTTTTAATTGAAAATGTCAACTAGCTTTTAGCGATCCTTTTTAATCAAATTCCGACCGTAATTATGGGTGAATTGTAGCTTCTTTTTTTGGTGAACCATCGCAATTAATTAATTAGGTATGTGAAAAGTACAAAATTTACCTACAGCAATATATTAATCTGGCCTCTGCTTTTCAATATGGCATTCCATTATGGCGTGTTTTGGAAACCGAACGTGTTTTACGATAGCAACTGTTGAACCCGATGAAACCGACTCCATATTTCGGTTATAGATAATCCATATTATTAAGATAACTTCTTATTGTGTCGTTATTCGTTACAACACATTCAGTAAGACCAATGTTACGTTCATAGGAAAAAAACCTTAGGCTAGAGGCAGTGTTGGGAAAGTTTCTTTTCTTCAGTTTAAAATTAAAGTTTTAAAAGTTTTATGGCTGGCTTTTCAATGGTCTGTTAAATTTAAACAGTTTATTGAGTAGGTATCGATTGTCATGGCAACAACCGATGGCATTCTTAAAATGGCCACTAAACGAGCCATATACGTTATTAATGGAGTTAATTCATTAATTTTATAATTGATTTGATAATAATATTTCAATGGATAGATACCCGGAATGTTACTCATGCAAAAATTATTATCTCAGAACTAACTTTTTGACATTAGTTTTAGGGTAACTTTTATATTTTCACGTTATCTCTTGAGAAATCGAACGCAACTTTTTCAAAAGCTCTTTGCCCAACACTGGCTAGACGGTTGATAATGTCATGGGTTCGTACTCTTTGCATCATCAACTATTAGCTAATGAACTCGTCAACAAAACGTAGTGTTTAAAAACGTTGCCGTTCACCTGAACTCTGTGCGATCCGTGGGGAGTTGGCGCCGGCGCCTAGATGCCTACCGTCGCGATGCTGGGTACATTGTTGACGACGATGAAGAACGACGCTGTCCGTCACCAGGCGACGTCGTCGGCGTCGCAATGAGCCTCGCCGTCGTCTTCTGGCTCGTCATCGCTCTCGTCAGTGGTAAGTTTGAGAGATCCAAGGAAGGCTCAGCTATATCAGATGAAAGAGAACAACTCATTCTTGTTTGACTTCTTTTGCGTTCACAATTATATTGACAGAAACAAATGTTTATATAAATTTAAATTGTCCCGTTTTAATAATTAATAATATTCTTTATGTATTTGTTTGTGAATTTAATATGAAGTATTCAAATTCAAATGATCAACCTATCAATTCTTTGAAGTTATTTTTGTAAGGAAACTTAAAATACGTGTATAATCAGCATTTAGTAAATTATAGAGCATCTAACAGAAATAATAGCTGTAATGGAAATACTTTCATGATAAAATAATTTAGAGAATAATAGTAGATCGTACCGGTTCCTGAATAAGTACGGTCATTTTGAGCATTTTCGATTAAAATAAGTAAAACGCTGTCTTTGTCATAAAATTCTTCAGTAAATGTTTCCTTTATGACAAATGTTTCACGATAAAAATATCGAGGAAATTGTGTCATCGTTCAATGCATTTTATAAAATCCCTTAGGAAATCGATATTTCAAGTATCCTATAAAATAGAACAATACCAGCTGAAGCACAATACTTTTAATATGAGCTTTAACGATTCATAAAAAGTATAAACTACTTGATAAATCAATCATCCACATCGTTATGTATCAGTATTGTCTCACTCCGAGGCGTTGGGGCTCAGTGATTCGGATATATTGAGAGAGGATGGAGAAAGAATATCTAATTTATTCTCTACTGTTTCTTTGCTGTCCCGACGGCGTCTTAAATTGGCGTCGTTTTCGCGGTGTTCTGGAGATTTACGCTCGATTAGCGTCGGAAGCTCGTGGGAAGCTCAAAGCTCAGCTACACAGCTACAGAGCTACACAGCTACAGAGCTACAAGCGTCAGTCAGTCCGTATGGAGTTCAAAGAGGTGTGAAATAAAAACATTAATGAATGATATGAGTGAGAGATGTGAAATGATTAGACTAGCAAACACAAACAGCATTCATTTGGAAATGTATTTACAGTTTTTGAACAAATAGTAAACGATAAAATATCATAAAAATCGACAGTGGCGTAACTTCATATTCTCTCTTCAGATATTTTTAGGGCCCTTATACTTTTTTAATTGTATATACCGTTAACATTCTTTAAAATGCATCTTTTTGTGTTAATTTTTAAATACTTTGTGACACTTTTGCAATTATTGTAAATCCAGTTGTGTGCATAGCCTCATCTCCGATTTGGGTCTGATAATAATCAAATTATCTCAAAATAATACGCAGGCCCGGAAAGTTTTTGAATGTCACTACAGAATTTAGAGCATTTAACGCGATTAAAACACAAACTTAGGTCGATTTGATTGATTTGATCATCTAAAGTTCTTAACATTACTATTATTTATTTTAATTACAATCAATTACCGATATTTTTGCTATTTATGGTATTCATTCCATCTTAATTTTCAGCCTCCCCCCATGCTTTAACCCCCCCCCCCCCCCCCCCGCAACTGCGGGGGCTGCAAAATCGAAGTTACGACAATGTAAATCGTATAATTGACCAAAACAATATCATCCCAACCAGAGATCTCACTCATGCTCGGTTTTAAATGAGTTACTTGGAGTTTTTAAGGGAAGGAATATGAAGTGAACGCAAGTCTGCTGGATAAACGTATAATACTTAATTATTACTAATTGTAAGACATTTCTCATTTAAAATAAAGAAATCTAACGAGGAAGGAGATTTATTAATCAAACTTAGCGAGTGTCACCACGGTACTCTTTCTCTGGTACTCTTGCTCTTTCTCTGCGTGTTTGTTTGTCTATCCATAGACATATAACATATATGTTATAACATACATAGACATATAACGAAGTGAGTATATATGTCTATGGTATATCCGTGTATTTGCCTGCACTTCAGGTCAAACCGTTCAACCGATCGATCTGAAATTTTGCACACACACAAATGCCATAAGAGCGGTCACGTACATGATATAATGTCTACTCTGGTCAAGTGTATAGTTTTTAAACAGAATCGCGTAATTTGCTGAAAATTAAAATTGGAAAAGTTTGACTAATCAACTTCTAACTTTGAATGGTCATCGGGAACAACAATTTGTGTTTCTGTCGATTTTCAGACTAATTGATAAAGAATGTGCACATCGACATTTTACTGACATTTTATGCTTGTTTTGAAACATTTGTAAAATGTATTCAAAGAAATTTCAGATATTTTATCACTGTTTCTTTGACACATTTCGGTAGATTATCTTCAAAAAGGTTCCCAAGGCCTGTAGAGCTGCAAATTCACAAGCATATTAATTCGAATGCAATACGAAGGCTCGCTTATCAACGCGTTACGAGAGCGTTTTCCTAGTACTAGCTTTTTCCACACAACCCATTTTCAATTAGTGTCTCCTTCTAAAACGATAAGCTTCGAAAACAATTTGTCATGAATCAAATCAAAAAGTTGACCAATTATTAATTAATCATACGATTGCATTCAAAAATCATACAAAAAGACGGAACAATTCGATTTGTTGGAAGATGGATTGATTTATTTTTCCACTCAATTGACACAGAAAAGGCAGAGAGCTTCTGTGATGGATGTCAGGTGAGTCGAATACAAATGCTTGAAAACGCAGTTAATTATTCAGAGATGAGTTGTTGTAACTGATATATGCATGAAATGTATCAAATGAAACGATTTTATTTAGATTCGTCAAAGTAAAAAGAGATATATTAATTGAGATGAGAGAGAAACGAACTCTAAAATCACGCTAAAAAGTATTTTGGAAAGCTGTGTAAACGTGATCAATCAAGCAAACTTAACATACGATTCAATTTAATTTCACCGAAAAACAGATCTAATATTTGAAGTGAGATTCTGAGGTGAGAAGAAGTGATGGTAATGGAGAGAGACAGGAGCATAAGAGAGAGATGAAAGCCGCGAGATAAAGCGAGGAATACGTGCGAAAAGAGAGTTACAAATGAGGCGATGCTCTCGCACGGCGGATTGCAAATCTCGAATCACGTCGACGTCTTCTCCTTGTCAAGAGAAAGATTGATTAGATTTACGTCACAGAGTGCAGAAGACCAATATAAATCAGCAGCAATTTACATTTTTATTTCGCTAATACAACAATGAGGCTAAGGCGTAGTACCGAATTCATTTACCATTGAGCATGATTTCCCCCAATCTGGAATACCACAAAACACCGAAGAAATACAAAAATGTATTAAAAAAGATAATACGTGACGGAATAAGTATTTTCTTCGATCATTTTGTCCAGAATAGTAAATAGTTTGAAGCATGATTTTTGACTACTTTTTTAATGTAAAATATGAATATGAAATCTTTTTTCATGCATTATTTTTGTAAATTTCCATAAAAGTAGTAGTAGAAAAGTAGAGTTAGAATAGAGTAGAATAGAGTAGAAAACAAAGTTGGAGCTTTTCCTTCCTAGAACAAGGATTATTAAACTTTATCATAGATCATATTATCCAAAACGCACACTAGACAAATTTATTACCCGCAGTTATGCGCGCCCCTGACCCTCATATGCTGGAGAGCCCTCAGCGCAGGCCCCCACTTTTAGCCCCCCCCCCCCCCCCCCCCCCCCCCCCCCCCTTGTATAATTTCTATGGACGCCGAATACCGAGGTATAGAGTTAAAACAGTGAAAACGTTACACACAAAAGTCAGGATTCGACTCTTAAAACAATGTTTCGGCAAAGCTTTGTCTGGCACTAGAGTGGAGTAAAGTGTGAAACAGTAAAGTTTTCTTCAAGTGTACAACAAACCGATAAACTTAAAGATCCCATGTGGCTGAAAGTGTAGACATCTGAACATCCTAGAATTGTAGCACTGGAACCAACAGGACGGGGACATTATCAAGAGTAATAACTCTTTAGTAAGGTCTACGGGGTAATTATGATCCATGCACTTTGCAGGGGTCATACACTAATAAAATGTGCAATTAAAAAATAGATGACTCTTCATTACGATTTTGCGTAATTTTACGATTGCAATTATCAAAAATAGAAAATGCAAACAAAGTTAATAACTAAAATAGATTTTGAATATTAACATCAGCTTAGCGATAATGCTGTCGATTTACTTTCAATTTTACTATTAAAATATTACGAGTATACGAAATGATATAAAGTAAAATCGTTACACCTTGTAGGCTAATAACGAAGATATAATTTGTGTGAATAGATTTTAACAAAAACTTATATGTGATGATGGATACAGATGAACATACCAAGAATATTAAGTAAAAAATTGGAAACAGTACCGACGTATGCTATTTTAAAAGTTATAAAAGAAACAATGATTTTCCAGAACTCCTGTGTTAAAGTTTTATTCCTTCTCTGATGACCTAAAATTGAAAACTCACTGTAATATGGGAGTTGCATTTACATGGCATGAGTCTTTTATTCTCTCATCTTTGGCTGTCATAGTTGACATGTTGGAAAAAGTAATACATAGTGGTAATTTCAAAAATTATATATTTTGGCTATATCGAGCGATGGTCTCATAATGTAAAGAGATTGGAATATTGGATAATTACCCGGCTATACCTTAGTTAAGAAAGAATGCTGCACAACTTAGGATATTAATAATAATAACTTTCTAAAATAATAATAGAAAGTATCTTGCCATAAAATTCGTATCCCAAATCTATGTTAACAATTTTGATTATTATAGTAGCTTAATTATGTTCGCCCTTCTGGTTCCACATGTCTCAACATTGTTGGAATTATTATCAAGTTAAATTGCTTCCTATAACGTCTTGAACGCCGCTTGAAGCAGGAAACAACTACAAACTACCCTCCCAGCCTCTCCCCCGCCCCTCTATCAGGATTATTACATCGGTGGAGATGCAATAACTCGTCCGTCCATCACCCAGGACTTTTAACTCGGGGCGGTTGAAATCTCGTCGTGAATGCCATCTCTTGGTCGAGATCGGAGACAGTAACTGACACGGAGAGAAAGAGAGAGGACAGTTCCATTTAAGTTGCAAACTTTCCGTTGCAAACATTGTTTCAATTGAGTGGATATCGTACAAGTTGTTTTCCATTTACATACTAATATAGACAATTGAATGATAAAATTACCATCTATATAGATCAGTTATACGTCCCCAACAAATTCTCTATCAAGAACGAGATCAAGAAGTCACAAGTAGTATTTTATTTTTAAGGAAATATATCAATTTTATTCCGACATAACACGAAATAATGAGAGTATAGTCGGTCGCTCCACGCCAGCCAAGTCGTACTGTGCTGACACAAAAGCTGGAAGCCCACTACAAGCACACTTTTACACCAAGCATCTAAATAGCATTTTCGGCCTACTATCTTAAAGATGGGAAATGTCCCATTTTTTGCGAAATATTTGAATTTGGAGTTAATTTGTAACCTACGATATATTTCTACTTGGCGCATTGATTTTTAGTGCATTTTTAAACAGGTATCTACTCGATGCGCCGATTATTTTTTGATTTAAAATTTGTATTTTTCATGAACGTGTTGACTTGGGCAATATTTTGATATCACCACTTTTCCGTGATGAAATTTTCCATATTTAAATGGGGTATTTCCCCTTTGGCTGGTATTTTTACAATCGGGTAATTCCACCTCAGAACCACCAAAAAATCGCGAAAATTTCCATGACCCCTTCCGATTTTGATCAAACTTTGTGAATTTGTTGTTAAAAGCAAAAAATGAGACACGTATTTTTTTGTTTGGTCAATTTTGTCACCCTTCTGGTACTTTCACCCCTTCGAAAATCTCACTTTTTAAGAAACCCTTATATACATAACTGCTTGTAACTTTGAACCTGTTTGAGATATTTTAGTGATCTTTTTTAATATTTGTACACAAATGTAAGTAGTTTCATAATACGCAATGATAAATATAATTATTGTTTAAATCAGGGGTGACCAAACCAAATTTTGACTTTAAATGGACAATCCCCCCAAAAAGACATTTTTTAAAATTTTGAAAAAATTATATATTGTTTATCATTATTATGTTAACATTCCCTGAAATTTTCAGAGTGGTATATTGTTTTGTTATATTTTTATGAATTAAAGTTCACCGTCGTATTTTGGAAGATCATAAAATATCACTCTCCGTGTGGTATTATGATATTAGGTGTGCTTCAATTATTGATTAAAATGAATCTGTGTTAGAATAATGACACAATTCTATATTGAATTTGTCAGTTACGCGATATTTTTAAGTAGGGGTGACCAAATCGGGAATGGTATTACAGCAATTTAATATCCACTGAAGCAGTCTTAATTTTTACATTATGCGCTATTTCTCAGTACATTTTGGTGTTCGAAATCGACTAACATTGTAAGATGTTCTTTGTTTGTCAGTTTTAATTGAGAGTTCAATGAAATATATGCAATGAGATGATTACATATTTTTATATATACATAATTTTACTGTGCTAATAATTAGTAAATTTTTTGGTTGACGCTAGTAAAAGCCCCATAACCTCGCCAAGGTCTCAACCATTGTATGGGGTCTTTTTTTATTGTGGAAAGGTTAAAACCACAGACTGACATGTGAGAGAAAAGGGATCACTTCGGGACTTTAACGATTTCATCTTTAGATTGAGCGGCATATGAATAGATTTTGGTGGAGAAAATGGAAACTGAGACAGGAATGAAGCAATGAAGTTTCTGAGTTCCAGTGATGGTGCGTGAACTCAGAAACCTTTCATTCAGGAGTCTTGCCTCGGCTGCGTGGTCTTCTTCCGTGCAGGAAGTGAAGTCGACGGCTTCAATGTTCGACCTCGCCCACTCAAACAGTTGCAGTGGAGTCATGATCTGCGACTCGTAGGGGCGCTGCAGACTGGCGCGGGCAGCGAGCCTCTTCACCGTCCCTCCGACGCCGTCACACGCTCCTTTGCCATGTGATGTGGCAAAGAAGTGCCACTCGGCGGCGACGCCGAAGTCCTCCTGGTGATGACACAGATTGGTGAAGTTCTTCCGGTTCTTGTACTGGGAGGCGGCCCCGTCGGAGAAGTAGATGATCTTCTTCGGAGCTGCGCCCTGGACACTCGTCAGTTACTCCATCAGCTTCCTCTGGAATAAGTGGACTGCCACTGTATTATGTATGAGTGAGACAGTCCGATATCACGACGAAGCTGACGTGTCGCTCCTCTCCAGATACGCGATAGTAGGCGACGAACGGATGGATTGTTGCCGAGGAGTTATTCCAATGGAAGCCCTGCGCTTCATCTTGGAGAACAAAGGAATAGTTCTCGGCAAAATCGCAAACAACGAGAAATTCTCCGGGATTCAAATTGTCTTTCACTTCGTTCTGGAAGGCGGCTTGCTGTGTGGCGAGGAAAGAGTGTCGCTTCAGGGTGACAAGACCATCACAGAAGCTCTCCAGGAAGTCGTCCATGGGCTTGGTGACTATCTCCAGAGAGCAACGATCGACGGACGCCCATCACTTGAAGGTAATGTTTTCTATCATCTTCTCGTCCATGAGCTCTCGCAGATGGGCGAGGTCGAACATTGAAGCCGTCGACTTCACTTTCTGCACGGAAGAAGACCACGCAGCCGAGGCAAGACTCCTGAATGAAAGGTTTCTGAGTTCACGCACCATCACTGGAACTCAGAAACTTCATTGCTTCATTCCTGTCTCAGTTTCCATTTTCTCCACCAAAATCTATTCATATGCCGCTCAATCTAAAGATGAAATCGTTAAAGTCCCGAAGTGATCCCTTTTCTCTCACATGTCAGTCTGTGGTTTTAACCTTTCCACAATAAAAAAGACCCCATACAATGGTTGAGACCTTGGCGAGGTTATGGGGCTTTTACTAGCGTCAACCAAAAAATTTACTAATTATTAGCACAGTAAAATTATGTATATATAAAAATATGTAATCATCTCATTGCATATATTTCATTGAACTCTCAATTAAAACTGACAAACAAAGAACATCTTACAATGTTAGTCGATTTCGAACACCAAAATGTACTGAGAAATAGCGCATAATCTAAAAATTAAGACTGCATCAGTGGATATTAAATTGCTGTAATACCATTCCCGATTTGGTCACCCCTATTTAAAAATATCGCGTAACTGACAAATTCAATATAGAATTGTGTCATTATTCTAACACTGATTCATTTTAATCAATAATTGAAGCACACTTAATATCATAATACCACACGGAGAGTGATATTTTATGATCTTCCAAAATACGACGGTGAACTTTAATTCATAAAAAAATAACAAAACAATATACCACTCTGAAAATTTCAGGGAATGTTAACATAATAATGATAAACAATATATAATTTTTTCAAAATTTTAAAAAATGTCTTTTTTTGGGGGGGCCCATTTAAAGTCAAAATTTGGTTTGGTCACCCCTGATTTTAACAATAATTATATTTATCATTGCGTATTATGAAACTACTTACATTTGTGTACAAATATTAAAAAAGATCACTAAAATATCTCAAACAGGTTCAAAGTTACAAGCAGTTATGTATATGAGGGTTTCTTAAAAAGTGAGATTTTCGAAGGGGTGAAAGTACCAGAAGGGTGACAAAATTGACCAAACAAAAAAATACGTGTCTCATTTTTTGCTTTTAACAACAACTTTACCAAGTTTGATTATAATCGAAATGGGTCATGAAAATTCGTTGGTTGTTCTGAGGCGAAATGACCCAATCAGTATTATTTTTGGAGCCATTAGTTTTGAGTCGATGGCGTGACAATGAATGTTTTCTTCTTTGTATCGATACCTTGAGGTCATAAAACAGTTGATTGAATTGTAACCAATTACTTGGAATCTTCTAGAACATTGTTGGTGATTGAGCTTGGTAAAAGTTACTGAAAGTTAAGGTTGACAGCTTTAGTAAACACTGCTTCTATTATTTTCTGTACACTCTACTATACTACAATAATTACAGCTTTTCCAAGCCGCATCAGTATCATAGCTGTACAAATTTCAAGTATAGTATCATAGCATTATTCATATCGCACTAAAACTTAAATGGTTGTATAACTTCGTTTCCATGCTCTTGAATGTACTAGGAAAACGCTCTGAGTAACGCGTTGATGAGCGAGCACGGATACGCGCAACAACACCTCGAAACGAAATTATGTTTATCGAAAATGGCCTTAAAAGCCAATAATTCTTGAATTTCGTCACAGACTCGTATGAAAATCTCCAACAATTCCTAAAATATTGGTCCCAATAACCACGCAAAGTTATAAGTTGATCGATTGAACCTTTATGATTGAACGATTCCTTGTTAATTTCCAAAAATCACAGGATATCGTTCAAAAAAATTTTAAGCGGTCATATCAGTTTCATAATACGTTTGAAAGTTTCTGCTCTAACAACCTTGAAGTGAAGATTCGAAGATTCCGTGAAATATGAAATTCGAGAAATATGATAGCCAACACGCAAAATATCCGTAAACTGTCAATAACTTTTGAATTTAAACACAGTTTAGTCTGAAAATTGTCAAAAATACAGATAATGTTGGACCCGATGACCATGCAAATTTTCAAGTTGATCGGTCAAACGGTTCTGGTTTAAATTTCAAAAAGCACATAAAATATATTTTTAAATTTTAACCAATGGGAGGATCTGGCTGAAAATTTGTAAAATAAGAGACAATGTTGGTCCTAATGACCATGCAAAATATAAGGTCGATCACATTTGTCGAAGTCCATTTTCATTTTTCAGCCTATCAGGAGATGCTTATTTAAATTTTAACCAATGAATGGATTTCAAAAAAATTAGGGTCTGCAAACAGAGAAGGTTGGTTTTACATGTGTGAAAAATTTAAGATCGATCGGTGAAACGGTGCGACCTGTGTATCGGCTATTAGCAGCCAAAAAAAAAAAAAAAAAAAACAGAGGTCCGTGCCAAAAGAGCCAAAAGGAGACGCCCGCTTCGCTCGCTCAATTAGATTATATTTTCTAAATCGTCATAATTTTTTATCATTTAATTAGGAAAAATGTGAAAAATAATTAACGTGGCTAATTTTTGGTGGGCCTCAGCAATATAAACAATACAATACAATACAATACAATACAATACAATACAATACAATACAATACAATACAATACAATACAATACAATACAATACAATAAAATACAATACAATACAATACCATACAATACAAATACAATACAATATTTGTGCCCAAACTCATGGAAAATCTGAAATTTAACTGATACTAGTTTGGGCACAAATATTGTCTTCATTAGTTGGTGCAAAAGTTAAGATCAACTAAAATATTATCTAAAATAATAATTTTTCACATTTTTCTCAACTTGAATGGTTCATAAGTTAAAGCGATATTTAGAATATTTCATTCTCTAACTCTTAAATAGACAATACAAATATTCAGTAATCGCCATCAAAATATGCCTCACACGCTCCCATTGCAAAACCAACTCAATTGGGGTATAATAATTGTCCGTGTAGATATGTATTTCCTGATGTGAAATGCAATTAGAGGTGGCACAGGAGTTAAACTGCATTATGCACTTCACTAATACGCGAATTTCTTGATGCATTCAATAACCATTTCACAAACTATTCAATAATCGAGATCGAGATAATTTATTTCGTTGAACTCGCTCTATATGCACCATGATAAAGATCGACATACAAGGTTTATAAACTCTAAACTCCAGTGTACGAAGTTCTAGAGAGCGGATTATAAATCAAGTTTTTCCATGGAAAATTGTATCGACAGATTTTCTTCTAGTATCCAATGTGTTGAGAGATATGTCCAACGGCACACAAAAGCGCATTATGTAGAAAGTCGATAATGAAAAGTTTGACAGTTTATCATGAGCCTCGATATGATGAATATGCGCTTCTTTCGTAACATGAGTTCCACGAAGATTTTCATGATGCTTTTCGCAAGGAATATACAGCTTAATTGATTGGCACGCACAACTCTACTCAATGGCTCTTTCAACATTGGTTTATGACGAAATACTTTACTATAATTCGAGGATAAGTTGCAATGATTGCATAATTTATATTTAAATAGAATTATAATAATTATATATTTCAAATAAAGTAAATTTTTCCGATTATATGACAATCAAATAATACCGGTTATTTCCGTTAGAATTATGAATATTTATTATTTATTCATTAATTTATTCATGTATTACCCTAGATTTATTTTAAATTATGTATTTATTTACTTAGTGCAGGTTGCACCATATCCCGATAAAGTTAGCGGTAGGATTATTTATCGGCTGAAACCATGGCAACAGCCAATGAAACACAGCCATCTAGACTGCTAAAGTTCACTTTAGACTAAAGTGAACTTTATCTTACTTATCGGGACATTGTACACCGGGCCTAAAGGCCGATGCACAATGGGGTTGTTCACTGCCATTTGCTCTCACTCGCAGCGCTAGCGGCATTGGAGGTGCCTCTCTCTGATTGGTTGGTTTCTGAATCCAAGATCTCTGAATCAAACTCCCGCCAAAGTTTAAAAACCTTCCATTCCGCTAGATGCATTTTGATTGGCTCTCTCCCGGACGATTAGAACAGCAGTGCCATCTACAATAGTTTTGCGTGAACAACCCCATTGACGCGGACGGACTACGCGGACGGACGACGGAGACGGATACAATGTTAAAGTCGTCGTCCGTCCGCGTCCGATTGTGAACAGCCAGAGTGAATATGTCATACCTCAACATCGTATCCGTCTCCGTCGTCCGTCCGCGTCGTCCGTCTGCGTCAATTGTGCATCGGCCTTTAATCATCTGTAAAGTTTAAAATGTTGTAAATCGGCTGAACTATGACCAGTGAGGTTGTGAGCTACGACATCAGTAGTGGTCTGGATGTGTTTCCTAGTAAATATCGCGGAATATAAATTAATGTCTGGCTGAAAAACGATCAACACATTTGAATTCATTTAGAGAACGAAACTTGAAATAAATTGTTACTGATTGTTGTTGTTTTTGTCAAATTGATTTAAATTATGTAAATTGATATGCTATAAATTGATTTGAAACCTCTATTACTGGTAACATATAGACGGAAATTGTTTTATTGTTGGAAGAATATAGAAAACATATCCAATTGAGGCGAAACGTTATAAAATGCGAATAAATCAATCACTCTAATCAGAAATTAAATTGTTTCTTACATTATAATGTTGGATATTATTCGAATATGTTGTAATACATTTACACTGTTCTACATGTTATGTGTTGACAGGGAATCTCTTAAAATAAAAATGAATTATATAAATTGCTGAAAAAACCTGTGGGAATTACGAAAAGCTCAAGATAGATCCAATCGTCAAACCCCAATATACATAATCATGTAGAGTTGGGTTGTAATGGGTTGTCATTCCTAAACATCATGAAACTTCGTTTTTCCCAGGGTAGTTCATACATTTAGGATTTAGCAACAACTGTACTAATTACTAGGAAAACGCTCAGTGTAACGCGTTGATGAGCGAGCACGGATACACGCAACACCTCGAACCGAAATTATGTCTATCGAATGTCATTAATTTCTTAATTTCTTTAGTTTCGTCACATACTTGTATAAAAATCTCCAAAATCTCCAAAAATATTGGTGCCAATCCTTGCTAAGTTTTAAGTTGATCGATTAAACCTTTATAATTGAACGGTTCCTTGTTAATTTTCAAAAATCACAGGATCTCGTTCAAAAAATATACCTGGGACCACCCATATGATATGATATGTAGTGTGTGTACACAATATCAGATAAATCTGTTGAACGGTCATTATTAGTTTCATATCGTTTAAAACTTTCTGCTCTAACTACCTTGCCTTGAACTGTAGATTCGAAGACGCCGTGAATTTGACAGCCAACACGCAAAATGTCCCTAAAATGACAAAAACTTTTGAAAATAACGACAGATTAGAGTGAAAATTGGCAAAAATACTTTAAATGTTGGTACCAATGATCATGCGAAGTTTTTAGTTGGTCGGTCAATCGGTTCCAGTTTAAATTTCAAAAATCACAGGAAAAATGGTTTCAAATTTGAACCAATTGGAGGATTTGGCTGAAATTTTTTTTGATTGGGTACAATGTTGGTTGCAATGACTTTCCTAAATTTCAAATTGATCGAACCAACCAATCGAAAGATAATTTTTATAAAATTTGAACCAATCACAGGATCCCGTTCAGAAAAGATCCCAGGGATCGCATAGATTACGTTAGTATGTGTACAAAATTTCAGATCGATTGGTTGTGCGGTTTGACCTGGGCAGTGCAGGCAAAAAAAAAAAAAAAAAAAAAAAAAACACACAGAGAAAGTGCCATAAGAGTACCGTGGTGACGCTCGCTACGCTCGCTCAATTAATTTTACTATAGTTTTTAATTTCATCAAAATAATTTTTAATTAGAATTCCCTATGCAAGTAATGACACAGTGATTCACGGCTGTAGAATACGCTTCCATTATGATCGAGCTTTAAGCTGAGTGAACAGCGTTGCAACATCATCACCCATGAGCTTTCGAGTGCAAACACTCAATGGGGTTGTTTGCATAGGTACGCGCGGAGTGCATTGAAACACTCCAGTCGATATTCAAGGTCCACTGCTAATGCATAAAGATGATACCCTGGAGCTTTGTATGAAACTAGGCCAAGATCATGTGATACAAGGAGACATATTGTGTGCAAGTCATTGACGAAAAGCCCGACCATGCAAATAGGAAACAAAGAACGGGTGATGTTGAATAATTACTCCCAAGACGTCTAGTTCTTCAATATTTGTTCGAGACAAAGCATTGAAAGTAAGACATATTTCAGATTCACGACTAGAATTCACTCGTCTCCAAGTAACAAGCGACTCTGTAGACAAAAATAGTAAAACATGAATACTGTTTTACATTTTTTAGCTTCTGTCATCAGTACTACGAATTGAAAATGAAACTCTCAATTCTAGTTTTTCTCTTCACCAAATTTACAATTCATTTTTTTCATATAGTCAACGACAATTTGGTGCATCAATATGCTATGTTGTACTATAAGTTGAAACCACCCTGGTTGAAACCCAGTAGATTCAAGTGATTCGGAAAGGAAGATTGAGCAGGGGGTGGGATGGAAGGGGGTGGGGGAGACATCTCGAGAATTGCATTATTCGCGGGGAGTCTTAAAATAATGAGAAAACCGTGAATCCATCTTCTGAACCTCAACACAAAATAAATATAAAGTAAAACAGATTTAATGTTTTTAATCAGGGGTGACACAATATAAAAAAGTCGACACAACGTAAGACGTTTTTGAATGACACAAGATGATATAAAATATCGAGGATTTAAAACTCCACTGAAGACTGGAAGAGTAAGTATATACAGTAGAAAACTCTTTGAAAGGAAGACTACCACGGGGAATATTCCTCTTGCAACATATATCTCGGTTCTGATATCGCGAAGGACTTATAGACTGACAGTTTCGCGGTGTGCATGTGTGAAACCAACAGCTGGTGGAGGCGCCAGGATAAGCTGCGACAAACTCAACAGTTCCTTTCACTCTTGATACATTCAGTTGCAGATGCCTTCAGCCAATGGTCAAGCTCAGTTGAAAGAGCGCAGTGGGATGTCAAAACTAACCTATTCTATCAGCATCACTTATTGTTCCTTCCGGGATAAGTTTCGTGTTAAAAGCTCAGGACTCTTACCTAATATCGCCAATTCCTATCTCAGTCGATCTCAATCAATTCCTATCCCCTTTCCTAGATGCTACCTATCTTAAAACCCATTGTAGCACCGACCTTGAACTCAACACCATCGTAGCACCAATGTTTGTCGGTATTAGGTAAGGGTCCTGAACCATTATGAAAAAAAAGTTTATTTCGCCATCCTTACTTACACTTGGTTGGGATCATATAAAATGACAGCTTTGTTCTCGCATGACATCTTCTCATCTTACCCGAGAAGGACGGGAATACCATTGAGGTGGGTAGATGTCACGCGAGAACAAAGTTGTCGTTTTATATGATCCCATCCCTTGATTCAGGACCCTCTTTACACGGTCATGACATCCTGATTTGTCAAGATTAAGTAACGATATCTTAAATTTTATTGATCCTTCAGCCAAAGTCAAGGGTGTAATATGTAGTATATCTACAAACTTGTATTAGAAACCTTTAAACTCACAAAGTTTGAAATCATTTTAAGTTTGGAATTGGGATCATTTCGCATGAGGGACTAGAAACAAATCTATAGACTCTCAGTCATTGGTCCCATTGAGCCATTCAATAAGCTCTGAATTAACACTTATGTACTTGAGTATTGCGTCAGACTTGAGATGAGGGAGACACGCAATACTGGCTGAGTGAAGAGTGGGCTTTCAGCTGAGCAAAGAAGCAATTTCCATCGAGTGAACTAGAAAGTCATTCGGCGTAATCCTGATGGTATTAGAAATGTGAACCAGACAACTATCGTTCATGCGTTCTGTCATTGGATGGTTTACCAGAGTAAGCTTACGCTGAAATTGTTTTCGAAGATTTTCCGCCAAGAATTGAGTATAATTGATTAAGTTTTCACGAAATTCTGTACGGAACAGACTTCGGCAAGAAATGTGGAGTTTGGCATAAAAGCGGATCTTTAAAAATTGATGTATGATGTGATTCAAAGCAAAATAAAAAGTGAAATTAATGAATTCTCTGTTGGCATATGAGTGATCATTTACAGCATATTATGCACATTACTATTACATATTACATATTTATTAGCATATTATGCATTACCATTCAGAGTGGCGTCATACGGTTTTCATTCATCATTTCATGATCTGATTAATTATTTCAAAGGATAGTTTAGCTGTGAAAAGAATAAAATTGACTTTGTACTTACTATAGAATGTCATTCATAGGTGCCAAATTCTCATTTTCTATTAGTAGGGGAGCAAATGTAATTCCGCTCGATTAGAGTGCCGAAATGGATTTTTTCATAATTATCGATTGTTTACATCATTCTTAATATTACCTGACGCGCCTTCAATTTTTTTGGTGGCCATCTTGGAAAATATGGCGGAAAACGAGCGGAAAACATAAATTTTACAAAGTATTTAATTGTTAGTAGAGGAAAGGTTGAAAAATTATGTTATAATTCACTAAACCTAACTCAAATATAAAAACGTGAGAAAAAAAACGCCGAAAAATAATTTTTTTTTGAAAAAAATATTTTAAAAAAACTTAATTTTTTTTTATATTGCATATTGTTCACAATGAAATTGTCTACAAATTTAATTCCACATATTTTATGTAAGTCCACGCGTTTCATAATAAATTGAGAGCAAAAAAACACAGAAACGTGATTGGTCAATTCCAACAATGAAAAAATAAAATTCGTTCACGGCGTATTTTTTTTTCAAGTCCCCATAATTGAATTAGTTCTAGTGAATTATTTCATAATTTTTCAACCTTTCCTTTACCATCAATTAAATACTTTGTAAAATGTACGTTTTCCGCCATATTTTCCAAGATGGCCACCAAAAAAATTGAAGGCACGTCAGGTAATATTAAGAATGATGTAAACAATCGATAATTATGAAAAAATCAATTTCGGCACATCAATCGAGCGGAAAGCATTTTTTCTACACTTGAACCTACACTGTTTTGCACAGCTTGTTATACTTGCTATAACATTTAAATTGGCTTACAATTGGGTAGCATTTTACATGTTATAACATATCAAACGATATGCCATAACAATTCTTGAAAATAAATGAGCAACATGTTCGACCATATTTCTCATCAAGAGTTTTCTGTACACTTTTGGAAATGATTCATCGCTTCATTTCTAACCGAATAATAGGTCGATTGCAGGTGTATAAAGGGTAGCTATTTCACGCAGGTTTGACCGCCGCCTTGAGCGTAATGATCCCACATCAAAGCAACATTCACATCACTGAGTTCATCACACATCACACATCACACATCTCAACAGCCAACATCATATTCATTTTATCTTCAGTTTACTTCATGGTCTTTGCCTGAAACTATCTGAAACTTTTTAAAGGGTAGAAAAAAGAACCCTTGTTGATAAGGGCATATTGTAGAAGGAATTACGTCCTTGGCTCTGATAGTACATTGTGCTAAAACAGTGTAGTATTTATAAAAATACTGATAGCATTTCAATTATAATTTTTGTGGCTTGCATGTAGTTTGTGGATTGATTACTATACACTATAAAAAGATATGCGTATATTTTAGAATAGCCGAGTAAGCAATGCAAGCAAAATATTAAAACATTTTTAGCATACTTACTCTAAATTTTAATATCAGATCACTATCAATAATTTCTATATATCGCTGGAAAATCCTTTAGACCAAACAATATCATGGTATTCATCGGAATAACAGTGGATTTTTAGGGAAACTTCCTAAAAAAAGTCGAAATCGAGTTTGTCGAATCAAAATAGGATTTTCTCTTAGAACTAGTGTAAGTGACAATCAATATAAAATAAAAATTAGATCTAGGCTCAACCAGTTGTCACCCGTGGCTTTATCAATAGGCTCTATCAGAAAATTAAAAGTACTTCTACAAAGTAATCGAATATTGAAAGTTCTCGGCAATTTATTTGGTATGCAGGCAGGTAATTGAGCGAGCGTAGCGAGCGTCACCACGGTACTCTTATGGCACTTTCTCTGTGTGTGTGTGTTTTTTTTTTTTTTTTTTTCCTGCACTGCCCAGTTCAAACCGCACAACTAATCGATCTGAAATTTTGCACACGTATTAACGTAATCTATGCGGTCTCTGGGATCGTTTTTGAAAGGGATCCTGCGATTGGTTCAAATTAAAAAAAAATATCTTTCGATTGGTTGGTCCGTTCAATTTGAAATTTTGAGAAGTCATTACGACCAACATTTTGCCCAATCAAACAAAATTTCATCCAAATCCTCCCATTGGTTTAAATTTAAAAAAATATTTCACGTGTTTTTTGAAATTTAATCTAGAAATTAATCTGATCGGTATGACCGATCAACTTAAAACTTTGCATGGTCATTAAGACCAACATTATCTGTATTTTTGACTACTTTCAGACTAATCTGTGTTTAAATCCAAAATAAATTGACATTTTACGGACATTTTGCGTGTTAGCTGTCAAATTTCTCGAAAATGTTGATCACGGCTACTTCGACTCTTCAGTTCTAATCCAAGGTAGTTGAGCAAAAACTTTTAAACGCATATGAAACTAATAATGACCGTTCAACAGATCGATCTGATATTGTGTACACACACTTATATCATATGAGTGGTCCCAGGTATATTTTTTTAAAGATATTCTGTGATTTTTTAATATTTACTGGGAACGTAGTTCAATTATAAAGGTTCAATCGATCAACTTAAAACTTTGCATGGTTATTGGGACTAATATTTGAGTGATATTTGGAGATTTTTAAACATGTCTGTGAAAAATTCAAGAATAATTGGCTTTTAATGATATTTTTGATAGACGCAGAATTTCGGTTCGAGGTGTTGCGCGTATCCGTGCTCGCTCATCAACGCGTTTCACAGAGCGTTTTCCTAGTTAATTAAATTCTAGATTATATAACACTTTTGATTCCATTTTGTTTATTTTGTGGCATGTGTAATCAAATTAACATCTTTTTGTTTTCAAGCATATAGTGTTATTATAACTCACGGTATATGTCAAAAACAATTACATTATGATGACACCTACAGATAAGCCCACATGCCTATTATACAAGTGAAGTATGTTTGTGCAGGATTGTTTGTTTCTATAATGTTTATGTGCACATCACAAAGAATAAACCTCGTTTTAGCATAATTTTGAATACATTTTCATTGGTACTACTGGCCCTTGAGGTTGCAACATTGGTGCGGTGGAACCCGAGTTTGGAGACAGCACATTAATCTGACAGTTACAACGAACTCCGAGTTCCACCTCATATTTCAGAAGCCGTTGGCACTTGGCAGCAGATTTTAATCCGCTCTATAATTAATTATAAACACCTTAAACCACACTTTGGAGGAGCCTAAGTATAATTTGTATAACCAAAATGTTGAGGGATATTTACGTTTTTTTGGAACAACAACCATGACATCCCTATAATATAAGAGTGCAGAGTGAAATATATTAAATAATTCTCACCGTATTATAACGACTGTTATTCAGCCTCGCCCACATTTTAGCATGACTAAATTGAAAACATTAGGACCCAGTTTCGTCTATAACCCGCCATTTTTAAGACCGTGTACTCTTCGTACATTTATGATTTTATTTTAAACTTTTATATTCTAAAAGTTGGGGGATGGTTTCTAAATTTTTAAATTGGCAGAATTTCAATTTCAGCGACTTTTATAAAAAAAAATATATGTAACCGCTCATAACTTTCAGGAGATCAAAATGTAATAGAGTGGTCAAAGTTGCGCAAAGAGAAATTCAATTTCTACAACTTTGTGGCACCAACATATTGTCTATCTGCAAGAAGCTCTCAATCTTAAAAATGGCGAAGTGATTCGCTCCCTGGCATATCGACCATATCAAGTCTCATTTTATTAATTCTTAAATCGAGATGTAAATGCATTGTGACACGATTTTACAGCATGTGTCACCATTGTCATTTCTGTAGCATTGATGTTGATAATGTTTTGATACGAAAATAATGACGTTGGTTGAAATATTAAATATTAAGTATTTATTTTCATTTTAAAAAATGCATATAAATGTAATGTTAAGTCACGTAAGGACCACCTAGGCGGTGTGCAAGCCGTAATTTTAACATAATTCTTTTATTGGTTGAAAATAAAAAAAATTGAACCGTTTCACCGATCAACTTTAAACTTTGCATGTTAATTGGGACATTTTAAAAGTTGTTGATAATAGCTAGGCAAATAAATCTAGAACTTTAATAGTTATTGACATTTTATGGCTATTTGATTATTTTGCAATTTTATCGAAATTAAAAAAATTACTTTTCATTTGATTTTTATGGCCTATATACAGCAGCGACTTTCACACGAATATTAATTCGTATGAAATACGAAGACTCGCTTATCAACGCGTTACACACAGCGTTTCCTAGTTATGTATATTGCTATAGTGCACGGTTATATCACAAAATACTCTCTCTTGAAGCCAAAGACCTTCTACACCAAACTCTTCAGAATCTGTACTTCTATACCCTTAAAAGTTCTACGACACGAATTTGTTGCTTCTATTCCCACACGTCCTGTCTTGTCAATGTTATTCACACGGAACAAGAAGATTCTCGTACGCATCTGAAACTTGAGATTGATTTTCTGAATGCACAAGAACTCAATCTATTAAAAATCAATCAAGCCACACACTCCATTAATCGACTGTCGATATCGGGTCCTTATCTTGAACGCGATCGGATTTCTCACGAAATCACACAACAGCCTGGACAAAGTGTTTCGCGATCATATCGCGATTAGCTCTTGATTAGATTTCTTATTGCGAACTTTCCGATGGCTATTTTATTGCTGGAAGGTGCAAGTTTTCGTTCGGTGGGGGAAAGCGGAGCAGCGTACGTCGATAATTCTTGTGAACGCCGCAGATTGAGCTGATTCTCTCATCTTCATCCGTTAATTAACTTTCATAGTCTTCTTGATAATTAGGTCAAAGTGACATGTATATATATATCTGAGTTAAGATGAAAGAAGACGTCTTTGTCAACGTCTTAGCTAATCTATGAGAAAATTATGTTTTCTGTTTATAACCACACAACATTCAAATTAACTTTTATTTGATGCTGAAAGAAAATGTTTAATTGCTCGTTATTTTGAAGAGGCTTTACTTCGCACCCAATTAAGAATTGCAGGATCTCAGAATGCCGGTTGCGTGGAATCCAATCCCGATACCTCGCCAGAAAGAACTGTAAATTTAATTGAGGAGAAAATGGAAGGGGAAGCAATTTATGTTACAATCCGGTGTAGTCCAAAGTCCGGAAAAAAGACTGTGACACAAGATTTCATTAAACTCGTCAAGAAAAGAGACTTGTAAAAAGGTTTATCGCGAAAATCAGAAATGGTTGTGTACAAAGAGTCAAGATATCGGTTCAGTACTTCTCTGGCATTAACTCAGGTAACTAACCGACTCTTAATGACTCTGCGTAATTACGAAAGGGCTAAAATTAAGCCGTGATTAAACCCTTCGCATCAACAAACAAAAATCTAATTGGTTCGAATCAGCCGTCGGACAGCTTCGTACAATTCGAAGTCATTAATTGCGAGGTGTTGAAGATCGCGTCGTCTGAGAGGAGGAAAAAGCAAAATACAAAATCCAATTATAAAACTATCCGAGTTTGTGGAATTAATTTAAAAAGTCTCGACCACCAAGAAGCACATCGAGAAAAGAAAGCATTCTCTCGATAACTGGATTATATTAAATCGTTTCTTTCTGTGAAGAGAATATTCTAGTCGGGCGTTAGTTCAACGCTGCCAAGCACCGTTCAATACGAGGTCTACATTTTATAACGCCACGAGCTTACTACCAGAGACTTATACCGCTAAGGTTTCAACAGTGATTTCAAGGTGTTCGGTACCATATACGCTATTAGAATTGAAATTTCAAAACCATGCTTATCGGGTATATTTAGCCACCTGATCACATTCCAAATTCAAAGTGCTGCGATCATCCCTTCAGGGTGAAATTTGGCCTTCAAACATGCACGGATTCACTTCCATTCACTTCTAGCTATAGTATGGAAGGTGTCCAGGAGGTCTATTCCAGAACGATTTCCCAGTTCCATTCTGATGGAATTCGGTCACGGCCATAAGGATTAACATTGCATGGAATCGAATTCCACCAGAATTGGGAGTATAAAAGTTCCAATTCCACTAGAATTCAATTCCATACAATGTTAATCCTTATGGCCGTGACCGAATTCCATCAGAATGGAACTAAGAAATCGTTCTAGAATAGACCTGAATAGGGCCCCTAGGGCCCTATTTCCCTATTCCCAATTCCACTAGAATTCACTTCCATACAATGTTAATCCTTATGGCCGTGACCGAATTCCTTCAGAATTGAATTGGAAAATCGTTCTAGAATAGACCTCCAGGTGTCATCTTGCTGTGATTTTTAAGAGCTTTCAGAATATCCCTTTGAGCTTTAGGAAATAATGCTACAAAGTCTTGAAAAAAGCAATTGAAATAGATCTGTATGGAAGATCAATTATTGTGATCAATCAACATTTCAACATAAAACTTCGTTTAGCACAGTTTCATCCGAATGTGCCTTAGCGTTCTTCCCCTATACCAACCCTTCAAATATTGTATTTTATTTCTTCCGCCCGTACCCCCATAAAAATTTTCAAAATGATAATTTTCAGATTAATAACTAATTTCTAATAACTCACAAAAAGTTTTGTGGGCAAAAGGTTGTCGTTCATGTGGCTCGTAATGCCGTTGACAGAGAGAGGCCAAGTCACATAGGCAAATTCATGCACACCCCATATCTGTCAACCGTCGCGGACGCCATGACAGCTGCGACTGACGTCACAAGCCCCCGCTAGCAAGGAAACCGTCCCGACAACCCGGCCTCGATTAGCTCGATTACAAGACTGCGCTACCAGCCCCGGCCGATAATACCCGATCAGAACTGTCATATAAACTTCACAACGCAATGTGACTTTTTTATCAATCATTTAGGACATCATAATGGGATTTTAATATACATAATTATCAACAAAGTTCCAGGTTGCAGCGTAGATATAATTTTAAATAAATTTGTTGTTTTATGACATTATTTTGTAATTTGTTTCGGTTGATGAAGTAGATACTAGATAGCAGCATCTCCTGGTTCAAATTGCCACCGCTAGATTTGGTAACTGCTTTTGAACTTGACTGTCACTTTTCTTTGACAGCTGACATTTATATTTATAAATGCAATTGCATTTGTGTCAGAACTGTCAAAAGAGAAACTTTTATGTATGTTTTCCAATATTTTACATAGTTTAATAATAGTAAAATCAAATAATTTTGACTAAGCGCAGCATTTTGACAAGAGTGTAATTTTTTCATCACAGCCTTCTGAATGAGGAGTCAAGGAGAAATGGCAGGTGCTTAGATTTTGTTAGATTTTTGTAGACTCTCTATTTGCAGAAACTATTCGAGAAAATAAGGAACACAACTGACCACTGGTGGATTTTGTGGTACTAGGTAAATGGCGGCTATCAAGGGCGCATTTGCATAAGTATAAATACAAATATTTGATATAGTTGTTTGTTATGGCCAAAAAAGTAAATTTAGAGCTAAATATCAATTTCATTTGTTTTTTGTTTTTTCACTGCTTTATGGAAACACGAAATGTAAAAACAAACAAATTAATATGTGGACCTGATAGTAGCCATCTTGCCAGAAGTGGCTCCATTTTGTATCACTTATTAGTGGGAATAGAGGCAGTAGCTGGGCGAAATGATTTCACGAATTTTAAGTGTGAAAATGTTTAACAGTATAGTATTGCTTGGCCCTTCCTTTAGATCTCAATCCTTTTAGGTGGGAAGGTGCTTGGCAGTCTTTATACAAGTTTTTGTTTTTGTACAATACTGTTAGTGTAAAGAAGCAGCAGAGAAATAATGAGATATGCATTGGTCGTCATTCAATTTTACATATTTTACAAAAACACTAGACGACTTTGAGACTATAGATCAAGTTTCGTACATTATTTCGTACACTATGTTGCCGAGTGATATTAACTTTCACATTAAGAGAACAACGCATCCTCATCTATGTCATGTTTGAAGAACTATTCTAAAACACATTTAAAAACATAATTTGAGCATTGAATTCCAGTGCAATCAGGTTCAAATCAATTGTTTACAGATTAAAGTTATGAAGTTTTAAGGACGTATATGATAAAACTCTATACAACCTTCTAGCTTCCCTCGTACTGCAATTTGCAAAGAGTCATTATAAATCATTATACAGGAAATCATTATGGAGAAACGTCAGTTCGACAATTTAAGTGCAATCGGTGCAATTTATTTTGACGAATTCCTAAATAACTATAAATTCTTACAAAGGCTTAAAAATATCAATGTGAGTATCCTCATACATAATGTACACTTTTCAGTTTCACGCATGCGCATGTCGCGGGTGTCGCGTATGTCCGTTTGTCCGTATGTCCGTATGTCCGGGTGTCCTAAAATTGAAATTGATTGTATTTAAAATGGCCGACTTTTATTGCAAATAGTGTCTAAACTATTTGCGAGGGGTAAACAACTAAAAAAATGAGTGCACATTTAAAAAAATATCCAAAAAAGTAAAAAAAAAAAAAAAAAAAAATAGACTATAATAAATCAAAAAAATCAATAATGTAAAAAAAAAATAAAAAAAAAAATCATATAAAAACTCTAAAAAAACAAAAACAAATAGGTATGTAAAAAAAAATCAAAATCATTAAAAAACCTAAAAATCAAATATCGGTAAAAAAAATAAAAAAGCCCCAAAATTGAGAATGTTTAAAAAAAATCATAAAAAAAATTAAAAAATTCATGTCAAAATCAAAAAAATACGCAACAAAACCAAAAAATCAAAGAAAAAAAAGAAAAAATATAAATTTTCATAAATTCATATCAAAATTTAAAAAAATCCCGTAACGTTACCATAATATTAACAAAAGAAGCAAAAAATAAATCGATAAAAAATATCCAAGAAAACTAGAATGTTACAAAAATAAAAATAAAAATATAAATATAAATATATATAAATCATAAAAAGCAAAAAATAAGAACAATCATAAAAACAAAATAAAAATAAAAGGAAATATAAATTGATATAAAATCAAAAAATTACGCAACAAAACCAAACAATCTAAGAAAAATCAAAAAATCAAAGAGAAATCAAAAAACCTAAAATATCAAAGAATCAAACCAATCACTCAACAAAACCAAAAAATCAATAAAATTAAAAAAAACACTCAACAAAACCAATATTTATAAAAAATAAATAAAGAATAATTAAAAAATAAAAATCCAAAAATCTAAAAAATCACTCATTAATCAAAAACATTACCAAAAATTAATAAATAAAAAAAAATCAAGAACTTGGTCAAAAATCAACAAATTGAACTCTTTCACATATTGAACTCTTTTCTGCATGTGGGTGTCGGGGTGTCTGTGTGTTTACAATTGAAATTGGTCCAACTGGCTTTTCAAAACGTCATATGTCAGCATCTTCTTTATATCCACTTTTAAGTATAAGTTATAAAAAATATTCGTTCAAAAAATATACGAAATAAATTCTACACAACTGATTGATGAATTAACTCCGTTTCTAAATCGTTTTACAGTATTATGAGAGATATAACATGAAAAGCAAAATGGTATGGAAAAACAAACATTTTTCTTTGTGCAACTGTAAAACTTCGTTTCCCATTAAAAAAATGTCAAAATGACAATTTTCAGATTTATAAAAAACCATAATTAATCTTCTAATAACTAACAAAATGTTTTACATGGGCAAAAGGTTGTCGTTCAGGTGGCTCATAGTGCCATTTAACCCACGACGGCCCGGTAGAGGGAGGCATGCACTATTTGGGGAGGCTTGCACACCCCGGGGAGGCATGCGCACATTGGGCATGCACTACTTGGGAAGGCATGCACTGGGGAGGCATGCACACCCAATACCACGACCTTCCGTCAACCGTCGCGGGCGCCATGACACCATGCGACTGACGTCACAAGCCCCTGCAAGCAGGAAACCGTCCCGACAACCCGGCCTCGATTAGCTCGATTACAAGACTGCGCTACCAGCCCCGGCCGATAAATACCCGATCAGAACTGTCATATAAACTTCACAACGCAACCTGACTTTAATTTTATCAATCATTTTGGTCATCATAATACAATTTTCATATACATTATTATCAACATAGTTCCAGGTTGCCGCGTAGATATAATTTTAAATAAATTTGTTGTTTTATGACATTATTTTGTAATTTGTTTCGGTTGATGAAGTAGATACTAGATAGCAGCATCACTTGATTCAAATTGCCACCGCTAGATTTTTTGGTAACTGCTTTTGAACTTGACTGTCACTTTTCTTTGACAGCTGACATTTATAAATGCAATTGCATTTGTGTCAGAACTGTCAAAATAGATACTTTTATGTATGTTTTCCAACATTTTTACATAGTTTAATAATAGCAAAATCAAAGAGTTTTGGCTAAACGCAGCATTTTGACAAGAGTGCAATTGTTTTCATCATAGCCTTCTGAATGAGGAGTCAAGGAGACATGGCAGATGCATTGCTTGTCATTCAATTTTACTTATTATTTTACTGGTATACATTATTTCGTACAATATGTTGTTGAGTGATATTAACTTTCACATTATGAGAACAAAGGCGATATAAAGAATCCTCATCCTTGTAATGTTTGTTTTTTAATGTAAAACGCATAATTTGAGCATTTTCTGGAGAATTCCAGTGAAATCAATTGTTTTGCAGATTAAAGATATTAAGTTTTAAGGACTTAGGAAGCTCTAAAGATATAATACCATTCAACCTTCTTCCAGTTTCCCATGAACTGCAAAAAGACATTATAAAATATTATAGGAAATCATTAAGCAGAAACGTCAGTTCGAGTGCTATTTATTTTGACGAGTTTTAAAATAAAATGATAAATTCTTAGATATGCTTAAAAATACAAATAATTTAATGTGCTATAGGGGTGCCGGTAAAGGTGAGTATATGTAGAGAAAGCTTGATTGATCATAACGCCAGTCATCGATAGTTTTAATGTAAATTGTAAACTCACATGTACTACATAACTGTATATAGGCAGCGTGTTTAGACAACAGATGGCACTGCAAAAAGTACAGACAGAGCCACCTAATCTGTGGGAAGGAAGCTTACCTTTTGGCAAGGCGTCCAAGTCGCTGCAGTTATACGTTATGTTGCTGCACATATTACGCATTATCAATTCTTAAAATTTACACAAGTTTATCTAATGTTTATTCGCCTACAAAATATTAATAATAAAGTGTTCACAATTTCACTGAATCTGATCACAATATTAATTTGCGCGACTTAGTTCTGATTCCGAAATATTTTGAGTACATTTGTTGACATCTGATCGGTTGCTAGGTCACGGCTAATGAGAAATAAAACAGTTGACGATCTTCCCACAAAAGTTGCTAATTTCTCTCACTCGTGGCGAACACTCGGTGCCTATAGAACGAATCTCAGGGATTGTTGATGCAAATGCCACGTGCGCCGCCCCAACAAAGGGCCATGCCAGTCTACACTAGAAACATTTGGTTGATCAACATGGTTCTGCTCGTGCGCAAGTCATTTTGGTGACGATAATGTGACTCTGCACATGTGCAGAACTAAGTTGATCAGCCAAAACTTCCTAGTTTGAGCTGGCCTTAAGTAGCGTATTTTCATGGAACGAAACAAGATTCAATAGTTGCTATTATTTGAGTTAAACTAGAGTGTTCTCGAGAAACATAAAATGGAATCAGGAGAAATAAAACTCGACTCACACGCTTGCTTCAATCACTGGAAATTATTCTGGCGCCGCAAAGACTCAAAGAAGACGCTCTGTAAAGGCCAAAAACCGCGTGATGAGATTTTTATAGTGTCTTGTCAGAAGTTTGTTTACACCATATAGAACTGCGCAGCCTCTCGACTGATGAAAACCAAGAAAACCTCTCAGTCGGGAATGTCCATTCCGGGCATCCATTCCGCGACCTCCAGAATACAAGACCTTTGAGCCAAATCTGTCTATGATAACATTGACGACGCTATGTTACAGGCAACGTGCTGGGCGACGCCTCATTGACGACGCTATGTTACAGGCCACGTGCTGGGCGATGACAACATTGACGACGCTATGTTACACGCAACGTGTGAGACGACGCCTCATTAACGACGCTCTGTTATAGGCCACGTGTGTGACGACGCCTCAATAACGACGCTCTGTTACAGGCCAGGTGCTGGGCGATGACAACATTGACGAGATCATGGCGACGCCTCGTTGACGACGCTCTGTTATAGGCCACGTGTGTGACGACGCCTCAATAACGACGCTCTGTTACAGGCCAGGTGCTGGGCGATGACAACATTGACGAGATCATGGCGACGCCTCGTTGACGACGCTCTGTTACAGGCCACGTGTTAGACGACTCCTCATTGACGACGCTCTGTTACAGGCCACGTGCTGGGCGATGACAACATTGACGAGATCATGGCGACGCCTCGTTGACGACGCTCTGTTATAGGCCACGTGTGTGACGACGCCTCAATAACGACGCTCTGTTACAGGCCAGGTGCTGGGCGATGACAACATTGACGAGATCATGGCGACGCCTCGTTGACGACGCTCTGTTACAGGCCACGTGTTAGACGACTCCTCATTGACGACGCTCTGTTACAGGCCACGTGCTGGGCGATGACAACATTGACGAGATCATGGCGACGCCTCGTTGACGACGCTCTGTTACAGGCCACGTGTTAGACGACTCCTCATTGACGACGCTCTGTTACAGGCCACGTGCTGGGCGATGAAAACATTGACGACGCTATGTTACGTGGCGACGTCTCATTGACGACGCTCTGTTACAGGCCACGTGCTGGGCGATGACAACGAGTACCGCTTGACGAGATACCTCATGGCCAACTACGACGCCTCCATCCGTCCAGCTGAGAACTCGTCGGAGCCGCTGAAAGTCGTGTTCGGTCTCTCCCTACATCACATCATCGACGTGGTGAGTACGACATTCATGTTGTCACTGTTCGTAATCCCCCCCTCGTACAAGCGCCACCCCTGGTACCCCGTCATGGCGAACACTCGTGGAGTGACATGTGTCAACACAATGTGTGGACCGGGGATGACGTCATATTAATGAAGTGATGAGATGGAGTTACATTCTGCTACGGATTACGAATGTTGCATTGCAAACAGATTATTAATGTTCATTGACTATTGGGAAGGTATTGATTTACGTTTTTGTAAACAAACATTCGTTCGTGCTCGCTTACATCTCTTTTACAAACCATGATATTTATTTACAGATTTATTTTATTTTGTATTTTTTGATCCGAAGGAAATGTCAATGTTTGACGAAGGTAGTTTCGGGAGTTGACCCTGTAAAGAAGAGTTTTCCAAGAAGTTATTCAATAAATATTGTTCAGTTGCGGGAGCCTACATAATATGGAGAATTCAAAACGTTGCCAAACCACCTTTTGTCAAACGAAATTTGAATCGACAAAAATGGAGAGATGAGATTTTGATAGATAAGTGGTTTTGTATGCAAGTGGTGAGTAATGTGATATGGGTTAGAGTGTATTATGCTAAAAGATAATTACTGTAATTGACACAGTAATCTAAATTAAACGCATCTAAATTAAAATGGTTTGTGAATTGAAATGAAAAGCAATCGGTTGATTTGATTCAACGACATCGGACGAAAATGCAAACAATTTCTATCGATTAATTGTATACCTCTACTCGCACTCACCCAATTAGTGCTCAATGCGAGGCTGTATTTAATAAAGCTTATAGGGGAATATTTACATCAAGGTTGCCACTGAGTGTAAATATGTTTTTTGTGCATTGATCCTTAAAGTAAAGGCCCAAAGCATGAGTAAGAAACTAAGTTTCCTATACGACTCGTGCTGAAATGCTCCGTTATATGCTATTAGGAAACATGGCATCTTCAAAGACTTTCTTAATATCATCACATAAAGCAGCACTCATTTTTTACATTTTTAATCGTCAATTTATCTCTGCTAGAGATATAAGCGTCCCGCTGTACAGTATTAAACAAAATATTATATTTACCATTATAATTTTTTTTTCAAAATAAAAGTTAACGAAAACGTTGAAAACAATTAAGGGTATCATCGTATCCATATTAAAAAGTGGTAAAATGTATGATAAGAGGCTGGGTGGTAGCCCAAGATTCAAGATGTAAATTTTTTCAGTAAGTATCTAAAAGTGTTATTCAGTCGACTTAGTATCTTGTATAATAATCCCCTTAGAAAATGTCGTCAAAGGCTTCAATCTCCTTCGTTATTCGTTTGTTTGTGATAAACAAATTCATTGATTGTGTTTGTATTAATATTTCCCGCAGGATAGCTCTCGAATCCAATTACAAATGTTTCGATTTCAAGTATTACAGATTTGACGATAAAAACTCTCTTGAGACTTGAAAAAGAAGTTAAAATGAATATCGATTTACCAAGTGAAAGTCAGTTGGAAGTGGAGAGCTCGTCAGGAGCCTGCGATGTACCACATCTTCCGCTGACATTTCACGTCGTTTATCATCATCTCGGCGTCTGCACATCGCTCTTGACCTACTTGCGTCATTTATAATTACTGATACTTATCCGAAAGCTGAGTTTTTCTTAGTTACGCCATTCCTGTTTTGCGTTTTTTGTCTTGCGTATTCATGTGTTTTTTTCCATACTCTTGAGCTGATAGATGTCCGCATATGGCAGCATCTGGTCCGCTAGTCAGTCAATTAAATGGTGGAATATAGAGTTCATTATATCGTAAAACCTTTCGGGGCATGTGTAGGTATATTATTTAAACTGCGATTTGTTTCTTTTTTTAAAATATTTTTTTAATGTTCTTAAAAGGATACAATAATTTTTTTATTAGTTTCTTCATATTTCAACATTGTATTAAAAAAATACAAGTTGTTCGTATATATACAAATGGAGTTGCCATGCATACCCCTGAACGCACGCCGCAACACATTCATGTTTTGCGGGCTGCCTACCCAGCTCCTCCATAATAAATCACAATCCCTTCTAAATAGATGAGTAAAATCCATACAAATACCACAGTCTGAGGCAAAGAATAGAACATTTTATTTAAAATGAACACTAGTTCGAAGTTTGTTCCACAAAAGTCGTTCATCTTGCCATCAAAGGACGATGGAAAATCGCACGAAGCTTATGAACAACAGAGACGAGCATATTATGCAAACATCAGGGGAGCACATGTCTTATATCTAATACTATTACGAATAATAATATAAGATACTATATGCTTGAAGCATCGTAGTTTCGAGAGCCCTTGAGAATATGGATAATGACTTTAAATTAACTGGGATGAGGTTGCAAATTACACTTCCTCAAGTGTATGCAATCTGTCATGCGTATTTGCGAGAAAAATATCATGCTGCATTATTATTCGAGGATCCAATTAATATACAATAGTGAGTCTAGGAACTGAGTTAATCAGAGCAATGAAAACATAAATAGAGGCCTGAAATAATACTGACGTTCAGTTAGTTGTTCCATGAAAATTGTTGCCTTAGAAATGTTCGGAATGGAGGATTTCTCTTAGGGATCGAATACATGAATCGCGAAACGTACATTCATTTTATAAAATTCAAACATTTCTTATTCCTAGATGTCTCTCTGGTTTGATCATATGGTCGAAGGAATTTTCTTCAACGTGGGAGGTAAAATATATTGTCACAGCGTAAACATTACTGACAGTCGGCTGAATGGAAAATACATTTCTATATTTTAAAAAAAACTTCTTCTTTGATCAGAGTTTGCAAGGTTGCGTCTAAAATATCTGTTTCTGGCAGTCCAGTGTGTGGCGATGCATTAGGAAATATATCACCGCCGCACTGACACAGACACTCAAGGTCTTCTGTAAGTCCCACAGAGGGCAACTCAATCAACTCTTTTGCGGCCACCGGTGACTGTTCTGCCTCAGTAAGTTGATCGTCAATAGAGCTCACGTGACAGTTGACAGCCAATTACAAGCTTCGGGGAAGGCAAGACGTAATCTGAAGAACACTCGAGGGGAAAAAACAACGGAGAAAAAAATCGACGGGTTTCAGCAAATTATCCTTTAATGAAAAAGTTGAAATTACGTGTTACTAGGATGGCTGTTTTTATCTAAAACTAAATTTTTTTATACAATTTGAAAGTAGAATGTTATAAGTGAAGCATAATTTAATGAGAAAAGGCAAATCATAAAACTTCTCATCAAACGACTCACTGAAACGTGAAAACTGATGTTAATATCAATATCTTTTACCAATGTAATTGTTAACAAAATAAGGTTTTGTACGAGTATTCAGAACAGTTCAATGAAAACAATTTCATAGCTTGTAATGGTTTATTAGATTAACTTTGTCCTACAGATGCTTAGTGCCCGAAAATTAGTAAAATAATGGTACTAAACATCTGTTGGACAAAATAAAACTAATAACTTATTCTAAACTATGAAATTATTTTCATTGAACTGTTCTGAATACGCGTACAAAGCCCTATTTTGTTAACAATTACATTGGTAATTAATAAAAGTCGATTAAAAAACTCTTCAATGCCACGCTCACTACTCAGCCCTCTTATTAGTCATATTATGCATACACTTCAAGCTTACATGTGTGTCATCTCGCTAATAGGGAAGTCTCGTGAAGATTAGAATTCAGAATAATATTTATTTTATGAAAGTAGAGATGTTGCTGAACACAGATGTGGTATTATTTTTGTTGTTGGACGAATAGTTCTCATGTAATTAATTTACAAAGTTTGATAGATCTCCTCTCATTTAAAAACAGGAAAATTGGCAATGACATCACAGTTTGCTATATTGCCATGGCAACAAGGGAATCCCCATGTCAACACAATGTTCAAGACTTGGAAATGACATCACAGTTCTGATTCTTGTTAAAGGCCGTTTTTCCCGCCAAAAATCATATGATATTTGAACTCGATTTTTATGAATGAAAATTTAAGATTTCACAGGTAATAAGTGTATTTGTCATTATTATTTGTGTTTATTTATCTAGTGGAGCGGTCGCTCCACTCAGCCAAGTCGTACCGTACACTCACACTCACTCAACATACCGTAAATGCCTAATAAACTGAGGAGCAGACCAAACACTTTTACTGTAAGCAACAACATGGCATTTTCGGCCTACTGGATCTTAAAATTGGAAAATCTCACATTGTTGTGAAATGTCTTAATTTCGAGCTATGGCCCACCCCACCCCATATACCAAATTTGGGAACAACAGGTTTTGCCATTTGCGAGCTAGAGGGCCATGAAAACAGTGAAACTTGTGCACATGTGCACTTTTGGCGTCTGATGATACCTTGCCTCCAAGAATTTTTTGTGCCGCCATTTTGAAACCGGAAGTAACGTCATATCTCGAAAACGACTGAACCGATCGGAACGAAATTTGCGCCAATCGATTCAGACGGTCATCTATATGAAACATCAATAGTCGAAATAGAAATGCACTATTACTAAAACCGGAAATGACGCCATAACAATGCCAAATCTGACTAAAACCATCTCTTATAACAATAAATACATATTCAGAAGGCTTATAATGTTACATAACATTTAAGATACAGATATTAGGTGGCAGTGATGTCAGCCGCCATTTTGAAAACTGGAAGTGATGCGATAACTCGAGAACAGTTGGACCGATTGGAACGATGCTTTCGCAATTCATCATGGAATATAATTTTAAGCTTACATTTAGCACCAAACACAATTCTTTATAGCAACCAAACCACAAAGGCGTATTTTTTTAAAGGAATTATAGTCATTGGTGAAACAATGTTACAAGTTATAAGAATAAACTGAAAAAAGAAGTGATATCCCAGAAAAAAACACTCCTTGTAAAAAAGGCAGCCAAGTCTCTTTACTATAAAAAAATCAGCACTGAAAAGGAGTGATATCAAAAAAGGAGCCAAGTCAACGAATTTTCCAAATTTTAATCGTACCATTGAAATAAAAATATAAACCCCCGAGTAATACTTAAAAAAAGGACTTGGCGCATCGTTTTTTTAAAGACATTTTTCTATCCTAAAAGTAGGAAGAACTCTACAAGTACCTATATTTTCCTGAGTATATCACATTCATTTTCGAAGAACCATACTACGTTTCACTATAACTAGTACTCTTACCTATTGGCAGTTTTGGTATTTTGTCAATATTCAGAAATATTTCTTGGTGATGTCGTTGTTTGTTTGACACGGAAGCGGCCTCGTATATTCGTTATTGCCACTATTTCTAGGGTCATATTAATAGAAGACTTCTCAACATCGTCACTGAGGGAAATAACGAAAGTGCTCATTACAAGAAGGCCGTCAATGGGATTTGTATAAGTGACTAGTGCACTGAGCCATGTTGCTCAAATAATTACTAACTAGATTTTTATCTAAAGTAAATCGTTATGTAATTTTTTAAATTTATTGGTATCAAATGTTAATTAATAGCAATTTTAATTACACGACGAGAAGGTTCAAAGTATAATGCTGTAGTAGGTATGTTGATGTACCACGAAACTATTTAGGTACCTACCAATCACAAACACAACTGTTCTGTATTTATTGCTTGTAAGACAAATTCAATATATGTTTCTTTGCGTACTTATATTTAAATTTAAAATATTTTACAGAATGTTTAATATTTAATTTGACTGCTTTGTCCCAATTTTTCTAGGCATTTCTGAACTACGTAGTATGTGAGTGACATAAGCTTATGAATAGAAAAATGTCTTTAAAAAAACGATGCGCCAAGTCCTTTTTTTAAGTATTACTCGGGGGTTTATATTTTTATTTCAATGGTACGATTAAAATTTGGAAAATTCGTTGACTTGGCTCCTTTTTTGATATCACTCCTTTTCAGTGCTGATTTTTTTAAAGTAAAGAGACTTGGCTGCCTTTTTTACAAGGAGTGTTTTTTCTGGGATAGAAATTTACTAGAATAAAATTTCATGAGACTTCCCTATTCAAATTAGTGTGCAGCAGTAAATATTAATAAGACGGCGACAATGAGTTCACAGATCTACGGGCCCCTATTCTAGAACAAAAACGAAATCATGTAGGCCAGAAATTATCTCAATGCCATTAGGATAACATGGATATGAAGTGATTTCAGACAGAAATTATTTCTTTTTAGTTACATAAGTAGGCTCTAATACAGCTATTCAATGAATTTCTTAACAGCGTACATTTTATTACATCTTTTTCCAGAGTGGTTGTTTGACGTTTGGTTTATCTCGGTTGGAGATTTCTTAGAGTGTTATTTGGCCGACTGGACTGTGGGTATTTTCGCTGGTGGCGATGAGGTTCGGTACAGAGAGTGAGGGAGACAGTTCAAGTAAAGCAAACAGCAAAAAGTAAATCAGGAGTCGCTGGCACTGGCAGAGAGCACCAGGCGCCAAAACAGAAACCACCTCGATAAATCAAACATCACAATGTTTATTTGCATATTATTTGCATCATATTGTGATACCCCGGAACTTATTACTGTATCATTTTCAAATGCAGAAAATGACATTTCACATTGCATCTGTTGCATAATCATCTCTCGGATGCATAAACCTGGCACCTCCATCATATCATGGACGACTCGTGACTCGCGTCCTACTTCGATGAATATAACTCAATTTCAAGTTGATGCCTCACAAACCCAAGTTATCAACATAACAATATCAAAGAGAATGACGAAGCGCGACGCGTGCAGCTCGGAGCGTCAATGTTCAGCCCGTGAGGTTGGTATGATCAACGACGACATTGGATTTGCGCAGAACGTCTCAAAAGAACCGGTATGAAAGAGAGTTAATATTTTCTTAAAGAAAACGTGAAAGGGGAGAAAAATGATGCGAAAGTAAGGTGCCAGAAAGAGTGATTGAATCCTTAATATGAAACCACTGAACTGTGTCACGAAAGATTAGTGTAAGGATCGTCGAAAATGTACCATAAATTGTATGATGTTCGATAAATTCGAGTTCAATTAACAACAGCTATTCATTAAAAGTTCGTAACAAATAAGTTTCAGAGTAGATATTTCGGAGGAAAACAACGTGCCGTTGTCCAAGCTTGATTGGATGTGAGAGCTTCAGGCGAACTTTCCGTCCACGTCGGTCGAAACTTCGTCCTGAATCCGTGCTTATCGTCCCGACAAAGCATCAATCAGGATTTCATAACCCTCCATTCTCTTAATGCGAATTCAGCCTCAATCAATTGAACGCGAATTAGAATTATCGGAATCTAATTATCGAATGAATCGTGTCCGTTTCAACTCCAAATATTAATGTTATTATTAGTAATAATTAGGGCTAGGATGTTTAGGACACATCCTTTTTTAGTTTTTTGTTCAGACGCGTCTAAAAATGTTGTATAAATATGTTTCATGTGTTCCTGATTTCAAAAATATGTGTTTCATTTTGCCTAACAATGCCTTTTTCTCATTTTTTTTAATGAATTTCGAGTCCTTTTCTTGCTATTTTAAGGTCTTTTTGTAATTTTTTTAGATTATCGGGGAAAATAATAGGAAATCCGATAAATCGAATAATATGTTGACGAATATTACCTATCGTAAAATTTCATTTGTCCTTTTTCGGGATTTTGTGGTGCTTTTTTTAATACTTTTAAGGTACTATTTGCCTGCCTTTTTGGATGTTTCAAAGGTCATAAACATCCTAATCCCTATAGTAATAATCAATTACCAAAATCTTTCATCCACATGGTGCAAGGGAAGACATAGTATTGAATGACAAATAAACTTGCCAGGGTTAATAGAATGTGTGCAGCACTAGGCAATCAATGGATACAATGTATGCAGAGCTCGAGTATAGCTGACGACGCCGATTTCCAGTCCTCGAAACCAGCGCGCCGTTTTCGTAGCTCGAGGGTTGACAAGAACCCCGTCATCAAAAACAGAAGCGTGTTGTTCCGTACTCTATGACTGTGACGTAACAGAATCAAATGAGTTTATCCACACAGAGCTTTAGAATATCAAACGTGATACGATTAATTATTATTTCAAAGAAGATATATTATAAATAACATGTGAAGACTTCGGAGAAAGGAAAGCTCTGTAGCGGTTTTAAAAGTATCGACCAACAAATCCCGCACAAAATCATTTTCTCTTATTTTTATACCAAAATTACTTTATTAGTAAAAGACAAAAACTTTTTCTTTTATTGAAGAGAATAATTAGTCAATGTGTGCATAATCCAGCAGACCACTGCACAGTAGCCATGACATAATATCTATGGATATTTATATGGATGTTTGGGATACGTTGATCGAGAAATGAGAAAGGTGGGAGGTGGGAAGGACTAAGGAGCTCTATGAGAAGGGTGGGAGGTGGGAAGGAGCTCTATGAGAAGGGTGGGAGGTTGGAAAGAACCCTATGAGAAGGGTGGGAAGTGAAGGGGCTCTATGAGAAGGGTGGGAGGTGAGAAGGAGCCCTATGAGAAGGGTGGGAGGTGAAAGGAGCCCTATGAGAAGGGTGGGAGGTTGGAAAGAACCCTATGAGAAGGGTGGGAGGTGAGAAGGAGCCCTATGAGAAGGGTGGGAGGTTGGAAAGAACCCTATGAGAAGGGTGGGAAGTGAAGGGGCTCTATGAGAAGGGTGGGAGGTTGGAAGGAGCGCAATGAGAAGGGTGGGAGGTGAGAAGGAGCTCTATGGGAAGGCTGGGAGGTGAAGGGACCCTATGAGAAGGATGGGAGGTTGGAAAGAACCCTATGAGAAGGGTGGAAAGTGAAGGGGCTCTATGAGAAGGGTGGGAGGTTGGAAGGAGCGCAATGAGAAGAGTGGGAGGTGAGAAGGAGCTCTATGGGAAGGGTGGGAGGTTGGAAGGAGCCCTATGAGAGGGTTGGAGGTGCGAAGGAGCTCTATGGGAAGGGTGGGAGGTGAAGGGACCCTATGAGAAGGGTGGGAGGTTGGAAGGAGCGCAATGAGAAGGGTGGGAGGTGAGAAGGAGCCCTATGAGAAGGGTGGGAGGTGAGGAGGAGCCCTATGAGAAGGGTGGGAGGTGGGAAGGAGCGCAATGAGAAGAGTGGAAGGTGGGAAGGAGCCCTATGAGAGGGTTGGAGGTGCGAAGGAGCTCTATGGGAAGGGTGGGAGGTGAAGGGACCCTATGAGAAGGGTGGGAGGTTGGAAGGAGCCCTATGGGAAGAGTGGGAGGTGGGAAGGAGCCCTATGAGAAGGGTGGGAGGTGAGAAGGAGCGCTATGAGAAGGGTGGGAGGTTGGAAAGAACCCTATGAGAAGGGTGGGAAGTGAAGGGGCTCTATGAGAAGGGTGGGAGGTTGGAAGGAGCGCAATGAGAAGAGTGGAAGGTGGGAAGGAGCCCTATGAGAGGGTTGGAGGTGCGAAGGAGCTCTATGGGAAGGGTGGGAGGTGAAGGGACCCTATGAGAAGGGTGGGAGGTTGGAAGGAGCCCTATGGGAAGAGTGGGAGGTGGGAAGGAGCCCTATGAGAAGGGTGGGAGGTGAGAAGGAGCGCTATGAGAAGGGTGGGAGGTTGGAAAGAACCCTATGAGAAGGGTGGGAAGTGAAGGGGCCCTATGAGAAGGGTGAGAGGTTGGAAGGAGCGCTATGAGAAGGGTGGGAGGTGAGAAGGAGCGCTATGAGAAGGGTGTGAGTTGGGAATGAGTCCTATGAGTAGTGTGTGAGTTGGGAATGAGCCCTATGGGAAGGGTAGGAGGTGGGAAGGAGCCCTATGAGAGGGTTGGAGGTGCGAAGGAGCCCTATGAAAAGGAATCCTATGAGAAGGATGGCAATTGTTTTGGTGTCCACATGCTCCGTCTTGCCTGCAGTTTTGATTTACGCGACCTTGAACGACAATCTGACCACGCGACGGACATATGGACAGCACTTTGGAAATAATGTAGTCAACAGTCGAGCTGATGTAAACATGCTGTCCTCAAATGTATGACTCGAACCTGCGACATGATTGACTGGACCAGAGGAAGAGCAGAGACAAGTGGAAAGCACTTTGGAAATATTGAAGTCTACATCGTGCTGATGTAAACTAAAACATGTTGTCCTCAAATGTATGACTCGAACCTGCGACATGATTGACTGGACCAGAGGAAGAGCAGAGACAAGTGGAAAGCACTTTGGAAATATTGAAGTCTACATCGTGCTGATGTAAACTAAAACATGTTGTCCTCAAATGTATGGCTCGAACCTGCGACATGATTGACTGGACCAGAGGAAGAGCAGAGACAAGTGGAAAGCACTTTGGAAATATTGAAGTCTACATCGTGCTGATGTAAACTAAAACATGTTGTCCTCAAATGTATGGCTCGAACCTGCGACATGATTGACTGGACCAGAGGAAGAGCAGAGACAAGTGGAAAGCACTTTGGAAATATTGAAGTCTACATCGTGCTGATGTAAACTAAAACATGTTGTCCTCAAATGTATGACTCGAACCTGCGACATGATTGACTGGACCAGAGGAAGAGCAGAGACAAGTGGAAAGCACTTTGGAAATATTGAAGTCTACATCGTGCTGATGTAAACTAAAACATGTTGTCCTCAAATGTATGACTCGAACCTGCGACATGATTGACTGGACCAGAGGAAGAGCAGAGACAAGTGGAAAGCACTTTGGAAATATTGAAGTCTACGTCGTGCTGATGTAAACTAAAACATGTTGTCCTCAAATGTATGACTCGAACCTGCGACATGATTGACTGGACCAGAGGAAGAGCAGAGACAAGTGGAAAGCACTTTGGAAATATTGAAGTCTACATCGTGCTGATGTAAACTAAAACATGTTGTCCTCAAATGTATGGCTCGAACCTGCGACATGATTGACTGGACCAGAGGAAGAGCAGAGACAAGTGGAAAGCACTTTGGAAATATTGAAGTCTACATCGTGCTGATGTAAACTAAAACATGTTGTCCTCAAATGTATGACTCGAACCTGCGACATGATTGACTGGACCAGAGGAAGAGCAGAGACAAGTGGAAAGCACTTTGGAAATATTGAAGTCTACATCGTGCTGATGTAAACTAAAACATGTTGTCCTCAAATGTATGGCTCGAACCTGCGACATGATTGACTGGACCAGAGGAAGAGCAGAGACAAGTGGAAAGCACTTTGGAAATATTGAAGTCTACGTCGTGCTGATGTAAACTAAAACATGTTGTCCTCAAATGTATGACTCGAACCTGCGACATGATTGACTGGACCAGAGGAAGAGCAGAGACAAGTGGAAAGCACTTTGGAAATATTGAAGTCTACATCGTGCTGATGTAAACTAAAACATGTTGTCCTCAAATGTATGACTCGAACCTGCGACATGATTGACTGGACCAGAGGAAGAGCAGAGACAAGTGGAAAGCACTTTGGAAATATTGAAGTCTACATCGTGCTGATGTAAACTAAAACATGTTGTCCTCAAATGTATGACTCGAACCTGCGACATGATTGACTGGACCAGAGGAAGAGCAGAGACAAGTGGAAAGCACTTTGGAAATATTGAAGTCTACATCGTGCTGATGTAAACTAAAACATGTTGTCCTCAAATGTATGGCTCGAACCTGCGACATGATTGACTGGACCAGAGGAAGAGCAGAGACAAGTGGAAAGCACTTTGGAAATATTGAAGTCTACATCGTGCTGATGTAAACTAAAACATGTTGTCCTCAAATGTATGACTCGAACCTGCGACATGATTGACTGGACCAGAGGAAGAGCAGAGACAAGTGGAAAGCACTTTGGAAATATTGAAGTCTACATCGTGCTGATGTAAACTAAAACATGTTGTCCTCAAATGTATGGCTCGAACCTGCGACATGATTGACTGGACCAGAGGAAGAGCAGAGACAAGTGGAAAGCACTTTGGAAATATTGAAGTCTACATCGTGCTGATGTAAACTAAAACATGTTGTCCTCAAATGTATGACTCGAACCTGCGACATGATTGACTGGACCAGAGGAAGAGCAGAGACAAGTGGAAAGCACTTTGGAAATATTGAAGTCTACGTCGTGCTGATGTAAACTAAAACATGTTGTCCTCAAATGTATGACTCGAACCTGCGACATGATTGACTGGACCAGAGGAAGAGCAGAGACAAGTGGAAAGCACTTTGGAAATATTGAAGTCTACATCGTGCTGATGTAAACTAAAACATGTTGTCCTCAAATGTATGACTCGAACCTGCGACATGATTGACTGGACCAGAGGAAGAGCAGAGACAAGTGGAAAGCACTTTGGAAATATTGAAGTCTACATCGTGCTGATGTAAACTAAAACATGTTGTCCTCAAATGTATGGCTCGAACCTGCGACATGATTGACTGGACCAGAGGAAGAGCAGAGACAAGTGGAAAGCACTTTGGAAATATTGAAGTCTACATCGTGCTGATGTAAACTAAAACATGTTGTCCTCAAATGTATGACTCGAACCTGCGACATGATTGACTGGACCAGAGGAAGAGCAGAGACAAGTGGAAAGCACTTTGGAAATATTGAAGTCTACATCGTGCTGATGTAAACTAAAACATGTTGTCCTCAAATGTATGACTCGAACCTGCGACATGATTGACTGGACCAGAGGAAGAGCAGAGACAAGTGGAAAGCACTTTGGAAATATTGAAGTCTACATCGTGCTGATGTAAACTAAAACATGTTGTCCTCAAATGTATGACTCGAACCTGCGACATGATTGACTGGACCAGAGGAAGAGCAGAGACAAGTGGAAAGCACTTTGGAAATATTGAAGTCTACATCGTGCTGATGTAAACTAAAACATGTTGTCCTCAAATGTATGGCTCGAACCTGCGACATGATTGACTGGACCAGAGGAAGAGCAGAGACAAGTGGAAAGCACTTTGGAAATATTGAAGTCTACATCGTGCTGATGTAAACTAAAACATGTTGTCCTCAAATGTATGGCTCGAACCTGCGACATGATTGACTGGACCAGAGGAAGAGCAGAGACAAGTGGAAAGCACTTTGGAAATATTGAAGTCTACGTCGTGCTGATGTAAACTAAAACATGTTGTCCTCAAATGTATGGCTCGAACCTGCGACATGATTGACTGGACCAGAGGAAGAGCAGAGACAAGTGGAAAGCACTTTGGAAATATTGAAGTCTACATCGTGCTGATGTAAACTAAAACATGTTGTCCTCAAATGTATGGCTCGAACCTGCGACATGATTGACTGGACCAGAGGAAGAGCAGAGACAAGTGGAAAGCACTTTGGAAATATTGAAGTCTACATCGTGCTGATGTAAACTAAAACATGTTGTCCTCAAATGTATGACTCGAACCTGCGACATGATTGACTGGACCAGAGGAAGAGCAGAGACAAGTGGAAAGCACTTTGGAAATATTGAAGTCTACAACGTGCTGATGTAAACTAAAACATGTTGTCCTCAAATGTATGACTCGAACCTGCGACATGATTGACTGGACCAGAGGAAGAGCAGAGACAAGTGGAAAGCACTTTGGAAATATTGAAGTCTACAACGTGCTGATGTAAACTAAAACATGTTGTCCTCAAATGTATGACTCGAACCTGCGACATGATTGACTGGACCAGAGGAAGAGCAGAGACAAGTGGAAAGCACTTTGGAAATATTGAAGTCTACATCGTGCTGATGTAAACTAAAACATGTTGTCCTCAAATGTATGGCTCGAACCTGCGACATGATTGACTGGACCAGAGGAAGAGCAGAGACAAGTGGAAAGCACTTTGGAAATATTGAAGTCTACATCGTGCTGATGTAAACTAAAACATGTTGTCCTCAAATGTATGGCTCGAACCTGCGACATGATTGACTGGACCAGAGGAAGAGCAGAGACAAGTGGAAAGCACTTTGGAAATATTGAAGTCTACGTCGTGCTGATGTAAACTAAAACATGTTGTCCTCAAATGTATGGCTCGAACCTGCGACATGATTGACTGGACCAGAGGAAGAGCAGAGACAAGTGGAAAGCACTTTGGAAATATTGAAGTCTACATCGTGCTGATGTAAACTAAAACATGTTGTCCTCAAATGTATGGCTCGAACCTGCGACATGATTGACTGGACCAGAGGAAGAGCAGAGACAAGTGGAAAGCACTTTGGAAATATTGAAGTCTACATCGTGCTGATGTAAACTAAAACATGTTGTCCTCAAATGTATGACTCGAACCTGCGACATGATTGACTGGACCAGAGGAAGAGCAGAGACAAGTGGAAAGCACTTTGGAAATATTGAAGTCTACATCGTGCTGATGTAAACTAAAACATGTTGTCCTCAAATGTATGGCTCGAACCTGCGACATGATTGACTGGACCAGAGGAAGAGCAGAGACAAGTGGAAAGCACTTTGGAAATATTGAAGTCTACATCGTGCTGATGTAAACTAAAACATGTTGTCCTCAAATGTATGGCTCGAACCTGCGACATGATTGACTGGACCAGAGGAAGAGCAGAGACAAGTGGAAAGCACTTTGGAAATATTGAAGTCTACGTCGTGCTGATGTAAACTAAAACATGTTGTCCTCAAATGTATGACTCGAACCTGCGACATGATTGACTGGACCAGAGGAAGAGCAGAGACAAGTGGAAAGCACTTTGGAAATATTGAAGTCTACATCGTGCTGATGTAAACTAAAACATGTTGTCCTCAAATGTATGACTCGAACCTGCGACATGATTGACTGGACCAGAGGAAGAGCAGAGACAAGTGGAAAGCACTTTGGAAATATTGAAGTCTACGTCGTGCTGATGTAAACTAAAACATGTTGTCCTCAAATGTATGACTCGAACCTGCGACATGATTGACTGGACCAGAGGAAGAGCAGAGACAAGTGGAAAGCACTTTGGAAATATTGAAGTCTACGTCGTGCTGATGTAAACTAAAACATGTTGTCCTCAAATGTATGGCTCGAACCTGCGACATGATTGACTGGACCAGAGGAAGAGCAGAGACAAGTGGAAAGCACTTTGGAAATATTGAAGTCTACATCGTGCTGATGTAAACTAAAACATGTTGTCCTCAAATGTATGGCTCGAACCTGCGACATGATTGACTGGACCAGAGGAAGAGCAGAGACAAGTGGAAAGCACTTTGGAAATATTGAAGTCTACATCGTGCTGATGTAAACTAAAACATGTTGTCCTCAAATGTATGGCTCGAACCTGCAACATGATTGACTGGACCAGAGGAAGAGCAGAGACAAGTGGAAAGCACTTTGGAAATATTGAAGTCTACATCGTGCTGATGTAAACTAAAACATGTTGTCCTCAAATGTATGACTCGAACCTGCGACATGATTGACTGGACCAGAGGAAGAGCAGAGACAAGTGGAAAGCACTTTGGAAATATTGAAGTCTACATCGTGCTGATGTAAACTAAAACATGTTGTCCTCAAATGTATGGCTCGAACCTGCGACATGATTGACTGGACCAGAGGAAGAGCAGAGACAAGTGGAAAGCACTTTGGAAATATTGAAGTCTACATCGTGCTGATGTAAACTAAAACATGTTGTCCTCAAATGTATGACTCGAACCTGCGACATGATTGACTGGACCAGAGGAAGAGCAGAGACAAGTGGAAAGCACTTTGGAAATATTGAAGTCTACATCGTGCTGATGTAAACTAAAACATGTTGTCCTCAAATGTATGACTCGAACCTGCGACATGATTGACTGGACCAGAGGAAGAGCAGAGACAAGTGGAAAGCACTTTGGAAATATTGAAGTCTACATCGTGCTGATGTAAACATGTTGTCCTCAAATGTATGACTCGAACCTGCGACATGATTGACTGGACCAGAGGAAGAGCAGAGACAAGTGGAAAGCACTTTGGAAATATTGAAGTCTACATCGTGCTGATGTAAACTAAAACATGTTGTCCTCAAATGTATGACTCGAACCTGCGACATGATTGACTGGACCAGAGGAAGAGCAGAGACAAGTGGAAAGCACTTTGGAAATATTGAAGTCTACATCGTGCTGATGTAAACATGTTGTCCTCAAATGTATGACTCGAACCTGCGACATGATTGACTGGACCAGAGGAAGAGCAGAGACAAGTGGAAAGCACTTTGGAAATATTGAAGTCTACATCGTGCTGATGTAAACTAAAACATGTTGTCCTCAAATGTATGGCTCGAACCTGCGACATGATTGACTGGACCAGAGGAAGAGCAGAGACAAGTGGAAAGCACTTTGGAAATATTGAAGTCTACGTCGTGCTGATGTAAACTAAAACATGTTGTCCTCAAATGTATGGCTCGAACCTGCGACATGATTGACTGGACCAGAGGAAGAGCAGAGACAAGTGGAAAGCACTTTGGAAATATTGAAGTCTACATCGTGCTGATGTAAACTAAAACATGTTGTCCTCAAATGTATGACTCGAACCTGCGACATGATTGACTGGACCAGAGGAAGAGCAGAGACAAGTGGAAAGCACTTTGGAAATATTGAAGTCTACATCGTGCTGATGTAAACTAAAACATGTTGTCCTCAAATGTATGGCTCGAACCTGCGACATGATTGACTGGACCAGAGGAAGAGCAGAGACAAGTGGAAAGCACTTTGGAAATATTGAAGTCTACATCGTGCTGATGTAGACTAAAACATGTTGTCCTCAAATGTATGACTCGAACCTGCGACATGATTGACTGGACCAGAGGAAGAGCAGAGACAAGTGGAAAGCACTTTGGAAATATTGAAGTCTACATCGTGCTGATGTAAACTAAAACATGTTGTCCTCAAATGTATGGCTCGAACCTGCGACATGATTGACTGGACCAGAGGAAGAGCAGAGACAAGTGGAAAGCACTTTGGAAATATTGAAGTCTACGTCGTGCTGATGTAAACTAAAACATGTTGTCCTCAAATGTATGGCTCGAACCTGCGACATGATTGACTGGACCAGAGGAAGAGCAGAGACAAGTGGAAAGCACTTTGGAAATATTGAAGTCTACATCGTGCTGATGTAGACTAAAACATGTTGTCCTCAAATGTATGACTCGAACCTGCGACATGATTGACTGGACCAGAGGAAGAGCAGAGACAAGTGGAAAGCACTTTGGAAATATTGAAGTCTACATCGTGCTGATGTAAACTAAAACATGTTGTCCTCAAATGTATGACTCGAACCTGCGACATGATTGACTGGACCAGAGGAAGAGCAGAGACAAGTGGAAAGCACTTTGGAAATATTGAAGTCTACATCGTGCTGATGTAAACTAAAACATGTTGTCCTCAAATGTATGGCTCGAACCTGCGACATGATTGACTGGACCAGAGGAAGAGCAGAGACAAGTGGAAAGCACTTTGGAAATATTGAAGTCTACATCGTGCTGATGTAAACTAAAACATGTTGTCCTCAAATGTATGGCTCGAACCTGCGACATGATTGACTGGACCAGAGGAAGAGCAGAGACAAGTGGAAAGCACTTTGGAAATATTGAAGTCTACATCGTGCTGATGTAAACTAAAACATGTTGTCCTCAAATGTATGGCTCGAACCTGCGACATGATTGACTGGACCAGAGGAAGAGCAGAGACAAGTGGAAAGCACTTTGGAAATATTGAAGTCTACATCGTGCTGATGTAAACTAAAACATGTTGTCCTCAAATGTATGGCTCGAACCTGCGACATGATTGACTGGACCAGAGGAAGAGCAGAGACAAGTGGAAAGCACTTTGGAAATATTGAAGTCTACGTCGTGCTGATGTAAACTAAAACATGTTGTCCTCAAATGTATGACTCGAACCTGCGACATGATTGACTGGACCAGAGGAAGAGCAGAGACAAGTGGAAAGCACTTTGGAAATATTGAAGTCTACATCGTGCTGATGTAAACTAAAACATGTTGTCCTCAAATGTATGGCTCGAACCTGCGACATGATTGACTGGACCAGAGGAAGAGCAGAGACAAGTGGAAAGCACTTTGGAAATATTGAAGTCTACGTCGTGCTGATGTAAACTAAAACATGTTGTCCTCAAATGTATGGCTCGAACCTGCGACATGATTGACTGGACCAGAGGAAGAGCAGAGACAAGTGGAAAGCACTTTGGAAATATTGAAGTCTACATCGTGCTGATGTAAACTAAAACATGTTGTCCTCAAATGTATGGCTCGAACCTGCGACATGATTGACTGGACCAGAGGAAGAGCAGAGACAAGTGGAAAGCACTTTGGAAATATTGAAGTCTACGTCGTGCTGATGTAAACTAAAACATGTTGTCCTCAAATGTATGGCTCGAACCTGCGACATGATTGACTGGACCAGAGGAAGAGCAGAGACAAGTGGAAAGCACTTTGGAAATATTGAAGTCTACATCGTGCTGATGTAAACTAAAACATGTTGTCCTCAAATGTATGACTCGAACCTGCGACATGATTGACTGGACCAGAGGAAGAGCAGAGACAAGTGGAAAGCACTTTGGAAATATTGAAGTCTACATCGTGCTGATGTAAACTAAAACATGTTGTCCTCAAATGTATGGCTCGAACCTGCGACATGATTGACTGGACCAGAGGAAGAGCAGAGACAAGTGGAAAGCACTTTGGAAATATTGAAGTCTACGTCGTGCTGATGTAAACTAAAACATGTTGTCCTCAAATGTATGGCTCGAACCTGCGACATGATTGACTGGACCAGAGGAAGAGCAGAGACAAGTGGAAAGCACTTTGGAAATATTGAAGTCTACATCGTGCTGATGTAAACTAAAACATGTTGTCCTCAAATGTATGACTCGAACCTGCGACATGATTGACTGGACCAGAGGAAGAGCAGAGACAAGTGGAAAGCACTTTGGAAATATTGAAGTCTACATCGTGCTGATGTAAACTAAAACATGTTGTCCTCAAATGTATGACTCGAACCTGCGACATGATTGACTGGACCAGAGGAAGAGCAGAGACAAGTGGAAAGCACTTTGGAAATATTGAAGTCTACATCGTGCTGATGTAAACTAAAACATGTTGTCCTCAAATGTATGACTCGAACCTGCGACATGATTGACTGGACCAGAGGAAGAGCAGAGACAAGTGGAAAGCACTTTGGAAATATTGAAGTCTACATCGTGCTGATGTAAACTAAAACATGTTGTCCTCAAATGTATGACTCGAACCTGCGACATGATTGACTGGACCAGAGGAAGAGCAGAGACAAGTGGAAAGCACTTTGGAAATATTGAAGTCTACATCGTGCTGATGTAAACTAAAACATGTTGTCCTCAAATGTATGACTCGAACCTGCGACATGATTGACTGGACCAGAGGAAGAGCAGAGACAAGTGGAAAGCACTTTGGAAATATTGAAGTCTACATCGTGCTGATGTAAACTAAAACATGTTGTCCTCAAATGTATGACTCGAACCTGCGACATGATTGACTGGACCAGAGGAAGAGCAGAGACAAGTGGAAAGCACTTTGGAAATATTGAAGTCTACGTCGTGCTGATGTAAACTAAAACATGTTGTCCTCAAATGTATGGCTCGAACCTGCGACATGATTGACTGGACCAGAGGAAGAGCAGAGACAAGTGGAAAGCACTTTGGAAATATTGAAGTCTACATCGTGCTGATGTAAACTAAAACATGTTGTCCTCAAATGTATGACTCGAACCTGCGACATGATTGACTGGACCAGAGGAAGAGCAGAGACAAGTGGAAAGCACTTTGGAAATATTGAAGTCTACATCGTGCTGATGTAAACTAAAACATGTTGTCCTCAAATGTATGACTCGAACCTGCGACATGATTGACTGGACCAGAGGAAGAGCAGAGACAAGTGGAAAGCACTTTGGAAATATTGAAGTCTACGTCGTGCTGATGTAAACTAAAACATGTTGTCCTCAAATGTATGACTCGAACCTGCGACATGATTGACTGGACCAGAGGAAGAGCAGAGACAAGTGGAAAGCACTTTGGAAATATTGAAGTCTACATCGTGCTGATGTAAACTAAAACATGTTGTCCTCAAATGTATGACTCGAACCTGCGACATGATTGACTGGACCAGAGGAAGAGCAGAGACAAGTGGAAAGCACTTTGGAAATATTGAAGTCTACATCGTGCTGATGTAAACTAAAACATGTTGTCCTCAAATGTATGGCTCGAACCTGCGACATGATTGACTGGACCAGAGGAAGAGCAGAGACAAGTGGAAAGCACTTTGGAAATATTGAAGTCTACATCGTGCTGATGTAAACTAAAACATGTTGTCCTCAAATGTATGGCTCGAACCTGCGACATGATTGACTGGACCAGAGGAAGAGCAGAGACAAGTGGAAAGCACTTTGGAAATATTGAAGTCTACATCGTGCTGATGTAAACTAAAACATGTTGTCCTCAAATGTATGACTCGAACCTGCGACATGATTGACTGGACCAGAGGAAGAGCAGAGACAAGTGGAAAGCACTTTGGAAATATTGAAGTCTACATCGTGCTGATGTAAACTAAAACATGTTGTCCTCAAATGTATGACTCGAACCTGCGACATGATTGACTGGACCAGAGGAAGAGCAGAGACAAGTGGAAAGCACTTTGGAAATATTGAAGTCTACATCGTGCTGATGTAAACTAAAACATGTTGTCCTCAAATGTATGACTCGAACCTGCGACATGATTGACTGGACCAGAGGAAGAGCAGAGACAAGTGGAAAGCACTTTGGAAATATTGAAGTCTACATCGTGCTGATGTAAACTAAAACATGTTGTCCTCAAATGTATGGCTCGAACCTGCGACATGATTGACTGGACCAGAGGAAGAGCAGAGACAAGTGGAAAGCACTTTGGAAATATTGAAGTCTACATCGTGCTGATGTAAACTAAAACATGTTGTCCTCAAATGTATGACTCGAACCTGCGACATGATTGACTGGACCAGAGGAAGAGCAGAGACAAGTGGAAAGCACTTTGGAAATATTGAAGTCTACGTCGTGCTGATGTAAACTAAAACATGTTGTCCTCAAATGTATGGCTCGAACCTGCGACATGATTGACTGGACCAGAGGAAGAGCAGAGACAAGTGGAAAGCACTTTGGAAATATTGAAGTCTACATCGTGCTGATGTAAACTAAAACATGTTGTCCTCAAATGTATGACTCGAACCTGCGACATGATTGACTGGACCAGAGGAAGAGCAGAGACAAGTGGAAAGCACTTTGGAAATATTGAAGTCTACGTCGTGCTGATGTAAACTAAAACATGTTGTCCTCAAATGTATGACTCGAACCTGCGACATGATTGACTGGACCAGAGGAAGAGCAGAGACAAGTGGAAAGCACTTTGGAAATATTGAAGTCTACATCGTGCTGATGTAAACTAAAACATGTTGTCCTCAAATGTATGACTCGAACCTGCGACATGATTGACTGGACCAGAGGAAGAGCAGAGACAAGTGGAAAGCACTTTGGAAATATTGAAGTCTACATCGTGCTGATGTAAACTAAAACATGTTGTCCTCAAATGTATGACTCGAACCTGCGACATGATTGACTGGACCAGAGGAAGAGCAGAGACAAGTGGAAAGCACTTTGGAAATATTGAAGTCTACATCGTGCTGATGTAAACTAAAACATGTTGTCCTCAAATGTATGACTCGAACCTGCGACATGATTGACTGGACCAGAGGAAGAGCAGAGACAAGTGGAAAGCACTTTGGAAATATTGAAGTCTACATCGTGCTGATGTAAACTAAAACATGTTGTCCTCAAATGTATGGCTCGAACCTGCGACATGATTGACTGGACCAGAGGAAGAGCAGAGACAAGTGGAAAGCACTTTGGAAATATTGAAGTCTACATCGTGCTGATGTAAACTAAAACATGTTGTCCTCAAATGTATGGCTCGAACCTGCGACATGATTGACTGGACCAGAGGAAGAGCAGAGACAAGTGGAAAGCACTTTGGAAATATTGAAGTCTACATCGTGCTGATGTAAACTAAAACATGTTGTCCTCAAATGTATGGCTCGAACCTGCGACATGATTGACTGGACCAGAGGAAGAGCAGAGACAAGTGGAAAGCACTTTGGAAATATTGAAGTCTACATCGTGCTGATGTAAACTAAAACATGTTGTCCTCAAATGTATGACTCGAACCTGCGACATGATTGACTGGACCAGAGGAAGAGCAGAGACAAGTGGAAAGCACTTTGGAAATATTGAAGTCTACATCGTGCTGATGTAAACTAAAACATGTTGTCCTCAAATGTATGGCTCGAACCTGCGACATGATTGACTGGACCAGAGGAAGAGCAGAGACAAGTGGAAAGCACTTTGGAAATATTGAAGTCTACATCGTGCTGATGTAAACTAAAACATGTTGTCCTCAAATGTATGACTCGAACCTGCGACATGATTGACTGGACCAGAGGAAGAGCAGAGACAAGTGGAAAGCACTTTGGAAATATTGAAGTCTACGTCGTGCTGATGTAAACTAAAACATGTTGTCCTCAAATGTATGACTCGAACCTGCGACATGATTGACTGGACCAGAGGAAGAGCAGAGACAAGTGGAAAGCACTTTGGAAATATTGAAGTCTACATCGTGCTGATGTAAACTAAAACATGTTGTCCTCAAATGTATGGCTCGAACCTGCGACATGATTGACTGGACCAGAGGAAGAGCAGAGACAAGTGGAAAGCACTTTGGAAATATTGAAGTCTACATCGTGCTGATGTAAACTAAAACATGTTGTCCTCAAATGTATGACTCGAACCTGCGACATGATTGACTGGACCAGAGGAAGAGCAGAGACAAGTGGAAAGCACTTTGGAAATATTGAAGTCTACATCGTGCTGATGTAAACTAAAACATGTTGTCCTCAAATGTATGGCTCGAACCTGCGACATGATTGACTGGACCAGAGGAAGAGCAGAGACAAGTGGAAAGCACTTTGGAAATATTGAAGTCTACATCGTGCTGATGTAAACTAAAACATGTTGTCCTCAAATGTATGGCTCGAACCTGCGACATGATTGACTGGACCAGAGGAAGAGCAGAGACAAGTGGAAAGCACTTTGGAAATATTGAAGTCTACATCGTGCTGATGTAAACATGTTGTCCTCAAATGTATGGCTCGAACCTGCGACATGATTGACTGGACCAGAGGAAGAGCAGAGACAAGTGGAAAGCACTTTGGAAATATTGAAGTCTACATCGTGCTGATGTAAACTAAAACATGTTGTCCTCAAATGTATGACTCGAACCTGCGACATGATTGACTGGACCAGAGGAAGAGCAGAGACAAGTGGAAAGCACTTTGGAAATATTGAAGTCTACATCGTGCTGATGTAAACTAAAACATGTTGTCCTCAAATGTATGGCTCGAACCTGCGACATGATTGACTGGACCAGAGGAAGAGCAGAGACAAGTGGAAAGCACTTTGGAAATATTGAAGTCTACGTCGTGCTGATGTAAACTAAAACATGTTGTCCTCAAATGTATGGCTCGAACCTGCGACATGATTGACTGGACCAGAGGAAGAGCAGAGACAAGTGGAAAGCACTTTGGAAATATTGAAGTCTACATCGTGCTGATGTAAACTAAAACATGTTGTCCTCAAATGTATGGCTCGAACCTGCGACATGATTGACTGGACCAGAGGAAGAGCAGAGACAAGTGGAAAGCACTTTGGAAATATTGAAGTCTACATCGTGCTGATGTAAACTAAAACATGTTGTCCTCAAATGTATGACTCGAACCTGCGACATGATTGACTGGACCAGAGGAAGAGCAGAGACAAGTGGAAAGCACTTTGGAAATATTGAAGTCTACGTCGTGCTGATGTAAACTAAAACATGTTGTCCTCAAATGTATGGCTCGAACCTGCGACATGATTGACTGGACCAGAGGAAGAGCAGAGACAAGTGGAAAGCACTTTGGAAATATTGAAGTCTACATCGTGCTGATGTAAACTAAAACATGTTGTCCTCAAATGTATGACTCGAACCTGCGACATGATTGACTGGACCAGAGGAAGAGCAGAGACAAGTGGAAAGCACTTTGGAAATATTGAAGTCTACGTCGTGCTGATGTAAACTAAAACATGTTGTCCTCAAATGTATGACTCGAACCTGCGACATGATTGACTGGACCAGAGGAAGAGCAGAGACAAGTGGAAAGCACTTTGGAAATATTGAAGTCTACGTCGTGCTGATGTAAACTAAAACATGTTGTCCTCAAATGTATGACTCGAACCTGCGACATGATTGACTGGACCAGAGGAAGAGCAGAGACAAGTGGAAAGCACTTTGGAAATATTGAAGTCTACATCGTGCTGATGTAAACTAAAACATGTTGTCCTCAAATGTATGACTCGAACCTGCGACATGATTGACTGGACCAGAGGAAGAGCAGAGACAAGTGGAAAGCACTTTGGAAATATTGAAGTCTACATCGTGCTGATGTAAACTAAAACATGTTGTCCTCAAATGTATGACTCGAACCTGCGACATGATTGACTGGACCAGAGGAAGAGCAGAGACAAGTGGAAAGCACTTTGGAAATATTGAAGTCTACGTCGTGCTGATGTAAACTAAAACATGTTGTCCTCAAATGTATGGCTCGAACCTGCGACATGATTGACTGGACCAGAGGAAGAGCAGAGACAAGTGGAAAGCACTTTGGAAATATTGAAGTCTACGTCGTGCTGATGTAAACTAAAACATGTTGTCCTCAAATGTATGACTCGAACCTGCGACATGATTGACTGGACCAGAGGAAGAGCAGAGACAAGTGGAAAGCACTTTGGAAATATTGAAGTCTACGTCGTGCTGATGTAAACTAAAACATGTTGTCCTCAAATGTATGACTCGAACCTGCGACATGATTGACTGGACCAGAGGAAGAGCAGAGACAAGTGGAAAGCACTTTGGAAATATTGAAGTCTACATCGTGCTGATGTAAACTAAAACATGTTGTCCTCAAATGTATGACTCGAACCTGCGACATGATTGACTGGACCAGAGGAAGAGCAGAGACAAGTGGAAAGCACTTTGGAAATATTGAAGTCTACATCGTGCTGATGTAAACTAAAACATGTTGTCCTCAAATGTATGACTCGAACCTGCGACATGATTGACTGGACCAGAGGAAGAGCAGAGACAAGTGGAAAGCACTTTGGAAATATTGAAGTCTACATCGTGCTGATGTAAACTAAAACATGTTGTCCTCAAATGTATGACTCGAACCTGCGACATGATTGACTGGACCAGAGGAAGAGCAGAGACAAGTGGAAAGCACTTTGGAAATATTGAAGTCTACGTCGTGCTGATGTAAACTAAAACATGTTGTCCTCAAATGTATGACTCGAACCTGCGACATGATTGACTGGACCAGAGGAAGAGCAGAGACAAGTGGAAAGCACTTTGGAAATATTGAAGTCTACGTCGTGCTGATGTAAACTAAAACATGTTGTCCTCAAATGTATGACTCGAACCTGCGACATGATTGACTGGACCAGAGGAAGAGCAGAGACAAGTGGAAAGCACTTTGGAAATATTGAAGTCTACGTCGTGCTGATGTAAACTAAAACATGTTGTCCTCAAATGTATGACTCGAACCTGCGACATGATTGACTGGACCAGAGGAAGAGCAGAGACAAGTGGAAAGCACTTTGGAAATATTGAAGTCTACGTCGTGCTGATGTAAACTAAAACATGTTGTCCTCAAATGTATGACTCGAACCTGCGACATGATTGACTGGACCAGAGGAAGAGCAGAGACAAGTGGAAAGCACTTTGGAAATATTGAAGTCTACGTCGTGCTGATGTAAACTAAAACATGTTGTCCTCAAATGTATGGCTCGAACCTGCGACATGATTGACTGGACCAGAGGAAGAGCAGAGACAAGTGGAAAGCACTTTGGAAATATTGAAGTCTACATCGTGCTGATGTAAACTAAAACATGTTGTCCTCAAATGTATGACTCGAACCTGCGACATGATTGACTGGACCAGAGGAAGAGCAGAGACAAGTGGAAAGCACTTTGGAAATATTGAAGTCTACATCGTGCTGATGTAAACTAAAACATGTTGTCCTCAAATGTATGGCTCGAACCTGCGACATGATTGACTGGACCAGAGGAAGAGCAGAGACAAGTGGAAAGCACTTTGGAAATATTGAAGTCTACATCGTGCTGATGTAAACTAAAACATGTTGTCCTCAAATGTATGGCTCGAACCTGCGACATGATTGACTGGACCAGAGGAAGAGCAGAGACAAGTGGAAAGCACTTTGGAAATATTGAAGTCTACATCGTGCTGATGTAAACTAAAACATGTTGTCCTCAAATGTATGACTCGAACCTGCGACATGATTGACTGGACCAGAGGAAGAGCAGAGACAAGTGGAAAGCACTTTGGAAATATTGAAGTCTACATCGTGCTGATGTAAACTAAAACATGTTGTCCTCAAATGTATGGCTCGAACCTGCGACATGATTGACTGGACCAGAGGAAGAGCAGAGACAAGTGGAAAGCACTTTGGAAATATTGAAGTCTACATCGTGCTGATGTAAACTAAAACATGTTGTCCTCAAATGTATGACTCGAACCTGCGACATGATTGACTGGACCAGAGGAAGAGCAGAGACAAGTGGAAAGCACTTTGGAAATATTGAAGTCTACGTCGTGCTGATGTAAACTAAAACATGTTGTCCTCAAATGTATGACTCGAACCTGCGACATGATTGACTGGACCAGAGGAAGAGCAGAGACAAGTGGAAAGCACTTTGGAAATATTGAAGTCTACGTCGTGCTGATGTAAACTAAAACATGTTGTCCTCAAATGTATGACTCGAACCTGCGACATGATTGACTGGACCAGAGGAAGAGCAGAGACAAGTGGAAAGCACTTTGGAAATATTGAAGTCTACGTCGTGCTGATGTAAACTAAAACATGTTGTCCTCAAATGTATGGCTCGAACCTGCGACATGATTGACTGGACCAGAGGAAGAGCAGAGACAAGTGGAAAGCACTTTGGAAATATTGAAGTCTACATCGTGCTGATGTAAACTAAAACATGTTGTCCTCAAATGTATGACTCGAACCTGCGACATGATTGACTGGACCAGAGGAAGAGCAGAGACAAGTGGAAAGCACTTTGGAAATATTGAAGTCTACATCGTGCTGATGTAAACTAAAACATGTTGTCCTCAAATGTATGACTCGAACCTGCGACATGATTGACTGGACCAGAGGAAGAGCAGAGACAAGTGGAAAGCACTTTGGAAATATTGAAGTCTACATCGTGCTGATGTAAACTAAAACATGTTGTCCTCAAATGTATGACTCGAACCTGCGACATGATTGACTGGACCAGAGGAAGAGCAGAGACAAGTGGAAAGCACTTTGGAAATATTGAAGTCTACGTCGTGCTGATGTAAACTAAAACATGTTGTCCTCAAATGTATGGCTCGAACCTGCGACATGATTGACTGGACCAGAGGAAGAGCAGAGACAAGTGGAAAGCACTTTGGAAATATTGAAGTCTACGTCGTGCTGATGTAAACTAAAACATGTTGTCCTCAAATGTATGGCTCGAACCTGCGACATGATTGACTGGACCAGAGGAAGAGCAGAGACAAGTGGAAAGCACTTTGGAAATATTGAAGTCTACATCGTGCTGATGTAAACTAAAACATGTTGTCCTCAAATGTATGGCTCGAACCTGCGACATGATTGACTGGACCAGAGGAAGAGCAGAGACAAGTGGAAAGCACTTTGGAAATATTGAAGTCTACATCGTGCTGATGTAAACTAAAACATGTTGTCCTCAAATGTATGACTCGAACCTGCGACATGATTGACTGGACCAGAGGAAGAGCAGAGACAAGTGGAAAGCACTTTGGAAATATTGAAGTCTACATCGTGCTGATGTAAACTAAAACATGTTGTCCTCAAATGTATGACTCGAACCTGCGACATGATTGACTGGACCAGAGGAAGAGCAGAGACAAGTGGAAAGCACTTTGGAAATATTGAAGTCTACATCGTGCTGATGTAAACTAAAACATGTTGTCCTCAAATGTATGACTCGAACCTGCGACATGATTGACTGGACCAGAGGAAGAGCAGAGACAAGTGGAAAGCACTTTGGAAATATTGAAGTCTACATCGTGCTGATGTAAACTAAAACATGTTGTCCTCAAATGTATGGCTCGAACCTGCGACATGATTGACTGGACCAGAGGAAGAGCAGAGACAAGTGGAAAGCACTTTGGAAATATTGAAGTCTACATCGTGCTGATGTAAACTAAAACATGTTGTCCTCAAATGTATGGCTCGAACCTGCGACATGATTGACTGGACCAGAGGAAGAGCAGAGACAAGTGGAAAGCACTTTGGAAATATTGAAGTCTACATCGTGCTGATGTAAACTAAAACATGTTGTCCTCAAATGTATGGCTCGAACCTGCGACATGATTGACTGGACCAGAGGAAGAGCAGAGACAAGTGGAAAGCACTTTGGAAATATTGAAGTCTACATCGTGCTGATGTAAACTAAAACATGTTGTCCTCAAATGTATGACTCGAACCTGCGACATGATTGACTGGACCAGAGGAAGAGCAGAGACAAGTGGAAAGCACTTTGGAAATATTGAAGTCTACATCGTGCTGATGTAAACTAAAACATGTTGTCCTCAAATGTATGACTCGAACCTGCGACATGATTGACTGGACCAGAGGAAGAGCAGAGACAAGTGGAAAGCACTTTGGAAATATTGAAGTCTACATCGTGCTGATGTAAACTAAAACATGTTGTCCTCAAATGTATGGCTCGAACCTGCGACATGATTGACTGGACCAGAGGAAGAGCAGAGACAAGTGGAAAGCACTTTGGAAATATTGAAGTCTACATCGTGCTGATGTAAACTAAAACATGTTGTCCTCAAATGTATGGCTCGAACCTGCGACATGATTGACTGGACCAGAGGAAGAGCAGAGACAAGTGGAAAGCACTTTGGAAATATTGAAGTCTACGTCGTGCTGATGTAAACATGTTGTCCTCAAATGTATGGCTCGAACCTGCGACATGATTGACTGGACCAGAGGAAGAGCAGAGACAAGTGGAAAGCACTTTGGAAATATTGAAGTCTACGTCGTGCTGATGTAAACTAAAACATGTTGTCCTCAAATGTATGACTCGAACCTGCGACATGATTGACTGGACCAGAGGAAGAGCAGAGACAAGTGGAAAGCACTTTGGAAATATTGAAGTCTACGTCGTGCTGATGTAAACTAAAACATGTTGTCCTCAAATGTATGACTCGAACCTGCGACATGATTGACTGGACCAGAGGAAGAGCAGAGACAAGTGGAAAGCACTTTGGAAATATTGAAGTCTACGTCGTGCTGATGTAAACATGTTGTCCTCAAATGTATGGCTCGAACCTGCGACATGATTGACTGGACCAGAGGAAGAGCAGAGACAAGTGGAAAGCACTTTGGAAATATTGAAGTCTACATCGTGCTGATGTAAACTAAAACATGTTGTCCTCAAATGTATGGCTCGAACCTGCGACATGATTGACTGGACCAGAGGAAGAGCAGAGACAAGTGGAAAGCACTTTGGAAATATTGAAGTCTACGTCGTGCTGATGTAAACATGTTGTCCTCAAATGTATGACTCGAACCTGCGACATGATTGACTGGACCAGAGGAAGAGCAGAGACAAGTGGAAAGCACTTTGGAAATATTGAAGTCTACATCGTGCTGATGTAAACTAAAACATGTTGTCCTCAAATGTATGGCTCGAACCTGCGACATGATTGACTGGACCAGAGGAAGAGCAGAGACAAGTGGAAAGCACTTTGGAAATATTGAAGTCTACGTCGTGCTGATGTAAACTAAAACATGTTGTCCTCAAATGTATGGCTCGAACCTGCGACATGATTGACTGGACCAGAGGAAGAGCAGAGACAAGTGGAAAGCACTTTGGAAATATTGAAGTCTACATCGTGCTGATGTAAACTAAAACATGTTGTCCTTAAATGTATGACTCGAACCTGCGACATGATTGACTGGACCAGAGGAAGAGCAGAGACAAGTGGAAAGCACTTTGGAAATATTGAAGTCTACATCGTGCTGATGTAAACTAAAACATGTTGTCCTCAAATGTATGGCTCGAACCTGCGACATGATTGACTGGACCAGAGGAAGAGCAGAGACAAGTGGAAAGCACTTTGGAAATATTGAAGTCTACATCGTGCTGATGTAAACTAAAACATGTTGTCCTCAAATGTATGACTCGAACCTGCGACATGATTGACTCGACCAGAGGAAGAGCAGAGACAAGTGGAAAGCGTCGCATCCTGTGTTCGCTCTTTGATCTCTCAACTGAATGTAATTTAGCAACATTAAACGTCAAAGGTCGCGACTCCTCTAAAGGGAAATACACACTGGTCGCTGACGTTCATGCGGATGATTCTTTCTCAATGAAACTCATAAGAACGGGCATACGTTATGTTCACAGCGATATTGGTTAGCAAATATACCCACTCTCGGTTGTGTACTGCCATGATTCTCGACACAAAACACCCCAACTGGAATTAATGTTATTGACGCAGAAGTCACAAAGCTTTTGACTGAGCCACCGAGTGTTTGATGAGGTGTTGCGATTCCGATCTGTGGACAGAACAATTGACAGTCGTCTTGTGTGATCTTCGCATCGATAGGTTGACAGAATAGTATGCTGTGTCAGTGAATCCCAGTTTGGACCCACCTTAATCAAATACGATGCATTTTGTATATAGAACTTGCGTTTAAATTTTCTAAAAAATACAGCTTTAAGAGTTCTGGGGACTGCTGTAGAAACTGAAGTCTGCTGCAAATTTTCACATAAATCCTAGGAATAAATCCTCGTATATCCTAGGATCAATATTTACCTCACTGTTATGCAACTTTGGGAGGTAGTTTTGATACACATTTTAAGAAATATTTAACGGGAAAAATGTTTTACTTTTCATATAGTTTTGATTCACATTTTCTGGGTATCATATTGAGAAATTAGACATATTTTAAGGAAAAATGTTTTACTTTTCTTATATTTTTATCCAGAAAATGTGTATCAAACCTACCTCCCAAAGTTGCATTACATAATGGAGTAAATAATGGACCTTTAAATATGTCCGCATTTTGTGAAAATTTAACGTAGACGTCAGTTTCTACAGCGGGACGCAGGACTCTTAATTTTAGTACCTACCTCTGTAACCGATTGTCAAAAGCAGTCGCCCTTTAAAATAGATACGAATCTTTTTGTTCTGAAGGAAGATTACCTTCATTATGATAAAAAAAATATTTTTATAAAATTACAAATCTAATTAAAAAAGCTTCGAGACGTCGTGACGCCGAGTGGGCAGAGGGAGCGGGGGAGGGGGAGGGGGGGCTGAATACAGAGATGTGTGAAGCTGGGAGCAGGATGAATTGAAGAGAAACCCGCTCGCTAATCCACCTGAGAGTGAATTCACGCCAAACTAATCAAATTCCCCCACAACTTGAACACTTAGCGGCGATCGAAGTTTACAAGTTTGTATTTTACAAGGCTTGTAACGAAGTTCCCAATATCTACTCACTCATTTTCAGGAGGAGATCCGACAAAATCTACTATTCTGTCTTGAGATAATTATTCCGGTTCTCACTTTCATCATGTTTTATTCATTTATCATGCAATCAATTACCATTTAGAAACCATTTATACGACTGAACGCCTTTCAGACTAATTAACCGTGAATCTATATTCAGTATTCATCAAAGAAACTGAAAATTTCGTTAAAAAATGTGCTAATGTAAATTAAAATTCAAATTGAACTCCTGAGACGTATTTTTCGAAAAATCTTCTCGAAATTCTCTTCGAAAAATGATATCTCGCAAGTGAATGAAATTCCCTGACGGCCTGTAGTTCTGAATACGAAGGAATTGTGTTGAAGTGTATCAACAGTTGAGGTGTAGTCTCTACTTGTTAGCAAGTTTCACCCTCTCTAAGTTGTACCAACCAACTCTATTGAAGCGAACTCTACTTGCATGCAAAGCAGGATTTCCGTCAAGGACCGATGAAAGAAAAACTTTGAGCCCCTAAGGAATATTTAAGCTGGTCGTGGATGAAATTAATTTCTATTAGGTATTCTTATCAAGTATCGATATTAATTTATCTTCATATTTTAGACAAAATGTTTGTTTTCGTCCTAATTTTGAAAAATAATACCTTTCTCTCTGATGATATACATTTTGTATTGCTCCCACTTCTAAATAATGAGAATAATTCAGCAATAACATCATTCAAACCAAATGAAATATCTAAATCTGTATACGGATATAGTAAAGTACATAAGTAGAGAGTAGAGTAGTTTAAAACGCTAATTGGAAATATTTGTGTCCTTAATATTTGTACCGCGAAGGGAAGAAAATATTCTTCCAAAGGGTTTAATTTTCTGGGAAATGTATTTTAATTTAAGGAATGTTGAGGGTGAGTTGTTCAGAACACTTTGGTAACTGTCAAGTTGAAAAGAGCATAAATATCCTAAGATTTGTAGACTTCTTTTGTTGATTATATTCCCCTTATCTATAGTCAGATATAGTACAGTAAAATAAAGATTTTAGGTATGTCTTTGATGTCTTTATTACGAAGAGGATTACATTTCATTGGAATTTTGTCTACCATGTTTAATCCAAATACATCTCAAATTACGAATATTAAAAATACCATTGACATTTGAAGAATGCCATTGAAGAATCCCAATTTGTACAATGCAATGCACAATTGCACAATGCATCCTTAATCTCCATATCTAGGAAAAACGTGCTTATTTCCAGGACGAAAAGAATAAGATTATGACAATAAACTTGTGTCAACACGTCCTTATATTCTATTTCCAGGACGAAAAGAATCAGATTCTGACAACGAACTGCTGGCTGACTCAGATCTGGACAGATCACCACTTGAAGTGGAACTCTTCCGACTTTGCTGGAATTAAAGTGATAAGAGTTCCATATCAACAGGTGTGGCGACCCGACTCCATCCTCTACAACAAGTAAGTGTCGTCCTTTCACCATTTATCATTCACACATTGTGAGCTGCGCTTCCTTTGTTGAGCTTTCTCCCGGCGTGGCATCCGCAATCAGAAACTTACAAAAGAAGCTATACATTCAAGTGAGCGTGTCAAAGGAAATGCGGAAATACATAAATCAGCATTATAATTTATGAGCTTTACAAAAGTTATAATTTTAATTTGTGTTATAATTCATAAAATATACTACTTTCTGAGGGGATAACGTCTACTCTTCCTTTTCGGGCAAAGAGAAGTGTGATGAGATTTAATTCAAGCAGATTTGTAAAATTAAAAGCGAAAACTCCTCTGTTTAAACCTGTCAACTTTAACATTTTCATTCATGAAAATCAAAATCAAATTGCATTTGAGATTTTGGCGGGAAAAATTGCATTGTCGTATTTCATAAAATGTGACATCATTTCAATGTATCCAACAATGGTGTTACCATAGAGATGACTTGTTGCCATGGCACTGTGTCACTGAAAATTTGACTATTTTAAAATTATAAGTTTTGTAATCAATTCCTTGACCACTAGTAATCCCAAAACTAATAACATTTCTACGTTCAAGTACATCTTAACTTTCATAATATCACCGTTATTATAACTTATAATTTACACTACACTTTAGTATTACAATATAATTTGATTATGTAAAGAGGTACCTATACTAGGTACTCAACAAGAAAATTGTCGCTGGATGCTGCAAATGTGTTAGGTGTATCATCAACACATCAATCCGAAATACAAATCAATGTTCAGTTTTTTGACCAAATTCATGAACTCAAAATGAAAAACCACAATACAACTCGATATGATTTTGGCGTTCCTCCTCAGTCACGTCAAGGGCTCGTTCGCTCTGTCATCTTCTCTCACCAAGTGGTGCCAATCCTTTATCCGATTTCCACACTCTAATCTTTGCTGCACATTCATGCGATCACATAATGGTCCTTGTGATCAATATCTGATGGTTTATACGTGCTGTAGAAATAATCAAAAACCCCAGTTGGTTGAGTTGCGTGCTCTCAGAATTCTCCGCGAAGAGATCTCGCAATATTCGGAGATAACTTATTGTGTGGAGGCTGGATAAGATTCTCGTGGACCAGAGAAGGATTCTTTTCACGGGAGATTCGATCATGCGAAGTCGCCGAATCGGATGATTACTGCCACGCTAGTTGGGAAGTAATATTGATTGTGCAGACTTCGAGCCACAGGCTCAACTCTAGAAGAAATATCAGGACAAATTGTAATTTTGGAATTCGAATTTGTGCCTTCAGGACCGCAATTTTAAGTCTCTTTTAACTCTTCCATAATCTTATCAGTTTGGAACTTCTAAACAATACAGCTTTGTAAACAATACGAGGATTTGCCATCTTCTTCGTAAGCGTAGCGAGTGTCGCCAATCAAAACTTATGGCTCAAAACTCTGTTTTATTTTGTCTGTGTGGTTCTTTCGTATTACACAATCATGTAATATCCATGTAATATTGATTGTGCAGACTTCGAGCCACAGGCTCAACTCTAGAAGAAATATCAGGACAAATTGTAATTTTGGAATTCGAATTTGTGCCTTCAGGACCGCAATTTTAAGTCTCTTTTTACTCTTCCATAATCTTATCAGTTTGGAACTTCTAAACAATACAGCTTTGTAAACAATACGAGGATTTGCCATCTTCTTCGTAAGGGTAGCGAGTGTCGCCAATCAAAACTTATGGCTCAAAACTCTGTTTTATTTTGTCTGTGTGGTTCTTTCGTATTACACAATCATGTAAAAGACCGTCAATTTATAACATTACTATCCATATTGTCTCCTAATTGATTTCGAGCAAAATCGGTCTCTTTGTTTCACCATAAAATTTATTTACATTTTATTCTCCGTTTTCCTGATGAATAATCTGAAAGAAAAGTTGTGATCAAGGTCCATGCATTTCGAAGACTCTCTTATAAACGCGTTCACTGAGCGTTTTCCTATTATTAAGTTTTTCCACATAGGTTTTTCGGAAGTGATTTAAAAGTTGCCGAAATATTGTCTATCGTGCGCCGCTGCTTCTCCACCATTAAACGTAAACGTCTTTTCAATAAATCGAATCGCGGTATCTGGGCCAATCTGCACCCGCTATATTAAGAGTCTCGTGATGACAAAAGACTTCCTCGCAATACCGGGAAGAGAAATGAGCTGAGCTGTCAACTAATAGGGGCTCGCGTAAACATTCGCTCCGAAGTTTCACTCCAGACTCGATGAGTCGATATTACAATCTCGTTTAGCTGCTCAAGAGAGAATTTCGACTTGAACAAACTTCCCATATTAATTATATTATATTTATTACGAGGAAAACTGAGTAAAAGAATCTACATCTTGAAACTAATTGGAGGCAAGAATGTGTTAGCTTTTATAAATCACTTAGATAATTTTTTACTTTTTATGGGAAGCAAATCTAACTTATTTTAACAGGGACATTGCAAACAGGTGTAAAATGTAGTATAATTGTATTTAGGGCAGGTTTTCAATACTCTGTTAAGTCAGTTGTTAAGTTTTATTCAGTCGTCAGAATGGCATTGGTTGCTGCCATGGCAACCATTTCATTTCATTTCATTTCTTTATTGTTAGTTACAATGATAAGGGCCGGTCTTTCAATACTCTGCTAAAGTCTCAATTAGCTCGTAGCAGTTAGTTAGTACAAAACTCTGTCTTTCAATTGGTTGTTGCCATGACAATACAGTCCTAATCAACCGTTTAAAAGGTATCATAGTATTGAAAGACTGGCCCTAACTGTTTTAACAATATATCAAAAATGTATAACCTAACTAATACCCATACAATATTTTAAATTACATATTTTAAATAACAACTAATCAACTGTTTACAGCTAGCAAAGATTTGAAAAACCAGTCCTTAGGACCAGTCTTTCAATACTCTGCTAACTTTTAAACGGTTGATTAGGACTGTACTGTCATGGCAACAACCAATTGAAATACAGAGTCTAGTACTAACTACCTGTTAACAGCTAATTGAGACTTTAGCAGAATATTGAAAGACCGGCCCTTAGTCATCCATTAAAATTTACCAAATCAAATAAATAACATTCATCTCAACTATAAATCCGAACACATTCTTCCTAGAATGTTACAAGTAAAACACATTAACCCACAAAACATTTGCACTACAGAACATTCGAATCTGCTGCACAATCCAGAATTTATGTTTTCAAGTTTTGCACTAACAGTGCTTGAGCGGTTAAACAAGTTTGCTAATAGTTGACGTTTGCTCCAGATGAAGTAAAATTAAGGTAGTAAAAAGTATGGACGTTCCAGAAATAGGTTTCTTGTTGGCGACGCATAGCTACAATTGGATTAGTTCGCAACATTGAAATTTACGAGCGATCAATTGGTGTGCGGTGCACCAGCTTCTTTGGTAATAAATTGTCTCGCCAACAAATAGACCACGATGTCGAGGAAATCTTAAAGAGTTCGGGAGCAGATGTGTCTGACATATCAGAATAAAACATTAAAGTACATTCAAGTTAACAAGCATAGCTAATTACAAATTCTTGAGGCTAATTTGTAATTAGCCAAGAATCGAACATGGAAATGCAGCGAAGCGAGATGCACGTGACTTGCAATGCAGTTTCGGGATTTCGATTACCCGAAAAATATATATTTTATGACTTCGAAATTACAGATCCAATGTTTAAATGACTTAATTGCTGTAAATCATTTTTCAAACGACCAAGAGACAGTTTTAAGCTCTTTTTTTCGCCGCCTTTACTCGTATGTATTCGGGTTTTTAAACTAATAAATGCACAAAATGGTTACTCTAATCCCTAAATAAAAGAAAAATAACTTTCATTTCATCATAGAGGTAAGTCATGTTGTATTGTATTTTCTTATGGGTGTAATAGAGATTGTAAATCCAGTTCCATAACACTGAATAATATTCCTATTGTAATATCAGCTTTGAAGGTTTTGAAAGTATCAGTTGGCTGTGAAACAACTTTATTCATCATATCCTAAAATAACACGTTAGAAGCCGGGTAGCGTCCCGCAAGTTGTCTTAATTCATACAACTACGTCACTACAGTGGAGTTACATTTGACGCGTATATTCAAATCCAAATTACTACATTTTAAATAAATAATTTGACTATCACTAACTCGTTACTAAAAAAAAGTTAGAAGAGACCTTTAATCTGAAACACTTGATTTGAGCATAAATTTGTAAACTTATTGCGGAGAGCAACCCAATACTTTCATCGCCACCCCCAAACACACGCTGAGAAGCTCAGTTGAAAAAGTTGTAAAAGCAAAAGTTCAATCCTCAATTTGCCTCTAGGTCTTCAGAGATTCCGTCATCAAAATCATATTTATAGATCTCGGAATCTCAGGGGGCTTAAAGCGTTCCGATGGAAATAATACACATCAAATCAAATATTCAGCTTACGTATGTCAATTTATATGTTTTTAAATGATTCACCTACATGAAGGTTGCTGGGAAAACTTCAATATTTTGCGCAATTTCATAACTCATTTGATAAATTTTTCCTCAATATACACTTTACATTGCTGTACTAATCAACATCTTCTAATGACTCCTCTCATCTACGAGGAATATTATCCAAATCGCATAGATCCCAGGTACATTATTACGCCAGGGGTGGTTCAAAAAGTTTAGTAATAGTTTGGTAGAAGAGATATTTGTAATATTAGTGTAACGGAATAAAGTTATGCCTGTACTATAGGGTTGAAAACTTTTGTGAATTTGGCCCCCGAGGAAGAAACAGTCTGCCGTGGAGAAATCGTCTTAGTCTTCATCCATACCAAGACAAGTACTTTAAACAGTACAAGCCTACACTCTATGTAAAATATGAGCCCGGATCAAGTTACATCTGCTCTTGACAAGTTGCTCATGAGCCAAGTTACCCGAGTTGCAGAAACATTGTCGAAGAATATTTTAGCTCAAACATTAGCAACCCAACTTGTACGAGTATTCGTCTCGTCTAGAGTTACCATCTCGGCTTTAGCTCGGTTTTGTGCCGTAACTCACTAGGAAAACGCTCAGTGCAATGCGTTGATGAGCGAGCACCGGTAAGTGCGAATTCTCGAACCGGAATTCCTTACCAAACGCACAGAAAAAAACATACATATTGATTTGAAAGATGATCCACTCAATCAACATAAAGTATCTGTTTTTCATTCAAACTTGAAAATAGCATGTTGGCACCTAAAGCAAATCAGATTCAGTTGCAGTGGAAAACATTCATTTCGATACTTCATTTCTGACAGATATTAAAAATGTCAATAAGTGCATTGTTTCTATACTTTTTTGATTGATTGGGCTGTTTTTGATTGGTTGTAACTCATGACATCTTTTGTTCAACTCTGTGTTCAGCGCCGACTCTCAGTACAACTCCGCCGTGATCAACACTTACGTGATCGTGAGCAGCTCCGGCGAGGTCGTGTGTTGTAACTCATGACATCTTGTGTTCAACTCTGTGTTCAGCGCCGACTCCCAGTACAACTCCGCCGTGATCAACACTTACGTGATCGTGAGCAGCTCCAGCGAGGTCGTGTGTTGTAACTCATGACATCTTGTGTTCAACTCTGTGTTCAGCGCCGACTCCCAGTACAACTCCGCCGTGATCAACACTAACGTGATCGTGAGCAGCTCCGGCGAGGTCGTGTGTTGTAACTCATGACATCTTGTGTTCAACTCTGTGTTCAGCGCCGACTCTCAGTACAACTCCGCCGTGATCAACACTAACGTGATCGTGAGCAGCTCCAGCGAGGTCGTGTGTTGTAACTCATGACATCTTGTGTTCAACTCTGTGTTCAGCGCCGACTCCCAGTACAACTCCGCCGTGATCAACACTTACGTGATCGTGAGCAGCTCCGGCGAGGTCGTGTGTTGTAACTCATGACATCTTGTGTTCAACTCTGTGTTCAGCGCCGACTTTCAGTACAACTCCGCCGTGATCAACACTAACGTGATCGTGAGCAGCTCCGGCGAGGTCGTGTGTTGTAACTCATGACATCTTGTGTTCAACTCTGTGTTCAGCGCCGACTCCCAGTACAACTCCGCCGTGATCAACACTAACGTGATCGTGAGCAGCTCCGGCGAGGTCGTGTGTTGTAACTCATGACATCTTGTGTTCAACTTTTGTGTTTAGCGCCGACTCTCAGTACAACTCCGCCGTGATCAACACTAACGTGATCGTGAGCAGCTCCGGCGAGGTCGTGTGTTGTAACTCATGACATCTTGTGTTCAACTCTGTGTTCAGCGCCGACTCCCAGTACAACTCCGCCGTGATCAACACTAACGTGATCGTGAGCAGCTCCGGCGAGGTCGTGTGTTGTAACTCATGACATCTTGTGTTCAACTCTGTGTTCAGCGCCGACTTTCAGTACAACTCCGCCGTGATCAACACTAACGTGATCGTAGCAGCTCCGGCGAGGTCGTGTGTTGTAACTCATGACATCTTGTGTTCAACTCTGTGTTCAGCGCCGACTCCCAGTACAACTCCGCCGTGATCAACACTAACGTGATCGTGAGCAGCTCCGGCGAGGTCGTCTGGCTGAGTCACGGCATCTTCCGATCCTCGTGTGACATCAACGTCGAGTACTTCCCGTTCGACGTGCAGAGCTGCAACTTGAAGTGGGCGTCGTGGACGTACGACGGCTATCAGGTCTATCCGATATGCATACAATTTGGATTAAAATTATCCATTTAGTTTCAGATGTGTTTGGTCCTTTTTTATCTTTAGTGATGTTGAACGTCACACTATTTTGCATGATTATGATGATTATGATGATGATAGGGAGATGTTTATGAAGAACATTGCTCCTCGTCTGAGGGAAACCATGAAACACTCTGTAAAGAAGGACGACCGCAGGAATCGAGTCTTAAAGTGAAACCGAAGTATTAATGATTTCACGCTTTCAGGCCAGTTGACTGAGCCAACTTGCTCTATATAGTTATGTTTTGATTTACTTATGGCAACGCAACGTCAAACAGAATATCGTTTAAATCAGCCTGATTTATAATATTTATGTTTCATGTCAAACAATCGCCACAGTTTTAGGAATCAATAATGTATTTAAAAATAGAACAGTCATAATATGTAAAAACTGAAATTTTAATACTTGAATCACATATTTTAACAAAACACATTGATACAAAGGTTCTAATAACAATGTTTTAACAAAACTTGAATCTCTCTGGGTTTAGAGAGTGGCGTAAAAAGCCTTGCATTGTTTTCAGCCATGATTGCTTCTTCTCTGCCAAGCTCTAGATTTCCCTCCAAGCTCGGATTGTCCTTCTACACACAATGATTTCATGCTTTTTGCTAACAGTCTTCCAGGAAAAAGTGAGTTAAGTTGATGGTATAGTACTTTCACGCCAAATACAACATTTGTTATATGATAAATGAAAAATAATAAAAACGTGAATAGTTTTTAGATGATTTGCAACCCACGCAAAACCAGTCTCATTATACAAATAATAATTAAAGAGGTCATATCATTAGCATAAAGAGAAATATTTAAACTGAAACCGTAGCATTAATGATCTCACTCCAAAGTGTAAGTGACGTAAAATAAAATGTAAAGTTGTTGGCGCCTGGATCGCCCGATATTAGCAGGCAGCGCGATCTCGAAACGTCATAATATCTGTTATTCTGCGTGAGATGAAACCACTCTGTGTGTCGTTAGTGATGTGTTCCCTTGACGACGACTTAATGCCTTCAGACAGATCAGGTGCGTCCATTAACAAAATGTGACTATTGTAGCGTTTTACAAATGGTGGCAGAAAGTGGGATTTTAGTATTTTCTCCGATTTTGTTATTTTTCATGTTTAAAAATAACTCTTTTTGAAAAAACTTTTCATTTAACATACCAAATGTACTCTTTAATATAAGTACTAAAATAGTTATAAGTAGAAAAGGTGGTTTATGATCATTATTTCATAATACTGCGCGTGTACGTGCAATCATGCGCGTTTTACAAATGGTGACAGAAAGTGGGATTTTAGTATTTTCTCCGATTTGTTATTTTTCATGTTTAAAAATAACTATTTTTGAAAAAACTTTTATTTTAACATACCAGTACTCTTTAATATAATTACTAAAATAAGTAGAAAAAGTGATTTATGATTATTATTTTATATTGCCGCACGTGTACGTACAATCACGGGCATAGTAGTTGACGGTGAACATCTAAGCTGAAGCTCAAATTACCGTCAATATTTGTTGAATGAAGAATGGTTATTAAGTAGATGATGGTTGGTTGATTTTTATAATCAAATCATACACCCCCACATGCTCGCCATCTGCTTTTACCTCTGAGTTGTCGTCTGTATAACCAAGGTTTAAAAAAAGGATTTGCAGTTACTTTATTTACCATAAAGCAATCATGACAAGCTAAATATCAAGATAACTATCGATTTTTATTTTACGGTCCTAAAATGCACCAGATTGAAGTTACGACAGAGTTTCACAAAGTCCACGAAAGACAATATTATTTCTACTTTTAATTAAAAAAATGATATAAAGCTGAGACGATCCAATGGCATTTCCCATAAAAACAATTCGAGTTTTCTTTTCTATCTAAGAAAGCATCCGATTACTTTATCCAGAAAAAATAATGTGCGGAAAGACAATAAAAATAACGTCCGAACTCCGAATGGGGTAAAACAGCACCTGAAAAAATCAATTTAATATATCAATAATAACACACGCAGTTAAATCTGGCATTATATTGTGTTTAGTACTAAAATGTATAGGTAGTTCCACTTTAAAACCGTCTACCTTCAAGCACTATGTCACTTAGCCTTTCTTTCACAGAATCCCAAAGTGAAGCAACTAGACAAAAGGATAGACGACATTAATCGTCGTCTATGATCTGATGCAGGTCGAGGAGATATTGCAGAGTTTGACGTGGTATAATCTGTTGAAACCCTCTTGCTTAAACAATTAGACTCGGGAGAAGCTTTTCTTCAACGGCCACGTCTTTCTAGTGGGGGTGCTGTTAAAATAATGAGGCCTCATCGCTTTCTTCCCTCCTCTATAAAAAAAAATTGAATCTTATTTGAAATTCATTTCTCAGTCTCTCTTCTCTAACTGCTTCAGTAATGCGAGTGTCAAACAAAAACTCCCGGCGATGCGTTTTCTTGTCGTGAAAAAATGAAATCATCTCTTCCACGAGAAACAAAGAAACAAAAGTTTCCCAACAGAAGCGGATATACAATGCATACCAAACAGGACAAAGTTGAATTTTCATATGGATTAAAATAGCACCACGTGAAAATGAAAATGTCAAAAGTTTTCGTAAAGGAAAATCCGAGAATTCGCGATTGGGTTGAGATGGCATTGAGCAAAATATCGTGAAAAACATCAGCGGTAAGAGACGAACGGAAACCAACGAGAGAGGGACGGGAAATTGAAATTACAGAACAGTCGCATGCAAAAAGAAGGATGGAGTCAAGTAAATAAATCCAGATAACTACAAAATAAGTTGTACCTAAACTTTCGTGTATATAAATGTCTGGTGAAAGCTTCGAATCCATGTCAGAGAGGTATTAGTGCCGCAATCAACGGTTGCGGAATCAATAGAACTCTATGAACCAGAGTAGAGTTTACGCTAATGAAACAACTGAGAGATGCATCGAGTAGTGACTTTGAATAGAGCCGAGAGAGAACTCTCATGGGGATTCAGGAGTCGCAAATAACGCCCAGTTGTGGGAGTAATATCCATCTCCTTCTTCTTCAAAAGCTTTGTCTCTTAAACTTGGCAGGATTTAATGCGTTTTTTCTTAATTACTAGTCGGATATATTGAAACAAATGGAACACGCAGCTGGGTCTGTGAATTTGTCTTGGTCAATCCACATCAGAGTTTCTACAAAGAAAAGTCGGTGCAGAGTTGAGAAAAGCAATCTTATAAAAGAGTAGCTGAAAGATTTTGTGTTGATGATTTAGAACTCCACCATCATCAATGATCATAGAAAGACTTGTCGGGAGTGTGAATTTGTATTGGTAACAGGAAACTATTCTTTCCTAGTTCCGAACGAACTATTCTTGCCTACTAAGTTCAAGTAAACTTATTTAATAACACGCCATCGGAAGCACTGATTTCTCTTGTGTTCTCATCACAGTTGGACTTGGTGAAGCAGACTGAAGAAGGAGATGTCAGCAACTATCAAGCTAACGGGGAATTCGATCTGGTCAGCTTCGACGCCGTCAAGCACGTCGAGTACTACTCCTGTTGTCCAGAACCTTATCCAGACATCACATTCACGATACGCTTGCGACGAAGACCGATGTTCTACGTGTTTAATCTTATACTTCCGTGTATGCTGATCAATGGAATCGGTGAGTAAACCGATAATGCGCTTCGGTTTCGGTGTTAAGTCTTAGTAATAGCGCTATTGCTGAGCACAAAGAAACCTAATTAAAACTTGACACCAAACCGTTCTGCATTATTCAATAAAGTCTTAAGAAGGTATTAAGATCTTTGGCGGAAACCAAATTGCTCTCAATTATTAATATCGTATACTCTGTATGGAAAATTACTCGTATAGGGAATAAACCAAACAATTGGATAGCAAGTTTGAAATTACTAATCGTACATCTTAAAATTAATAGCACGTTGAAAGGCAATTAAATTTAAGAGTTTCATTATATTCTTATGTTTCATTTTATAACGGAACATGGAAATAACAAAATCAAACTCAAACTTGTTCTATGATGTTGTTTTATTACGAACAGTTCCGCAAGTAAATTTAAATTGAATTGAATTGAAAGATAAACGAAACTTGCAAGAATTTCTGAGAAACGGAGATCAAACTGTTGACACATAAAAGCATTGCGTCCCAGATTACGCGCATTGAAATTCTGAACTGCTACTCCAATTCAGTATGTTTTGGGTCATCTTGATAAAAACAAACTAATCAACGGAAGCAATTAGAACAAACGGGCAGTTTTGGAATGACCCTACAAACACAGAAAGCTGCCCCCTGAGACGCAGTTAAACCACGCTCTGCAATTATTCGCGACATTCGACCAACTAATTATCACGTTCATGAAGTTTGTCAATTAATTAAACAACTGTGTTTAAAGTTGAATTGTTATAGGAAAAGTAATGGCTACATTCAAGCAGTTCGCAATTCCTAAAACGTATGTTTTATTTCTACTGTACTTATTGTAAAAGCTAACGCGTGTTTTTGATTTATAAAAATATGAAACAAAGGATCTGCGCTTGGGATTTCCTACGGTTAAAGAGGTGAATGTGGTTTTATAGTCCCTCGGCGAAATATACAGTCTAACAATTGAGTTACTGATGTAAAAATGAGATAACGCACGAAATTCACGTAGTAGTAGGTCTGTAAGTAGGTACTTAGTGAGTTAGGAACGTAATTCTCTGGAAAAAAATATTAAGTGACAATTTAATGAAATTTGCAGCACTCCTCGTGTTTTACGTCCCCTCCGAGTCCGGCGAAAAAGTCACCCTTGGAATCTCTGCTCTGCTTTCTATGACCGTTTTTCTAATGACAATCCGAGAGAGTCTACCGCCCACAGAAAAGACTCCTCTTATAAGTAAGTATACTGCTTTCTTAGAGGCAACACAAGATGCATGGAATTGCATTGTTTCTCACAAACCCTTGGAAGATTTCTTTGTGTAATGCATGGACGCGTATTGTCATGTATTATTATAAAACGGTTCCCTAGATTTATGAACTGAGAAGTTTAGAGCATGGTGGTTTGATTTAACATCCCTGGAATTAATTTGCTGACTACATAATATACAAAATGCATACAGATTACAGAGTATGTAATTAAATTGCTAAATTTGGCGCACTCAATTATTGGTGGAGGGGCCGGATTTCAATTGCTAGAGCTCATTTTTGTAGAGATGGCAGATTGCAGAGCAAAAGCAGTTAGGGGCTACCATTATAAATAGTCATTTTTAATAATTGACGTTCAATGAAGTGAAGTGTCAACTAGAATATTTTACAGAAATCAAGAAGCAGGCTACATTTAATATAATCTTAACCTAACCCCCCCCCCCCCCCCCCTCCCAACAAAGAAATATTAAACCCTCCTTCATAAAACCTTCATAAAAGACCAATTTAAAAGTGCATTCCAAAAGTTTTGGTAGTTTAAAAATCATACTAGAAAATAATAGATTATATGAAATCATGGATGAAATGTAGCCTAGACGTAAAATAGGTGAACTGTTATGAAATCCAAAAAAATATTATTTTCTCGTATGATGTTTATTATTCTACATGTTTCAGAATGGTTCAAACGCAATTCACATTGGCCACCTTTGGTCAGACTTGCACTATTCTTCACTATTGTTCTTCACTATAACATCTAAATTGGTATCATCGGCCAGATGTAATATAATATGTAATACTTTATGAAATAAAAATGTAGGTATTACTTCCATAAAGTTTAACATTATCCAGTTTTCAAATTTCCAATTGTTAAAACAATCATTTTTTGTGAATTAAAAAAAATTAACTTTGCCGATACCAATTTTGCTTCATTGTGTCATTGACTCATGATCAATGTCCCATTTCTGCCACCATTGTGAAATTCACGTATTTTCATGATATTAACAAATCTCATCTATCTTTTCTTCGTGGCACACTTTTTATTTTATAAAAACTTTGATTTCGATTCTAGCATACAAATTTGAGTGACATTGTATTTATGTATAAGTATTCAATTGATGGGACAACAATGGCAATAAAAAAAATTAGTACGGCGTTCCGCCGCTAGAAGTGGAGGGAGCAGCACTCGCCACCTTGCTCGATTATTGACCTCGCATGACCTCGCCGCTGTCATCCTTGGTCCTCCTTCCTTTGCTGTCATTGTCATCCCCCACCTTGGTCATCACCAAAGACTCACCCCACATCACTTTCGTGAAGAAGATTTATTATCAATATTCAATCTTCAACCGCGCATTACCGCCATGTGTGTTTGTTTTTTGTATAATTTTCTCCCCTCCACTAATCTGCATCAAATTTTGCTATACTCAGAGTTGGGTAATAACTTAACGAAAGTAACTATAGTTACTTTTGGGGTAACTTTTGGGGTACCTAACTAGTAACTTTTCATCCTCAGTAACTTTGTTAATAATAATAATAATCTTTAATCCTTTTTTTTCCAAATTACAGTGGGTTAGGGAGGTAAAATACAAGGGCCTAATTAATGAAACCGGCTGGCCGGGCCTGACGTTTCTTCTGTATTCTCTTCATCTTCATCATCTTCTTCTCCATCTTCAACTTCTTCTCCTCCTTCCTCCTCAACTTTTTCTACAAGTTTTCTCCATATGTCCACGTCTTCCCACTACTTTTCATCTCTGATCTTCATCCACGACTCCCCTCTCTCTTCCACAGCCGCCACCACTCCATTCATCCACTTTGTTCTTGGTCTTCCTCTCTTTCTTTTCCCATCAATTGCTGCTCGCTCTGCCTCCCTCCTTGGAATTCTTTCCGGTGCCATTCCTTTCCATCGTCTATACCACCTCAACCTCTCTTTTCCCAATTTGAAACCTAGAGCCTCCACTCCCAGATCTTTCCTTATCTTTGTACTTCTTACCTTGTCAAGTTTTGTCAATCCTGCTAAACTTCTTAAAAACTTCATCTCTGTTATAACAAGTTATAACAGTTTAACTTGTATAACAAGTTAAAATTTTAGAGAAAGTTTTTACTTAATTTTCGTTACTTTTAACTTTTGGGTGAAATATTAATTTGACAAATAATATTTTGGTGGAATTTTACAGTCTTCAAACTCCCTTTATCTATCTCTTGAGAGAAAATCCAAATCCAAGTTTTATTTTATTTTGTATTTAGGTTCAATATATCAGACGTATAATATTGAAAAGTTGAAAAGTAACTCTTTAATCTTGATTACATCTATAATTCATCTTCACGATCTTCACGATCTTCACGCAAAAAATGTCACTTTTTTACCCCCCCCCCTTGTCAAAAGTTGTAACACTTTTTACAACCCCCCACCCCCCCCCCCAAAAAAAATTATGTCACAGCTGCAGACCCAAAAAGTCCCCCCCTCCAAAAAAAACACAATTAATGCATATTTTTTCTATAGTTATTGATTTATTGCTAAGAAAAAATAATTGAAAGGAAGGATGAGAAAACACAAAACTTTTTATTGATTTATTGCAAAATATTACATTCAAAGAATGAAAAAAGAATGAAAAATTTAAAAAATTTCGGGGGAACACAGCCTTTGTTCTATTATTATTCCTTGATAACACAAATTTACTGGAATAAAATTTCATGGAACATTCAATCCTGTTGTTAACAAGTGTTTTATTTCAGGTATGTACTACGGAGTGAGCATCTGTTTGGTGACATTTGCCTCGGGTCTGTCGGTGGTCACCCTCAACGTTTATCACCGCGGCGTGCGAGGCACGACACTACCTCGCGTCGTCAGAGTTCTCGTGCTCGACAAGCTGGCACGACTTGTCTTTCTCAAGTTCGAGACCAGAGATAAACACATCAGCAATGCATCTGTACATCACGTGAGTAGTAGTCCAATGGTGTGACGTTAATTATATGCAATCCTCCATCACTCACTTACATCTTTTTACGAGGGTGTCAAGTATGGATTTATTTATAATTTATATAATGAAACCCATCTCTTTGAAAAATCTTATAAACATTTAGAAAATGGAAATTAATTTGTTTAATTAGATAGGTAGTTAGGAAAATTGTTAATATCTTTTATTATCAAAATTTAACAATGTTTAAAAAATTGAAGCTATAGGTCACTATGGTAGGTATACTCTTGTGGCAGTTTCTCTTTATTTTTGTGTTTTTCTATGCACTGCTCAGGACCCTTCCGATCTGAAATTTTGTACAACTCTAATGTCATATAAGCGGTTGTATAGTTTTTGAATGAGATCCTGTCATTGGTAGAAAATTAAAAATGAGACCGTTTGACCGATAACTTAAAATTTTGCAGGTTCATTTGGACCAATATTTTAGGTGATTTTGATAATTTTATTTTAAAAATTCCAAAGACATTATCACTTTTTCTTTTATGCATTTCATTTCAGCTCTTTCCAAAATCCAAAGTCTCTAGCAGAAACAAACTTGGCAATGTATTAATTAGCATGCAATAAGAAGGCCTACTTAACAACGGAGAACACGGAGCGCTTTCCTAGTATGTACCTAGGGGTACAACAGACTCCTGTAGATTGAAGATGTGTAGATTTTGTAAACTAGTTTAAGAGAGTGAGTGTTTGCAGGATGTGAATCCACGAACAGGAATCCGTCTCGACTGCCCGCGGCCGCCCGATGGAGATCACACAGATCCGCTCCAGATGTCCCCCCGCTTCCTTCCACGCAGCAGCAGAACTGACTCAAATCCAGTGAACATAGGTAAATATTGGCCAATAGCTTAAAATATCTTTATAAGTTAAGAGGACTGGGTAAGCAAACGGGATGCATGGTTCGTCAAAAGGTTTTTTTGAAATTTCTCTTCACGTTAACAGAATTTTAAAAAAATCAGATAGTAACGAGTGACGACCTATTACATTACATTATATGGGTATTAAGACCCATAGACTAAATAATGCCGTAAACTGCAGTACTTTAGATTATTTTACCATAAATATTGTATTAAACACTTTGAGGCCGTACCATAGGTCATAATGTACTCCACTGTGGTGCAATATTTATGCATTTCACCAAGATTCCAAACCCGGGTTAGAGGCGGTAAACCTGGTTTAAAGGCTCCTAAACCAGGTTTACCACCTCTAACCCGGGTTTAGAATCTTGGTGAAATGCAGCCTAAGTCTATTAAGCTGTAATGGGTCGTTCCTATCCGATTTTTTTAAATTATGTTAGCGTGAAGAGAAATTTCAAAAACATTTTGACAAACCATGCATTTCCTGTTTGCTGATCCAGGCCTCTTAATTCCACAACATTAGTCTCAGAAAAAAAAGATTCCATTAAGAAAGCAAGTTCACACCATCTTTAATTGAATAACTACAATAGGTATGTTGATGTTGCCCAGTATGCTTTCATACCAAAGTCCTTTTTTGATTGCTTGCTACATAGATTCAGCTACATTATACTAAGCACTTTTTATTTAGTTTTATGAATAAAATAAATAAAGGAATGAACATAACTGAATAACTGAATATGACAAGTTCAACAAAGCCAAAAAGAATGTAGTATACCACACGCTACACTAATCTAGATACCTAGTACCTATATTTTTTGCTTTAAAAATTAAATAGGTAGGTATGTACCTACAGTTTGTTCAAATCTTCTGTACAATGATTATGGTGGTGAAGATGGCAACGAAAATGATGTACTACGCTAGCACCAACACAACAAAATGAAAATCAGCTAGAACTAGGTGGTACATTCAAGTTAGCGGATTTTTTTTGGAGAGTTTAGGTTGGCTAAGTGTGAATTCAGATGGAAGGTCTGGATGGTGCTGCTTATTTACACCCTAACGGCGTTGTAAGCGTAAATTGAACAGCCTATATATGATCTAAATTTTTCATCTATAATAAATAATAATATTTTTCTTTGTTTCCTCAACCTAACAGACACATTTGAAGGACAGTTTCTTCGAGTGCTAAAGAAAGTGAACCGCACAATCGAACGAAACGAGGAACGACTAGCCGAGCAAGAACGTCGCGAGTTGACCGAAATCGAGTGGAAACAAGTTGCTATCGTCTGCGATCGCTTCCTTCTCTGCGCGTTCCTACTGACTACGATCATCACGACAACGGTCATCTTGTGCGGATCGCCGTACGGTCCATGATGTTTCACGTTTTCCTGCTAATTGCGGCAGGACTGCACCGCGATACGAGGTTTACTTTTCACAACGAGGGTTCGAGCTGAAGTCGATACAATAAGTAGCGGCGAGCATCTGCCAAGTCATTGTGTGCAAAAGTACGGTGAAGCATATTAGGGGAAAGCAAGTCTTTCAACGTATACTGCCCTGAAGATCCTCACTCTTGTCATGTTACCTACCTACTTAAATTCGAGCACTGGCCAAATTGTATTCTTAGATGAAAATGAAGTATACAGTATTCGATTTACATACACTTTATCAATTTGATGTTGGTTGTTACTTGTTACATAAAATATCATATTTAGTACCTATATTTTATGTACTATACATTATTCTTAATCTTAATTGAGGCCATGATAAAGAAAGTTGAATGAAAGGTATCTATTGCAAAAATGTTTTAATGGATTGGTGTAATTTGTTTTTATTAATGTTAATAAAGTAATGTACCTACCAAGTGTAAGTACAATATAAAAATAGATTTCATATAGATAATTATTTAAAACACTGACCTAATCCTGTGCCCATATATTTATATAATACTGTGATGATGCAATAAATAAGTAAGAGTGAAGCTGTCAAGTGAAGAGAATGTTTAAGTAAACAATATCAATACTCTGCATTAATAGTAATCAGGCACTGGTGCACAAGCAATCTTCACAAAATCTTGGTATTGAACTTGTCCATTTGGTGTCACGTTGGCTTCACGGAATATTTGTTCCACTGCCAAAAAAAATATGCTTTAAATTCAGAATGAAAAATTTGATTAGTACCTATAAAAAGTAACACTTTCATCTCTTACCTTCTTTGTTACTCAAATGTTCACCCCAGTTTAGCAACATATGACGCAAATGTCGAGCAGGTATTGTGCCACGCTTACTGGCGTCTCCGGCCTTAAACGCATCGACGACCTCTTTTGGTAGGTCCTCTGCCTGGCTGTGTACATGCATCACCTCCAAGAAATCAGCAAAAGACATTTTTCCACCTTTATCTTTGAGATACTTCTTCAGTTCATGAATAGTAGGACTCATTCCAAGTGACCTCATAATTATAGTTAATTCATCCAATGTTGAAATTTGACCAGATCGAGCAAACAGGTAGAAACATTCACGAAACTCATCAATATCCTGTTCACGAAAATAGCGAGCCTGTAAAAGAGAGATGTTCTATTAATGTTCCACTCTAAATTAATAAGCACATTTAATTTTCTTTAATATTTGTATTCTTATTTACCATTATAACAACTTTCCAAATCCTGTAAATGTACTTATCTACCACAGATCTGACAGTGACAGCTGATTTATAGCCTGTTGATACGTGGCTGTCGTCACGCCCAACTTAACCCAAGTACCAACTTAACAATCAAAATAATTTGCACCGCCTTCTTGAATTTTCTTGAATGACCTCCACTTTATTTGACAGCTCGCTCACAGCAGAGAGAGCAAAACGTCATCTCATGCGTGTGATAAGAGGTTATTATTATCTGGGAAAGCTGTGAAACATGCGAAATCGTTTCGTTAGATTCGATGTTATATTTATTAAATAATAAAATTTGTCTATTTTTATGGTTGATCTGAAATCTCTTCAATGACTGACAATGATCAATTTCGGGCTGTCAAACCGCATACGCAACCTTGCTTATTTCAAAAGTCGAGAAAGTGTTGTCCTTATAATAATAGGCCTTCTCATTAGTTATGCAGGATCAGTAATAGCTGGTGGTAAGTTTTCTGAAAAATTACCCACATACTACTTATCTCACTCCCTTAGTAGGAGTCAAAGATTTACGTAGGTACCTATCTACCGACAATTCTCTTGCAAATAACGACAACACGAACTTTCAATAGGTAGTACCTACGGCTCTCTAGGTAGTACCAGGTATAAGAAGTTTAACATTCGGGGAGAAATTATGATGCTGTGGACAGTGTTGTATATGATAACAGGCTCTTTCATACATACGTTGCTGTGTAAGGTGACCATATTCGAGAGGAGTCAAACCGGGACAAAGTTTCTGAGTGATACAAAGGGGGGTCTGGGGGGCTTGCCCCCCAGAAAAATGCCGCGCAGCGAATTTTTTGAAATGCATCACTCAATTATGGCTTAAAATCACTTTAAAAGTATAGTTATTTTCAGGAAAGTAGGTAAACTAACGTGAAAAAATCTAGATCTTGTGGTTGGATGATGGAGTTTTTATGTGGTCATTGATGTCCGACCTACCGCCGTGAGCTATTGACAGTATTGTCTCGCAGACCATGCACTTTATTTCGTGGTCATTATCAGTTTTTACCTTTTTCATAAACACAAACTCTTTCTTTAAGTCTTCGTTAAATTTGCACTTCCTCCGAGGAGCCATAAGTAAAAGTTCTAACAAGTAACAATAATATCACAGACAGATGAATGAACACAAACCGGCTAAACCAACTTAACACACGCCATCTTAACTTTCAACGAAATCGAAATCCGTGCGCATCTTCTTTTACGCATCTTAGATGTGACCGCTGTAGACAAAAGTTCCATCTAGCGCCGTTAGAGTGAACTACCGGGCGGGACATTTTAAGCGGCAATTTCAAAACCGGGACAAATGAGCCGTTTCGCAAAGGTTCTCGGGACACCGGGACAAGAGCATTAAAAACGGTACTGTACCGGTAAAACCGGTACGTATGGTCACCTTAGTTGCTGTGACTTAAATTGAAGTCGACACAAATTGAACACAAATTCAGCAATGCGATCTGGAATTGACAAATCGCACAGAAGAATAATACTTGATTGATCACGATCGAGACAATTATCATTTGCCATGAGAGTAGTTCGTTAATGCTGATGGGTTTCATTACATCCTAGATGCTGGACTGACTAAGATTATTACACCAGACCTCTATTACTCTGACTGATTCGAATCGACAACCACCTGTTTGCGTAAAAGGGAACTTTCCTGCCTTGAACTATCGTCGAGATCAGTAAACCCTGATTCATAATTGAAATAGTTTCAATGGTATCATCGATATTAGCTCTGTTTTCAATTTTCATCGATGTTAAAAGCTGTACGTTTATACCATCATCATAACTTTATAAAGACGTGCTCAATCTGATAATGTATACCACATATTTAAAATACGACCACATAAGGAGCATATTTTTGTAGGTGTACTGTGTTAGGACTCCCTGCAATCTGCTAAAATATAAGACAGTTTCAGCCGTTTCCATCACTGCGAAAAATTTGACCTTGATCCATTGACCATTACATTCGGGATGATTCGGGCATGAGACAACTTTGCCGTACTATATCGAGGACAGAGTTTTGAATCCCGAACAAAATGCATTTGTAAATGGTAGTAGCAAATCAAACTAGCCAGACATTTTTTTAAATATATGCCTTAGGTAGATTCAACTGAAAACTGTCCGATACAAAGTTTATTATGATTATTTTATTGTACGTACCTACACTTTTATTTCAACAAAGATATTATTTTTCACAGCAAACAATCTCCACACATATGATGGCATTTCAAATGGAGAACTGATTGGATCAGATATTTTCTTTGAAATCATTGAACCTGAAGAACTTAGCTACACTTACAGAGTTATCCCTGCTCAAAATTTTGGAGTGCCTTTTGTAAGTACATTTTGAAGAGATATGAAAATGTATTAATCACAAAAAATATAAATTAGTGTAATATTCAGAAAGATTATTTAAGAATGAATGATTGATTAATTTCAGAATGATACAATTTACATGCGAGGAATCCCGCTAGTTCCCGTGGATCCGCCCGATGGCTGCGGATGGCCAAATAATGCCGAGAAGCTTCGAGGAAATGTAGCACTGATTGAGAGAGGGTAAGATTCTACACATGTAGTCAGGGTCGGCGTTATGGGAAATCGCGCCCCGGGCGTTCGCCCGCCCCTTGCGCCGGCCCGCATGTAGTCTCTAGGTGTTCGTTAGCAGTACAAATATGTTTTTGTAATTAATCCTGAAAAAGCAGAGAAATGCAAATTATTCTATTTACAATTAGATACAATTTCTTACTTCTTTCATGAAGAAATTGATGCACGACCACAACCATGAAATTAACCTTTTATTGTTCATTAACACAGGTCGTTTCTTGAACCAGGGTTTATTATAAGCTGATCGTTATCTCAGCTTGGGGTGTGGTGAGCTATCTATTATTAGCTTGGGTGTACCTATATTTAAATTTGCATATTTAAGTGCAATGGCACTGAAGTCGGTCTAGCTAAAGTTCGTTCACGATAAGAATTTCACTGACGTTTTAGTTGATCACGTCGTTCATTGGTCAGTCACTTGAACACTGCCCTGTCAATGGCAAGACTTTCTTCTTTGTATTATTGAAATTGTATAAATTATGTCAAATACACTATTTTTATTATTAGAAAATATTAGAAAAATTCAATCAAATTGATTTATTTCCATCTACAGTCGTATTATACATAGTTTTGGATTATTCTATTGATATTTTCAAATGTAGGTATACAATTGTTCATTTGACTACAGTAGTATCTACACGGCCGCCATTACGGCTTGCAATTCTAATCGTGAATGAACTTTATTAGGTAAGAATTTTGAACTAATTTCATTAAAAGACAAGTAAAGGAACCTAAACCTTTATCGGGAGAAAGGAATAAACTTTTTGCATTTCTCATCAAATTCACTATGAATTTCAATTATTGCTATTTGCGAAGCATTTAATTGAAATTAAAGGGCTAGATGGTACTTCCTGAAATTTGTTCTCTAAGAAGGCTACAAAGTGTATAGATAGTTATTAATTGTAGGATCTCTAATATTGGATATAGCTATTGTTAATTTAGGCATAACTAATTTGATTGTTTGTTATTGGTCTGACAGGGAGTGCTCGTTCACGAGTAAAGCGGTAAGAGCGGAAGAAGCTGGTGCCCGAGCAGTGATTGTGACGGACTGTGATCTAGACTTTCAGAGCTTTTACGTTGAAATGACTGAAGACGACACGCAGCGAGAGGTCAATATTCCCGTCGGATATTTATTAGGGAAAAATGGGTATGTTTATAAAAATTAAATTAAGTAGGTATAGGTACCTACAAAAATACTGAGTAGATAGTAGATATAATAAATTCTAGTCTTGTGTAGGTATACACTAGTGGTTAATTTGGGTGTGGACGAGGTCAGACGTGTCCCCTCACTCGTTTTTTCCAGGGTAGTGGACATCATCCACACAAATAAGTGACACAGGGCGTGCACCCACTTATTTGTGGGCTGTGCCACTTATTGTTGAATTTCTTGAAATTGTGTACAAGTCGCATGAGAAAGGCACCAAATTCGTTTCTGAAAATCAACATTTTTCCGGGGCTATGCTCCCCGGACCCTTGTTAACTCCGAGCGTCCGCCCACTTATTATTTTACAAATTAACTACTGGTATACATGAACCGTAACCAATTACGCCATTACAACACGCCATTAGAAATTGTCTATTCCCATTATTGACAATCAGATTCAGATTGCATTAATAGCTTGACTTGTAGTTATTTGTGTACGACACATTTTTGTTCATAATTGGATTTGATCGAGCGTCACTGGAAATTTTAAAATAGCTAATCAAACTTGTTTGTGATTTCTTGACTTATGTGCAAGTTGATAACCAAGTTTTATGTGGTGGATAGGCATATATTTCAGCATATAATCAGCATATAATCTGCATATAATCTGCATCACATACTGATATTTTGTTACAGCCATATGATTCGAAAAACCCTGAAGAAAATGCGGATTAACCATGCCATTATCAACATTCCGGTAAATCTAACATACGTGGAGACAAGAAAGATCAATCAGCCGCCGTGGGTCAACTGGTAATTACAGTTCAAAACGCGAGTGCCACCTAGTCATTCAGCAAGCAATTGGGTTTTGTATTAATCATCTTTTTGAATTATTCACTTATGAATTATTCTGTAATTAGAGAATAAGTGTTGAATTAGTTTTAATTATTTATATTTTCTACAATTGGTGATATAGAAAATATAGAACTAGAAATAGGTCATGTCATGTTACAACTTCAGGGATGATATGTTAATTAGATTGCATTTCATTGACATTTTTATCTTCATCTTGTGAGTGTATTGAATTGGTATGTGAATTAAAAAGAATTGCATACAACACACATAAATGGTTTTCTTTTAGAACAGTGATGACTAATGACTATGATAACTTTTACTTTAATGCATGCATGCCCAACACGAGAGTGAATTTCTATGCATATTATGAGTAATCATTATTGTCACTTTAAACAAATATTATGGAATAGGTACACTTGGCCAAACAAAACTTGAACGTTCAATAAATCTGATAGGCTGATAAATGTAAGATCGCACCATCAGAAGTCAGTCTAAGCGATCTCATTGTCTCACTCTAGTAGGTGACCTCACATTTTAATGATAATAACAAGCTTTGATTGGTTATGGGACATGACCAGCAGTCATTCAAATTTGGTCAACGTTCAAGTTTTGTTTGTTGTACCTGTGGAATTAATTTTCCTACGCCAAGTGGAAAATTACAGTGAAAATAAAACGATATCAATTCTGGAGGATATTTGATAAATAATCTCATATGTTCATTTTTCATTTTTATTTATAAAAGAACATTTATAAATTGAACAAAAAAATTACATCCACATAAAAGGTATGAAAAGTTATATTTAAGATGTCAAGGTATTGAACTAATTTAATTAAGCGTCAAGTTCAAAATAGCTCTCATCATGGGCGTTCACAGGGGGGGGGGGGGGGATATGCCCCTCTAATTTCCAAAAATACCGAAAAAAAGAAAGGAAAATACGCCAAGTCTAGGGTAAAGTCCTCGTTTTGTTTGCCAAATTCGAGGAAAGTGAATTTACTCCGTCTCACCCAGTGGTCGAATTGGGGGGGATGCCCTATGGGGAATATTGATCCCCTATGGCTAATTTTACCACTTCATCATCCCCCCATGAAAGTTTAAAAAACAGACTATGAAGCTCAAAATAATATAATTTCCAGAGAATTTGTCAATTTTAGTCTGTTCAGACTACTATTCCTCGAGATAAAAATAGACTTAAAAAGTGCCAAAATCGCGTAAAAACTCACCAAATTAATTTCTGGAATAAAAAAATGATGAGCCTGTGCGCACCGGACTTGCATCTTGTATGGAAGATCAACGACTCGATTGTTGAATACAGACCAATTGTGTACCTATTTTTTATGCTCAATAAATTACATTATTATTATTATTATTATTATTTTTCAAGTGCCAAAAGACCAAAAATTGCCCTGCGGGGCAAAGAGAGGCATGCCCACTACATTCCAAATTGTATTTTTTTTTTAAGTTGAATATTAAACAAAATACATCTCAAAACGTCTCAAAATTGATTTCAAAGTGTCATAAAACCTTAAAACGCCCTACGGGGCAGGGTTGGGGGCGCGACCACCCCCGCCCCCTTATCCTGTGGTAAAGTGATTTCCTTACCTGCCCCCCCCCCCCCCCCACCCCCCTCTTGACAGAAATCATGCCGGCTCATTGACCTAGTACAAATGTTTTTTTGAAACAATACACCATCCCCCCATGGACTAACTTCCAATTCGACCACTGGTCTCTTCTCTGATTTGAGCTTGTTTGTGACTTTAAACTACCATGTCCAAAATGCCTGGAATTGACTAGTGAGTTAAAACGTATCAAAAAATTTCCGGGTCTGTGCGCCCGTATGTGCTGAATGTCCGCCGTATGTGCTGAATTTGCCGTATGTGCTGGGGTGTCATCCCCCCTGACCCCTTATTGAGCTGTAACATCTTGTCCCCCCCTCCCCCCCGGCAGATATCATGTGAACGCCCATGGCCCTCATGCCATAGTCAGGGTATGAATGCATTGTTTTTAATTTTTTTCGTTCCTATGCTGGGAAGATTGTAATAATTTTAGCTTTAACAATCATTTGTATGGTCCAGTTGAACACCAGTAGGTATTTTACACGAAAATACCAAAGGGCGAACAATAAACAGATTTCTTCTATTAAAAATTAGATCGATATTTTTGGGGGAAAAAAAGTCAATACGTTTAAAATACGGGCGTAACCTATTTACGTCGAGTTTATAACAATGACCACGATTCACAAAACAATGATTCTCGAAAAAACAAATACTTCAATTTTGATATAAATTTAATTTAAATGTCACAACGAATGGTGATCGTACCCCTTAGTATGTAGGAGGAAGGTGTAGTAACTGGAATTGTTATTTCAATTAATTAATCCTGGTTATTTGATACAATAGAAGAGAAACACTTAAATTGTTTAGATAGTAAGTACTAGCTTGCCTGTGGTACTAGGTATACACTCGGCACAATTTTCAATTATTCAATTATCATTGATCACCTATACTAGAGTGTGACAAGGAGATCACTTGGACTGACTTCGGATGGTGCGATTTAACATTTTTCAGTCAACAGATTTGTTGGGCGATCAATTTTAGTTGTGCCAAGTGGTCTACGTTGGCGTGTTTGTGGAATCAAACAAGATTCCACTTTGAAAATCTTTTATTTTTAGATGTACCTATTTAAATAGTCGCTTCAGTGGCGAATCCATAATTACATACCATTATTTAAAATGATGTAAAAAACTGGATCGCGTCTTCCCCCTTATTTTTTATTTATCACCTGAAAGAATTTCTATCGACCTTGTACCCTGTAAAAAGTTGGCTGTACGCACAGAAGGTACAGATTGTCCGCCTAGAGCATGTTACGTGATCTGAACCTGCCAACCAACCATGACTGGTCAGTCTCAACAATGAGAAATATTATCTCCATTATTACGCCGACGTGACCAGCGGTTTCGAAGAATAGATATGAGTCAGACTTATATTGTTTAAAACATTGTTGTTGTTGTTATTAACCGATGTGAGTCTAGTATTTTTACTTGCCAAGTAAATTGGTACAATATCATTCACAAGCCTTTGATATACATATTTAAAAGATAAAATTACTACTACCTAGCTGAGAATTATGTCATTAGATATGTCGATTACAACATTATTTGCATCCGTGTAAACAAATAAAAATATTACGTATACCTACTTCTTTGGCTATCACTATCAATAATATGCTGCTCACGAACAGGAATGTGGCATTACTATCAATTAAGCGTCACAACACCACATTGGCTGTACTGTACGTGCAAATGCACATCCTATAAGCATGGAAAATCCATCCATCAATTGATTCATAAGATGGCCTTCAAACGATGACCATTGTTGTCAGATTAAATAAACAAAAGTGCTTAAAATCCTTGAGGTGACTGACAAAACTAATGGTGCACTTGATGGTACACACGTATGTACGTTTTGGCAAGACTCGATCCAGAGAAAAACATTTTTTGGCAAAAGCCAACGTTTTATTTTTCAAATTCAATGCTGTTGTATAATTTGAAATAGGTGGATAAAGTAAACAGAGAACATCTTTGGAAACTTTGACAATAAAACCAGAATCGGGTTGAAACCAAAGAAGGGTTCGTTTCTATCATTTGACAAAATATTCGGCATGCATGTGAGATTTGACGATTATGGGCGTCCGCAAGGGGCCAGGGGCCCGAGAGGGGGCACCCGCCCTGGAATGTCAAAATGATCGAAATTTACGTAAAAGAAATTTAAAAAGTATGATAATTTTAGTATGATAAAGTTTTGTAAACCTACACAATTTTTCAGTGTTGTGTGAGTACTCTGCCTGCACTTCTGATTGTTTTATGTGGGGGTGTCAAAATTTTAGTTTATTTTGGTAAAAGTAGGATTTTGTAAAAGTATTTTGTTGCGTAGAATAAGTTACACTGGATTATGGATCATATCTAACACACCAAACTGTATTACATTGAGTTAAAATCAACAAAATATTCACGGAGGCTCCAGACCGGTGGCGGCAATATTATATCGCAATTTGGTCATCTGGACACTGGGGTAAATTCGGCCAAAAAGAAGTTTTTTTAAACAGTTTTAGTGTATTTAGTCAAATCGACGAAAACTTATGTTTCAATTGCGGCCCCGACCAGTGTGTGACTGAAATGAGCCTTCGCTCAGATTTTTTTTATAATTAGTTTAAAACGCTTTTTTTTAGGTAACCATGTATTTTGAACCCACTACAAAAATCCACCGCACTAATGCAACAGAATTATAAAGTATGAAAACGTGTGTACAAACTACAAAATTGAATAGGTCATTTTACTAATAGATTAAAATTTGGGGTTGGATTGGAGGGTCCAAACAAATAATCTGCTGGGGGCCCATCTGAAGTTAGACCAGTGGTTGGCTGAGTGGTAACGCTCTGAACTTGTATTCCGGAGGCCCGGGTTTGATTCCCGCGGCCGTCCTTTCTGACTGGGGTTTTTTCGTGGTATTCCCTCAGTCGACAGACAAATGCTAGGAAGGTACCCTACTAATAGGCCACGACCGCCACCTTCCCACCTTCCATCCTTACCTACTCTTCGCCATCATCTCCCAATCATCCTCATAATCATTCATCCGTCGCCATTAGCCTCGCTGCAGAACAGTGCGACGTTAAGCCCCAGACAAAAAAGCCTAGGAGAACAATGCTATTTCACCACTGAAGTCATAAGGGTCCTATTCTTCATATATTTTCGGCGGAGGTAAGGTAGTTGAAATTTTTCTTTAAAACAACGGCCAGGAGCCAATAGCAATAAAGTTTTTAAATTTTTTCCAACGAGCTAAGTGTGTGTTTTGGTTTGGTATCATCATTGGAAACCTTGACCCCTGTTTTTTTCAAGAGTTTGGTTCTTCTCCGCCACAAAAGGGAGCAAGACGATTTGAATGAGCTAATCGTCGAGGCGAGATCGCTGGAGGCGTTGTGGCTCTGATCGCGGCGAGGAGGACGCCGTCAAACACCGCAGGAAGAGGGTGGTGGGAGGGAGAGATGGGGGGGAAGAGTATAAGTATCGGACGCAGAAGAATTCAACTTTATTCGGCAAATCTCGCGATCTTTCAGCACATTGTCAGCAGAAACCAGCGAGCAACATGAAATCTGTTGTAAGTATTGATAAGTAGTTTCGTAATGAAAATCAGGGAATGGCGCATTTCAGACACACTTTCCTGGCAATTTTAATCACTACAAAAGTAAAATTGATAATATCTAAAAGAAATGTGATGTTCAGTTTTCACAATCTTAAAAAAATCAAATTCGTTTTTCTTTGAGGATCTGACGCATTTCTTAATATGTGTGGTGAAGCCTGAAAGTCCCAAAGCTGAAAATCCCAAATAATTAACTACATAATATTTCAAACTTCACAAAATACAACATTATAACTTTATGATAGTCAAGTCAGCAAATATGAAGTAAAACGTTTGAAAATAGAATAGAACATAATTTTCTTTTCAGTCAAAATATTACGTCATCCTATCAAATTCCTTTGATTATATATCAGTACCTCAGAGGTAGAAGGCCCGAAGTCCATTTTCTCGATATCGCTTTTGACACGTTTGGATTCATGTATAAACAGCAATTTTGAATTTATCTCTTACAAAATGACACCATTATAAATATGATTGGATGAAGGTATAGACATTTTTAAGAAATTAATTAGGAATAAGTAAAAAGAAATGTATAATATTGAAGAAATTATTATTGAATGTAAAAATTATCTGATGATGGTCAGATAATGTAAATATTTACTTATTTTATTATTTGTAATATTTATTTTCAATCTGAATGACACCTTTTGATGAAAATATCCATAAAGATAAATTGCATTGCGTGTCTAATAGTTTTTGAGCCACCTCAAATTCATTGCAATGGACTTCACGCCTTCTACCTCTTAAGCACAAATAAAATTGCTTAACTCTTTTAAATACTGAATACAAGACTATCCCCCGGTTCCATTGTGTTTAATCATCTGTGTCCGCAGCTTCTTCTTCTCTTCGCTGTGATGGTCGGCGTTGCAGTAGCTGCTCCTGCCCCTGCGCCTAAACCCAACCCGCAATACGTATACACGTATGGCACACCGGTTGCCTACTCGTCATACGCCGCGCCAGTCGTAGGCTCGCCCCTGTATTCAGGCTATGTGCCATACAGCTACAATTCATTGGGTATGTCTAATCGAACTGATTGTTTTATAACTTCAGTGACAGTTGGTGATTTATTAAGAGGTTTTAATCATGGTCATTATTTACAGGATATGGATACAACTACCCATACGTCTATGTCTGATCTACTAGTGCTGCTTTGATAATATTCAACAACTAGATGACGACTGGCGAAAATTGTATGAAGTAGGTTTACTTTAATATTAAGGAAATTAAAAACGTATTTTACTACTCAATTCGTGTTCATTAAAAATTACAAATAAATTGATATAACTTTTAAATGCATTTATTAAATGAATCCCTAACCAACTTTTTTCTTCAATAAATATTCTTCTAATAATGCACCAAAATTATTTGTAAAACCAATGACTATAGGTAGGTATAAATTAAAATTAAAACAGTTTTTTCGTTACCGTCAAACATTTTGATTTATTGCTAGTTGCATTAAATATAGCTTAAAGAATGGCAATTACCTAACAATGTAAGTTATTCAATATATTATGAAGTAAACATTGTATAAGATAAGAAACAATAACTAGGTACCTAATAAATAATACAAAAATATATATCAATAATTAAATGTCTATTACCGTTGTAAAAGTTCAAAATTTGTTTACTTTTAGAAAGGGTTACCTACAGCTTACACAAATAGTTATGAAAATGAGATTTCAGTCCCAGATATAGCAGAGAAAAGTAAGAATGGCAACATACCTATACAGATATGGATATTGCATTCTGTTTAGTTTACTATCACTGTCATGATTACCCATTGAGATTGACAATAGAAAAACCTTATGCTGTACATTCAGTTATACAGTCTCTATAAGGATTGTTTATATAGACTCTGATGTGCTTTTTGAAGAAAAACGCTTTTTTAATCAATCGCAAGTCTGCCACGCATGTTACTTCTTTACTACTTCACATAGTTTGACAGAAATTATGTCATATATTTAATAGACAAAAACACGCATCTGTCAGGTGTTTAATGAACTGTTCTGTTCCGACTGCAGCTAAAATATTTAATTATTTATTATTGATGAACTTTTCATCGGATTACTCCCACATTGTGACCGATGAAAGTAAACAATTGACAGCCTTTGTTTTCCACATCTCCTACATTACATCCTAAAAGTGCTGTTTACAGGGGGCCTATTTTCAAGATCGTTCAAGTCAACATCATATGGATTCATGGCCGCCTGAAGTCAGACAAAACAAAACAATAAACTGCATTGATTTATTGGATGCTATTTCCTTCGGACGGATGTCACTTTGACGGCACGCTCGATTATGCGAGAGCTCGAAGGATCTCAAAAATAGGTCCCCAGGGCCTCGAAGCAGGTACAATAAACATCCTAATCACATCGTGTGAGCAATAATTATGGCCATTGGATACACTCCGGCTCCGTAACTAGCTTATGCAATTGTTGTTACGTGCCTAACCATTATAAATGTATTACTGCTTTAAGTAACTAGTCAACCATCCTCCCTCCTATTAGTTAGACAAAAAATAACATTCTGTCAATTTTGATTTGCTTCACTGCTTCTTGACGGAACCGTCAGCCATGCCGTAGTACACCTTGGTGGTCATGTTGACGAATAGTCCAGTTTCCACGACTCCTGGCAACATCGTAATGGCGGTGTTCACTTCATTCCAATTCAGTTCCGACTGAGGAAACTTCCAGTCCAGAATGAAGTTACCGTTGTCCGTGATCACAGGGCCCTAAGAACAAACAAATTGAGTAGGTAACAGCTCATACATCAATACAAAATGTATTGCAATCAGGGCTTGAAATTCTTAAAATTGGTAAAGTATCTTCTGAATCAACTCACGGCCTTCATTGTTGCCATACGTAATTCAGCTTGGCCTCCAAACAATGCTTCAATTTTCCCCCGAACAGGTTCATAGGCTAGGGGGATAACTTCAATGGGGATCCCTTTCTTGTACCTCTCTCCCAACTTGTCCGATTGCTTACTGAAATATGATCCCAGATCACCAATTAGGTACTTTGAAGATGTATTCTTATTTAGAAGTAAATAAACCCAACAAATAATATTAAAAAACTTACGTATAATCGGCAATAATCACCAACTGGCGAGCACAAGAGGCCACAATTTTCTCTTGAGTAAGACATCCACCACCGCCTTTAATTAGTGTCATGTCACGGTCAACTTCATCAGCTCCGTCAATGGCACAATCTAACTGTGTTAAAAAATATCATGTCATTTCAAAAGTATACAATGTCATAATATTAAATGACTGACCACTAAAAGGTACTATACCTGAGGGTGAGATTCCAAATCCCCTAAGGTCAGTTTGTGGCTCAGAATTAGCTGCCTTGCTTGGAACGATGTTGGAATGCAAATGATGCGGAGATTCTCGTTGTGAACTCTTTCAGCTGTAATAATATTTTATTTGTCGAATTATTGTTACTGCAACGATACAGTTTAAGTGAATGACCAGAGACAACTACTGACCTATATTAACATGGTAAACAGCATTTTACAAATAATAATAATAATAAATATTAATTGTGCCTTAAAATGTAAACTTTAGTTGACATAGCACGACATTACAAATATAATGACCGAGTCATGTGATTACACTAACAATGTTTTTATACATCAAAGAATGGACACTACGTAAGGATCCTCAAAACATCAAGTCTTACCCAGTCTCTTAACAGCATAAACGATGGTAGAACCACTTCCGACACCAATAACAGTGTTGTTCTGAAACGGAAAACTAATGTAATCCTAACTTATTTTACTGTCCATAATCACGGAGCTTGTTACAAAAAATGGTTTCAGCCGAAATGATATTAAAAATCTCTGTACCTATGTAGGTAGGAAGGACCAAAACAACTTTCAAGCATTCAACAGGTTACATTATAGGTTAAGTATGGTCAATGCTGACACCAAAACAACAATGTTTGTGCATTTAGAATCGTGTCGCGATCAAAATAGGCAATCAAATGTTTTACAAATTGTTATCTAGTGAGTTAGTAACTAGACAAGTGAGAAATGTGTACTTACTTGAACAAAATCATCCACAGCCCTGAAGGCTGCAGCCTGCTTCGCACTGTCAAGTGAACTCATTGTTTTATGTAAATGTCGGGTTGTGAAAGCGTGGCTGAGTTTAGGTCTTGGTAAAATTATAACAGGCGACTTATAATCTCGAGGTGGACTTACGCAGCCACGAAATATATTAACTTGTTTCGAAAAATATTTCCACTTCTTCACTTTCCACAAACCGCACACAGAAACGGCGGACATGACACATGTTTTTGTAAGTTCAAACCAAAATTATTAATTTCAAAGGCTGTGCACAGTTCGTGATTGGTGGGATGAGGGTTAAACACCTCCTATTGGTCGATATTGTGATTACCTTGACAAGTGGTTTCCATTTTCATAATTCCGTGGTTGGTATACCTGCTAACACCACAGTAGTTGATTACAAGTTTTGGGGCATCGTGAAGTGGGTGTGTCGTCTGTGAGTGAGTGTTACAACTTGCGAGTTGCAGTTGGAGTAGCTGCTTTCGGCGTTTAGAAAACATTATTATAGCATGAATAGTTTACAATTAGTTGTTAGCTCCTTTTGGAGCCAAGACTTTTGGTTACCTCCTAATGTAACCTGGGCTGACATAGAACCACGTGATAACTTGTCGTACACCGACTACAGACATCTTATAGTCCCTTTACCGTTAGCATTAATTTTACTAGTACTGCGGTATTTCCTCGAAATGTACTGTTTTTCCCCTCTGGGGATCCTGATGGGAATTAAACCTAGTAAACCGAAGAAGGTATCACCTAACCCCGTCTTAGAAAAAGTGTATTCTTCCAAGGGTAAAAAGGCATTGGATCGTGCTACAATTGTTGGATTGACCAAGCAACTTGACCTGACGGAGCGACAAGTTGAAAGGTGGTTGCGAATTCGTCGGGCAGCAGACAGGCCCTCGACACTTACGAAGTTCTGCGAGATCAGCTGGCGTTGGCTCTATTATTCTTCTTCCTTTACTCTGGGGATAATTTGCCTGTGGGACAAGCCCTGGTTGTGGGACATCAACCATTGCTACTACAACTACCCTCATCAAGGTGTCACTGCTGATTGTTGGTGGTATTACATGATGTCCCTATCATTCTACTGGTCTCTGACATTGAGCCAGTTCTTCGATGTCAAGCGTAAGGACTTCTGGCAAATGTTTGTTCATCATATTGTCACCATTTCTTTGTTGAGCTTCTCATGGGTGTGCAATCTCCACCGAATCGGAACCGTGGTCCTCTTAGTTCATGACTGTGCTGATGTATTCCTAGAGGCTGCCAAATTCTTCAAGTACGCACAATACCAGAAAACGTGCGATGCCATATTTGCCTTTTTTACTGTCCTGTGGATAGTTACCCGCTGCGGTATCTTTCCTTTCTGGGTCATCGCCAGCACTTTGATCGAAGCACCGAAGATCGTTCCCATGTTTCCAGCGTACTACTTCTTTAACACCCTGCTTTCTGCCTTGCTTGTATTACATATATTGTGGACTTATATAATTGTCAAGATCGCATACCAAGCTATCACAGCTGGGCAAATGGAGGGAGATCTGCGCAGTTCCTCAAGCGATGAAATATCTGAAGAGATGAACGGTCCTGAATCGCTGACTGCTGGAAAGAAGACATCTTAGATGATAACAAGTCAAACCCACGTGCATCACTCTCCTACATTGAAGTTACATTCTGGGCCTGATTTGGCGGCGTCGATTTATGTGTGCATTTATTGAAACCATTCATTCTTGATAGACTTTGCTACTTAATGAGTATTTTTGTGTTTTTTATGTGAGCAGCAGGATAATTTTTTTAATACCTATTTAAATCAATCACCGATGTACAAACTCCATACCTGTCGCTTGCCAACTGTCTACGGACAGTTTTTTGACCTAGTCGCTGTTCAATGATAATTAAAAACTTAGATTGTTAGCTTATTAATATTAATGTTTACTATATCTATCTACATAAAATCATTAATTTTTATGTAATTACTTTAAGAATGTTTTGCTACACGGTGCAAATTAATAAAATTGTGCACTCAATCTGAACTATACCAAATTTGATAATGTTTAATGTGCCCACAACATCCCAGTCTTTATCTCCAAATTACAATTCATACTCTACATACAATTTGAATATTGAATCATTGATTAAATATATACAATTTTAAAAATTAACTGCGAAATTAATCATTCATTTCTAATTTATTAGGTTATCATAACACAAATTCCTAAAGATAAACAAAACTTAGGTAGCTGTATGGCCTTCAGAGGTACCTGGGATTGACACAACCTCACGTGTTTGCTGATAGGATGAGTCTTGCATGACTGCAAAATGACATTGAGAACTTGTCATTGAGTTACATTAATTACTATATTTTAATCTGTCTTGAAGATATTTCGCGTTTATAGTCCAGTAATTTTGTGATTATACCCACCACTAATTGCAACAGAAGGTTTCAATACATAAATCGATTCAGAAAAATGCCCTCTACAACATATCCAAAATCCTCCGGAATCCGAGTGCCGGTAGTACTTTTTAAGTAATTTCCCATGTTAATACAATCTTCCAAAAAAAAATATAAAAAAATCATGTAACTCCGATTTTGACGAAACTTGGCAGAATTGTTCTCCATTATAAATGAACACAAATAGCTCTCTTAGCGTTTTCCTCTAAATCTCATCGTTTGGGAATTATGGCCCATTGAAAAGTAATATTTTAGTCAGTTTTCGACGATTTAGGTCACTTTGAGTGTAATTTGACGTTTTGCGAGGTCCATATTTCCCAAACGATGAGATTTAGAGGAAAACGCTAAGAGAGCTATTTGTGTTCATTTAGGATGGTGATCAATTCTGCCAAGTTTCGTCAAAATCGGAGTTATATGAAAAAAATTGTAGAGGGCATTTTTCTGAATCGATTCATATATTGAAACCTAATTGAAACCTTCTGTTGCAATTAGTGGTGGGTTCAGCTAATTTTTTGCTTTAAATTGCTGGGCTATTATACCAAACAAAAAGAATAGAGATGAGAAATATGATTCATAATAATATAATTATTCGAATTTTGTTTTATTAGCACGTTTTATTGCATTAAATTTGTAGCATTTTACGCCTGCATAGACTGATCTTTTGGATATAGGAGGACAATCATAAACATACTATGTTCGAGGTGTGCTCTGCTGGGTTTATGCCATTTCTTGAATATAATTTTTATTTTATTAAACCGGTTTAGGTAAAGCAATAATAAAACATAATCTTTTGTTTAAAATATTTAAAATTAGTAATACGAGTCAAGCGTGGGAGGAATACAAAACACAGAGAAATAAGGCTACTGATTTCATTAGAAAGAAAAAAAGCGAGTTTTTACATTCTGAGATTGATGAAGCAAAGGGTAATAGTAAACGAATGTGGAAAACTTTAAAGAATATTATAAAAACTGATAACAACAAAGAAGTGGTTAAAAAAATTGTGTTTGATGATGGGCAATGTAAGGATGCTGCAACTATTGCTAATAAATTTAACAAGTACTACATTGATAGTATTAATGAAATTGTAAGCAGCATTCCAGACAGTGGTAGAGAAGATATGATCAATCTTTGTTTGTATACTGATAGTGAAATGTGTAATTTCTCTAAAGTTAGTGTCCGTAATCTAGCGGACATTGTTTTGGACCTTCCAAACAAAGGTTGCACTGATGATGGGATAAATGCTGATATTTTAAAGGTTGCTTTCCCTGTCATTAAATATGAGCTTCTGAAGATAATTAACGAATCATTACTAAAGGGGATTTTTCCTAACCAATGGAAACTTTCAACTATTGTGCCTATACCAAAAGTTGTGAATACTACTAAAGCTTCTGAATTTCGTCCCCTTAATATGTTGCCAGTATATGAGAAAGTTTTAGAGAAGGTAGTTCATAAAGATTTATATAGCTACTTGAATGTTAATAATCTGTTAGGTATGTGACCAGCAATCTGGCTTTAGGAATAATCACTCTTGCGAGTCTGCAGTTCAATGTGTAGTGGCTGAATGGAAAGAGGAAATGGACAAAGGGAAGATAGTAGTAGCTGTTTTCTTAGATCTTAAGCGTGCATTTGAAACTATTGACAGAGACATTTTATTGAAGAAATTAGAATTTAATGGAATATGTGGAAATGTTTTAAAGTGGTTCCAGTCATATCTTAGTAATCGCGTGCAGAAAGTTAAATGGAATGGTATTTTTTCCAATGAAATGAAGAATGACTTAGGGGTACCCCAGGGATCTGTACTGGGTCCCCTCCTGTTTTTAATATACATAAATGACATGCCTAAACTTTTTAAATATTCTAGTGTTCATTTGTTTGCGGACGATGCAGTTATATATTTTGCTGGAAACAATTACGATGATGTCATTGATATAATTAATATTGAATTGGAAAGGGTTGTTGAATGGCTAAATCAACACAAGTTGAAACTTAATTGTACTAAATGTAAATCATTATTGATGAGCACAGATCCTAAAATTATAAAGAATGGAGTTACTAAACATATTATATTGGACAGTGTCGAAATTGAAATGGTTCAACAGATGAAGTATTTAGGTGTAATAGTAGATAGCCAACTGAAATTTGGTCCCCATATAAATTACATGTGTAAAAAGATTTCCAAGAAAATAGGTTTTATGGGACGTGTGAGCAAATCTCTATCATTATGGACTAAATGTTTGATTTATAATACGATTATCTTACCCCATTTTGATTACTGTGCCACTCTTTTTTTAAGTATTAATAATTCTGACATGGACTCGTTACAGAAGCTTCAAAATAGAGCTATGCGTATTATCCTTAAAGTTGACAGACTCACTCCAATAAACTTTATGTTGAATGAACTTAAATTCTTAAATGTTAAAGAAAGAGTGAGACTAGCCTCAGTTATTTTTATTTATAAAATAGTTCATAATTTGTTACCATCTAGTGGAGCGGTCGCTCCACGCCAGCCAAGTCGTACGGCGCGCGCACACACTCATTTAAAAAGGCTGGAGCAAACCCACTTTTACTGTAAGCATCAAAGTGGCATTTTCGGCCTACTGGATCTTAAAATTGGAAAATCTCACATTGTTGCGATATATCTTAATTTCGAGCTATGGCCCACCCTACAACATATACCAAATTTGGGAACAATAGGTTACGCCCTTTGCGCGCTAGAGGGCCGTGAAAACAGTGTTTTAGGGCGGTTTTCATAATAATAATCTCGGTAGTAGTAGGGGGGAGCTAAAATATGGTAAACAGGCCACAGCATAAACGGCTGAACCGATTGATTTAAAATTTTTACCACATATGCACTTTGGCGTCTGAGGTGCCTTTTGCTATAACTGGTTTTATGCCGCCATTTTGAAACCGGAAGTGACGTCATATCTCGTCAACGGCTGGACCGATTGGAACGAAAATTGCGCCAAACGATCCAGACGGTCATCTATATGCATGATAAGTAGCAAAAGACTAAACATTATGTTAAAGAAACCGGAAATGACGTAATGAAATTTGAAATACATCGATTGGCTTTTTGGCAACAAAGATTGATCCGATTATTTTGATATTTATGTAACGTATGTACTTTTGACGTCTCATGTGACTTGTTATAAAACCAACCGGAAGCCGCCATTTTGAAACCGGAAGTGACATCATATCTCAATAACGGCTAAATAGATTTCAACGAAACCAGCGCAAAACAATTTAGACGGTCAACTTTATGTATTATCATCAATAATATTTGCAGTTTCTCATACCTAAACCGGAAATGACGTCACACATTTTAATAATCTCACAAATTTTTATTTTGATGCAATAAATATACTATTTGAGACAGCTTATAAAATTATAATCATGTTTCAAATATACTTCAAGGGGTCAGAGATTTCAGCCGCCATTTTTAAACCGGAAGTAACGTCATATCTCAAAAACTGGTAGACAAATCGGTATGAAACTAGCGCCAAACGATTCGGATGGCCATCTCTATGGAATATGAACAGTACAAATAGAATTTTCCTATTTATGACCCCACCAATGGACTGCCACCTTGACGCGGTGGTGGGGCTTAAGGGACCGGCTCGCATAGCGAGTTGGTCCCAACCAAGTGCAGTCCAGGGTCGGCCTAGTCCCATGCCCTCCCTTGAATTTGCGGTCCCCACGGGCCGGCCTCCCCCCTCGAGATGGTGATCCCCCTGAAATCGAGTCCCACCGGCCCGAAGCCTCCCCCTCCCCCCCGGTCCGTCCCCATTCCGGCCTGGCCTTCCCACTAGTTCTGGACTCCCCCGGATCGGGCCCGCTAGGTCGACCCCTCCCCATGTCCTCCAATTATGTTCAACAAAGTTAAATATAAAATTAATGTGCGCAATATAACCTCGTCGTTGACGCGCCGTTAAACCAAACTAATCTAAATCTAATCCTATTTATGAGACCGGAAATGACGTCATTCAAATGTATAAATTATTATAATTCCCTCCTATACAATAAATACATATTCAGAAAGCTTAAAATGATACACATCATTTATAGAAATAAATTCTATGTGGCATTGCAGAAAGTTCAGCAGCCATTTTGAAAACCGAAGTGTTTCCATATCTCGGAACTGGGTTGACTGATTGGAATGAAACCTTTGCTATTCTTCGTGAAAGATCATTTAAAGCAATTATTTAGGACCATACGCTGCTATTCATTAGTGGTAACGAAATTGTAAAGGGTGATGATTTTTTAAAAGAATTTAGTAATTGTTCATTTCATATGTGTCACAAGTTGTTAGAATAAACTAAAAAAAGGAGTGATATCCCCATAAAAAACACTTCGTGTAAAAATACCAGCCAAGTCTCTTCAACTAAAAAAAAAATATGAAATCTAAAAATTCTGCACTGAAAAGTAGTGATATCAAAAAATTAGCCAAGTCAAAACTTTATTTGAAAATCAAAAAATACTTGGCGCATCGTTTTTTTTAGGGCATTATAGGTATACTATGTACATGTATATTTCATGTATAATTTATAATTGGCTTATACTTCCAAGCTATTTAAGTACACGATGCGCCAAGTATTTTTTGATTTTCAAATAAAGTTTTGACTTGGCTAATTTTTTGATATCACTACTTTTCAGTGCAGAATTTTTAGATTTCATATTTTTTTTTAGTTGAAGAGACTTGGCTGGTATTTTTACACGAAGTGTTTTTTATGGGGATTATACTTACAGAACAAAGTTGAACTAATAAGTGACATTCATTCACATTGTACCAGAGCCAGTACTAGTAATAATATTTTTATTGATTTTAAAGCCAAAACTTCAACCATAAAATCTCTTTTTGTTCAAGGTGCTAGGCTCTACAATGACATTCCTGTATCCTACAGGAGCATAGTAAATATTAAAGTGTTTAAATCAATGTGTATAGAATTTATAAATAAGGGACGAGCATAGCAATATGCGATATGATTTTAAATTATTGTTATTGTTTATTCAAATGTATATATTGACATGCATATCAATGTAATTTTGAATGTCTAAAATGTGTATTCCTGAAAGCGTTACGCTTACAAATAAATAAAAAAAAAAAAAAAAAAAAAAAAATATAGCTTTTATTTTTGTACAAACAAAAATAATTATACTTACAATGTTTTAGACTATCGCGATAAAAATGTAGATCATTAATAAATCACATTAATTGTTTAGCTCACCGGAACAGAATATTTACAACCAAAATAAACAATTACTAATTAGTGATATTTTAAAAGGTACAGTGCTAATATTTCAAAATTAGCAAATCTATTTATTTCTAATTCGATTTTAAAGTACATTTTCTTGGATTCACAGATCGATCGATTCATATTATTCAGGTTTATTTTCGAAACTTTTACGCCTAGGTATGATTTGAATAAAATCTTGATGATATAATAAAGGGCTGTGCATAAAGGACGTTACGCTTCAGGGAGGGGGGGGGGGGGGGTCACCGGTATGGGACACAGTGTGACAGGTGGGGAGGGGGGTCTAGAGCCAGAAGGACGTCACGATCTTATGTAGATATTTTCAAGCATTTTATATTTCAGTTTATATGTCCGGACCCGAAATTTCGCTAAAAACAATAAAATCTGACACATTTCATAGTCAAACAAATTCCATTTAAGGGGGGGAGGGGAGGTTCAGAAAGTGTGACACAGCGTGAGAGGGGGGAGGGGGTATCAAAATAACCCATTTTTGCGTGACGTCCTTTATGCACAGCTTTGTATAAACTCATGTGCAAATTAATACAAATTTAGTTCAATACTATGCACTATTATACTCAATACTTCAATACTAGTTCCTTTATGCACAGCCCCTTATTATATCATAAAGATTTTACTGCCAATACTCACCTACGGTTCCGTAACGTGGGCGATTAGAGGAAAGGAGGAGAGCCAGTTGTAGGCAGCAGAAATGAAGTTTTTACGAAGCATACAAGGAGTAACTAAGATGGACAAGATCAGGAGTGAAAAGATTAGAGGAGACTTGAAGGTAGAGAGGTTGGCATTTAAAATGGGGAGAGAGCGGCTACGGTGGTTTGGCCATGTGAAGAGAATGCAGAGGGAGAGAATACCGCGTCGGGAGTTCGAAGCTGCGAGAAGTGATAAAAGGAGAGTGGGAAGACCGAGGGAAAAGTGGAGAGAGCTGCTAGCAGAAGATGTACAAGAGAGACTGGAGAAGTGGGAAGAAGTGGAAGAAGGAAGGTGGTGGGAAGACCGGAAGAAGTGGAAAAAACTGGTAGAGAAGAAGAACGAAGAGGAAGAGCCAAGCCTGGCCAGCTAGCTTAGGAGTCCGGGCCCTAGTAAATGGTGGCCTCGCCACCCCCCGACCCAACTCTTGGAACCGGGAGAAAGATTATTATTATAACTAATGTGGAAGTACAATTATTTACATTCTTATTGACTTTTCCCATGAATATTCCCATGAAATATAATAATTCTTTGGATGTATAAAGAACACGATTTAGTTATCAAGAAATTGATTTTCAAAATCTAAGAAAAGTTATTCGTCGTTTTTCGGGAAATTCTCAACCTCATTAAAATAATGTCTATAACCGAATATTTATGTTTTGTATAGGAAATTAGTTTCTTAGTGAGAATCAGAAAAGGGTTACTAAATTGAAGTGTATAAAGTCACTTATTTTTATTTTTTATTTCTTCATGTTGGCTCTATGGTTGGATCATGTGTACTAACAAAAATATGTTCGTCCTTCGGACCGGGTACTTGGATTATACCGGGTGGCGCAAAAAAAAAACCTGATTGAGAGGTCACTTTATCGAAACTAATATAGATAGGATTCTGAAATTTGTACACATATTAGAAAACATACCAAAATTTAATATGTCCAAGTTTCAAAAACATTACTATTGTAGGAAAAAAGTTAAAACTGTTCAAATTTGGTTGTCAAAAAATTGATTAAACGGAGCTCAAAAAGCGCGCGCGTCGAGAAAACTTACAATGGCCGGGACGCTGTTTCTTCAAAGCTGAAAATTTCAAATTATATTTCAAATATATTAAGATCGATTGTGTAAAAATTGCAATCAATTTGAAAGAATGGAACGAAAATTATGGAATCTTGAAGTTGAGCTTGAAAACATAATAGTGGGAAAAGAATCACTTTTATAACGTGTGTAATAAAAGTTTAGAAATAATCTTCATTTTCTGATTTTACGCTCAACTTCAAGATTCCATAATTTTCGTTCCATTCATTCAAATTGACTGAAATTTTTACACAATCGATCTTAATATATTTTCATTATAATTTGAAATTTTCAGCTTGATAGCGTAAGTAGTTTTGAAGAAACAGCGTCCCGGCCCAAGGACGGTGAAACCACCTTGTTCCAGGCCATTGGAAGTTTTCTCGACGCGCGCTATTTGAGCTCCGTATAATCAACTTTTTGACAACCAAATTTGAACAGCTGTAACTTTTTAGTTTTTTCCCACAATAGTAATGTTTTTGAAACTTGCACATATATTTTGGTATGTTTTCTAATATGTGTACAAATTTCAGAATCCTATCTATTATAGTTTCGATATAGTGACCTCTCAATATAGAGGTCACTATATCGAAACTATTATAGATAGGATTATCGGTACTTCGAAAACAATAAAGAATGTTGTAACGACTCCACGACCCAATTGGTTTGCTCTAATTGCTCACAATAACTGATAAAGGGCAGTAAAGTTAGTCTGATTAGATTTTAAGAAAAAAAGAAAGCACAAAATTCCACAAAACTCTAAATGAGTTATCTAATAGTAAAACAGTTTTGTAAAATAGTGTACTACAAATAATGCTTCATTTGCGACTTCACTGCGGTGTTTGCTGCACGGAGACATTCGAGCATATTAAAATTTGCTCTCCAATTGTATTTGCAGACCCAATTTTTTAAGTCCGTTAATTGGTTAAAATTAAAAGAAATTAAATTCATTTCTCGTAATTGGCTGAAAAAACTTAAATGGTTAGATCAAGGTTAAATGTTAAATTTTGCATGACGATTTGATCTACCATTTTCTCTTATTTTACACATTTTCGACCATTTTAAATATTATCTCGGTGGCTCCATGCTTTCTAAGAAAAACCATATGCAGTATTATTTCCAGACACCTTAGTCCCTGTTTTACCTATTGTTGAAACAGGGACTAAGGTGTCTGGAAATCAAACTGCATGATTTTTCTTAGAAAGCAGAGCCACCGAGATAATATTTAAAATGGTCTATTATCCACTTTATTAAAATGTTTCACTTTTTGAAATCTGTCAGAAAAGTGGTATCGAAATGAATGTGAATCCACTATACAACTGGATCTGAAATTGCTTTATGTACCAGCATAGTGTACAGATGGTTATTCTCACTTTCAATGAAAAACATATATCTACTTCTATGTTGATTGAGTTGATCATATTTTAATTCAATATAGATAATATTACTAGAACAGTGAAAATCTGTTAATTCTTAAAAATGAATAAAAGTCGTCCAACTTTTTACTACAAATTGCCTACGCATGTATTGTCTATGCTTCCTGAAATGTCAAGAAATATGAGTAGGTATATTATAAATGCTTTTTTTTACCTAAAAGTTACAAGTTAAAAAATTAAAAATCTAAGTTGTAAGATTTCAGGGGAAGACATACCTATATCGTACCCATTATCGTAGTTTCGACAGGTATTCGGCGTTGAACATTTATTTACAGTGTTTTAGTTAGGTACCAATAAAGAGATTTTTATAACATTTCATAATCTGATTTCTTTAAATTATAACTGCCTTGTACAAGGTATATAGAGATAATTTCATTAAAAATATCACTTTCACGGCCAGATTGAATTGTAATACAATATGACATTGACATCTATGCTTAGATGCCATCTTGTATTACAAGTTTAACCTCTCACTTTATTCAATAATAGTCTTGACTTGTGACTTGTTCAAGTATTTCTGGGTTTTAATTATAATCATGAGAAAATGAATATTCTATCATCACTTGTTGATTCATTTTGGAGTGAGCGCTTTTGGTTACCTCCAGGAATAACCTGGAAAGATGTTGACCCAAGTTCAAGTGGTCCCTCATCTTTCACAAACTACAGAGATCTTTTCATCCCCTTACCTCTAGCAGTAATCTTAATTGTATTGCGCAAAACTCTGGAAACGTTTTGTTTTGTTCCATTGGGTATTTTGATGGGGATATCAGAAACAGGTCCGAAAAAGGTGATTCCCAATCCTACATTAGAACAAACTTATCGACAGTTGGGGAAAAGAGCATTGGATCAATCAGAGGTTGTTCGTTTGGCGAAGCGACTGGATTGGACGGAGATCCAAGTATCAAGATGGATACGAATTCGACGAGCATCTGACAAACCTTCGACGCTCGTCAAATTCTGCGAAACTGGCTGGCGTTGGTTCTACTACTCGTCTGCATTCATCCTGGGATTGATTTGCCTTTGGAACAAACCTTGGCTGTGGAACATCAAACACTGCTACTACAACTACCCTCATCAGGGCATCACTGCAGATTGTTGGTGGTACTACATGCTCTCGCTAGCATTCTACTGGTCAATAACATTTACACAGTTTTTCGACGTCAAACGTAAAGACTTCTGGGAAATGTTCGTTCATCATTTTGTAACAATTATGTTATTGAGCTTCTCTTGGGTGTGCAATTTCCACCGGATCGGAACTTTAGTGCTCTTGCTCCACGACTGTGCGGACATATTTGTGGACATTGCAAAATTCTTCAAGTACGCACAATATCAGAAATCGTGTGATATCTCATTTGCCATTTTTGCCGTGCTGTGGATAGTTACTCGATGCATAATCTACCCGTTTTGGATTTTAGCCAGTACTTTGTTCGACGCCCCGAAGATTCTGAATATGTTTCCAGCGTACTACTTGTTTAACTTTCTGCTCATCTTATTGTTCGTTCTACATTTATACTGGACTTATATTATTGGCAAGATGGCTTATATTGTCATCACGGCAGGCCATATGGGTAACGACGATCGCAGCTCCTCAAGTGACGATGTGTCGGATTATGAACCATCATCATCATCATTCCCACGAATTTAGCCTCCTAAATTGTAAAGGCCGATTTGAGGAGTGAACCAATCTCTGTTAAGTAATGTTTTGGCTAGATTAAAATCGAAATGAAATAAATAGGTTACCATAATAATAGTTTACAAGCAAGGGAACAATTATTTAGATTTGTCATTTGTGGAACGTTGTCGGTACGAGTACCTACCTAATGGTTATTTAAATATTAATTTGTTAAAGTTATGTACGAATCTAATATAAAGTTTCTCACATAATAGAACGATATTACTAATAAAATTGGCAATTTTCTTCTGTAGCTGTTGTGTCCGCGAACTTGTTTTCCGATATAGGTATACGTAATACATAATGTTGTTTTCCATCCTGCAACGCCCGGTTCTGTCACCATTACATGTCCCAAATGCCATTTCTCAGTAATAATGTAATATCACACATCCATGAACATTCTACTTCGCTCTTCACCAATGTGCGTCTGATGAACAACTAGAACAATCAGAAGCTGTACTACACTTTTATCATCAAATTAAAAATAAACAATACAAATATTATAAAAACAAGAAAATCGGAAAGAAAAAATAAATATTCAACAATCAGAAAATTAATATAAAAAAATCTACAAATTAAATATACCTATAAATAAAGAAGTCGTGAAAATAAAAATGGCATGTAATTAAATAAAAATACGAAATTAAAAATATATCATCACAAAAAATTCTTAAATGAGGAGTTAGTCAGTCTACGTTTTAATTTAGCTTGGCACCAATTGTTTTGTTTATACCTACCCTCTTTTGATAACCAAATTTTGTATCTAAGAAACGCGACTTGTCTGTTCTCTGTCGAGCCCATCGTTACTCACTTCGTTCTCTCTTTACATGAAATGATTTTAAATTTGAATATAAATACCTAATGGTGGTACAGCAGACGTGCTCATTTATAAACGAGTTACCAAAGCATTGACATTACATTGACTTTATTTCCAAACATTAGAACACTTTATAGCAACAACAAATCAATAAAATAAACAATTATTATACCATTCGATGATTCGTTTTTGCACGACGATTGTAAATCAAACATGCAACTATATTCTAATTCTGAATCATGCAATAAAATCAAATGCAAGTATCAGATTGGCACAGGCAAGAGTATCCACCCTTCACTGGAATTTTTATGGACGTTTTAGGAAGGACAACTGTTCTAAAAATTATAATTATAAGTCAATTATAATAATGATAATTAGGGCTAGGATGTTTAGGACATATCCATTTTTAGTTTTTTGTTCAGACACGTCTAAAAATGATATGTACATATCTTCTTATGTGTTTCATTTTGCCTGAAAATGCATTTTTCTCAATTTTTGATGAATTCAGTCCTTTTCTTGCTATTTTAAACACTTTTTGTCATTTTTAACATTAGACATTTGGTCTAGACCACAATTCATAAAATTTCCATCCACCATTTGGATGCACCATCAACAATTGGCACTTGATATATTGACAAAATACTTATACAATAATTTAAGTTAAAATTTTAATATATTACTTGTAACGTTTTCCCTGCCTCCTCTTTCCCGCCTCATTTAAACCTTACCGCCATCTAGCTACCCTTAGGCCGGGAGGGAGGGAAAGTCAGGGGAAGTAGGTCCGGAAGTGAAGGAGGGGGAAAAAAGAGGACGAGTCAAGTAAGTGAGAGTCAGAGACGTCACGGAGTGGTGAGGAGGTTTTGGGATCTAGTGGAGCGGTCGCTCCACCCAGCCAAGTCGTACCGTACACTCACAGTCACTCAACATACCGTAAATGCCTAATAAACCGAGGAGCAGACCAAACACTTTTACACTCAAGGCTTTTACTGTAAGCAACAACATGGCATTTTCGGCCTACTGGATCATAAAATTGGAAAATCTCACATTGTTGTGAAATATCTTAATTTCGAGCTATGGCCCACCCCACTCCATATACTAAATTTGGGAACAGTAGGTTATGCCATTTGAGTGCTAGAGGGCCGTGAAAACAGTGAAATTACACCCCTTTTAAAACCTATCTGATGATATCAGGAAACACCGCTATCACCGCCACAGCCTAAACGGCTTAGCCGATCGATCTATAATTTTTACCACATGTGCACTTTTGGCGTCTGAGGTGCCTTTTTATAAATCAAACCGGTAGTCGCCATTTTGAAACCGGAAGTGACGTCATATCTCAAAAACGGCATAACCGATCGGAACGAAATTTGCGCCAATCGATTCAGACGGTCCTCTTTATGAAATAACAATAGTTAAATTAAAGTTTTCTAATTACTGAAACCGGAAATGACGTCATAGTTTAGAGAAATCTGCTTAAATTCACTTCCCTTTATATAAAAACCAACTATATATTCAGAAGGCTTATAATGAAATATTAGTATTTATATACATATTAATACCTACAATGTGTAAGAGCTTTCAGCCGCCATTTTGAAAACCGGAAGTGATGCCATATCTCGAAAACGGCTGGACCTATTGGAACGATGCTTTCGCAATTCTTCATGGCATATCACTTTAAGTTTAAATTTAGCTCCAAACAATATTTTTTTAGTAACTAATTCGGAAATGGCGTATTTTTTTAAAGGAATTAGCCATTGTTGCCCTAATAAGTTTTACAAATTGTGTAAATAAACTAAAAAAATAAGTGATATCCCCATAAAAAAACACTCCGTGTAAAAAAACAGCCAAGTCTCTTCAACTAAAAAAAAAAATTATGAAATCTAAAAATTCTGCACTGAAACGTAGTGATATCAAAAAATGAGCCAAGTCAAAACTTTATTTGAAAATTAAAAAATACTTGGCGCATCGTTTTTTTAGGGCATTGTAGGTATAGGTACTATAAGTATATGTATTTATATCTAGCCTATACTTCTAAGCTATTTATATACACGATGCGCCAAGTATTTTTTAATTTTCAAATAAAGTTTTGACTTGGCTCATTTTTTGATATCACTACGTTTCAGTGCAGAATTTTTAGATTTCATATTTTTTTTTTTTTTAGTTGAAGAGACTTGGCTGTTTTTTTACACGGAGTGTTTTTTTATGGGGTAAGATCTACCTCGTGTGAGAGGGATTATAGCGTAAAAGTAACCTGATTGTTATTGATAAACTGTGCTACTCGAGAACTTTAAGTGTGTGTGTGGGACTGCCTCCGGTTCACGTGGTTGAGGAGACGCAGGGTCAGCCAGAGTGTGCAAGAAGTGACGAGACCACCGCCATCAAGATCCACCCCAAACGAGACATCCGCCCTCTGAGTGATGTGACCACGAGGACTGGGTATTGTACATTATACGATTTACGGTACCTGTCCGGACAGGAGTACAAGTTATTGGTGTAAAAGAGAGACTTACTGCGTGCCAGAAGAGCACAGGGTTATTTTGGGGGTGGGGGTTATTTGTAAATGCCCCATAGAAGTGTATGTATAATTATTGTCTGATCAGCTAGCGTTTTGGTGTGGGAAAGTTGATTTATGTAAGTGAGAGAGAGAGAAGAAGATTTGTATGTATAATAATTATTGTCTGATCGGCTACAGGTTTTGTAGGAACGTGGATTTATGTATGAGCGAGAAAGAGAAGCCAACATGTTTTATGTTTATGGAATAAAAGCATTTGTTCATTAATAAGGGTTCCTAGTTCTACCCGTCATTTTTAGTTGTAAAGTGAAACTAGGTGGCGCCCATCCCGGCATTCGCCGACTGCCTCCCCTTTCCCCTCTGCCCCCTTACCCCCCTCTCTGCCGAGACCGACCCGGTGAAGCAAGCTAGCCGGCATCCAGCGAATCACCAGGTATGTGATGGGCACAGTTTACATACTCCAAGTCAAACTCCTAAACCGATAAATCGAATAATGTGTTAACGAATATTAGATAATATAAAATTTCAAAAGTCATTTTTCGGGATTTTGTGGACCTTTTTTAATAGTTTTAAGGTACTATTTGCCTGCCTTTTTTGACGTTTCAATGGTCATAAACATCCTAGCCCTAATGATAATTAATACAATAGAAATGTTATTCAGAAACCGTAAAAGACTTTATTCTACTGCATTTTTTACTCAGTTTTGTGGACGGTAAATGTTGATTTGTCATGTAGATAATATCCCCATAAAAAACACTCCGTGTAAAAACACCAGCCAAGTCTCTTCAACTATAAAAAAATAAAATAAATCTAAAAATTCAGCACTGAAAAGTAGTGATATCAAAAAATGGGCCAAGTCAAAACTTAATTTTAAAAACCAAAATATACTTGGCACATCGTGTACATATAAATAGTATAGAATATGCCAAAAATTAAATTTACGTGAATATATATATAATATACCTACAATACTCTTAAAAACGATGCGCCAAGTATATTTTGGTTTTTAAAATTAAGTTTTGACTTGGCCCATTTTTTGATATCACTACTTTTCAGTGCTGAATTTTTAGATTTATTTTATTTTTTTATAGTTGAAGAGACTTGGCTGGTGTTTTTACAATGAGTGTTTTTTATGGGGATATCACTAATTTTTTTAGTTTATTTACACAACTTGTAACACATATTGGAACAACAATGACTAATTCCTTTGAAAAAATAAGCCATTTCCAATTTGTAAGGGAATGTTGCGTTTGGTATCAAAATATGCTTAAAGTGATATTACATAAAGAAAAGAGAAAGATCCGTTCCAATCAGTCCAGCCGTTTTCGAGATATGGCATCACTTCCGGTTAGCAATATGGCGGCTGAAATCACTGCCACCTAGAATTTACTTATATAAATGTTTTGTATTATTATAAGCCTTCTGAATATGTAGTTAATGTAGTAAGAGGTGATTAAAGTCGGATTCTTAATTTTTATGACGTCATTTCCGGTTTCGGTAATAGCACACTTCTTTTTAGATGATTGATGTTTCATAAAGATGACCGTCTGAATCATTTGGCGCTAGTTTCATTCCGATCGGTCCAGTCGGTTTCGAGATATGACGTCACTTCCGGTTTCAAAATGGCGGCTTCCGGTTGGTTTTATAAAAAGGCACCTCAGACGCCAAAAGTGCACATGTGGTAAAAATTTCAGATCGATCGGTTAAGCCGTTTAGGCTGTGGCGGTGATAGCGGTGTTTCCTGATATCATCATCATCATCTGAAGAAGAAGAAGAAGATGAAAGTGATGTAATTTCACGATTTTCAAGGCCCTCTAGCTCGCAAATGGTATAACCTATTGTTGGCTCACTTTGAATATTTGGTAGGGGGGTCCATAGCTCCAAATTAAAATATTTCTCAACAATGTGATATTTCCCATTTTTGAGATCCAGTAGGCCGGAAATGCTATGTTGTTGCTTATAGTAAAAGTGTTTGGTCTGCTCCTCAGTTTATTAGGCATTTACGGTATGTTGAGTGACTGTGAGTGTACTGTACGACTTGGCTGGGTGGAGCGACCGCTCCACTAGATAATCTAAACAGGCTAACATTACATAGGGTAAAACGTGTAAATACCTTCAGTAGAAATATGCATTTATTTTGAAGACAGAATAGTATCAACAAATGAGAAATCGTTGTAGCAAGACTGAAATATAAAAGCAGTACCTTAACTGAAAACATTTGTGGATTTCCAGATGTGGCAAATCATTTTGTAATACCCTACTGATAATTCCGCAGTTAACTAAACAGTTATTAGTATTTTAATGGACATAATGATACATTAATATTGCATTTACCTACACAAGCAACGCAAAATGATAAAAGCGTGTGATCATAAATTCATAATCTCTCCAGACACATTCAGTAAGTATAAAGTGAATAGCGAACTATTGTTCAGTGCAGTGATTGTAGTGCAGTGTGGGAAGACCATACTTGTAACTGAATCACACGCGTTTTGCTCATTAATGTAACCCTGAGATAATCTAGTGGAGCGGTCGCTCCACGCCAGCCAAGTCGTACGGCGCGCGCACACTCTCATTTAAAAAGGCTGGAGCAACCCACTTTTACCCTCCCTTCTTACCTCTATGCTTTTACTGTAAGCATCAAAGTGGCATTTTCGGCCTTCTGGATCTTAAAATTGGAAAATCTCCCATTGTTGCGAAATATGTTAATTTCGAGCTATGGCCCACCCTACAACATATACCAAATTTGGGAACAATAGGTTACTCCCTTTGCGCGCTAGAGGGCCGTGAAAACAGTGTTTTAGGGCGGTTTTAATCAGTAATCTTAGTAGTAGTAGTAGTAGTAGTCTCCTGGAATTCAAATCCGGTAAACAGGCCACAGCCTAAACGGCTAAACCGATTGATCTCAAATTTTTACCACGTGTACACTTTTGGCGTCTGATTTGCCCTCGCCCCCATGACTTTTTTTGTGCCGCCATTTTGAAACCGGACGTGACGTCATATCTCGTCAACGGCTGGACCGATTTGAACAAAATTTACGCCAAACGATTTAGACGGTCAACTTTATAGGTCATCAGTAGCAAAAGACTAAAAAATTATGTTAATGAAACCGGAAATGACGTAATAAAATTTGAAATACATCGATTGGCATTTCGGCGACAAAGTTTGATCCGATAATTTTGATATTTATGTAACGTATGTACTTTAGACATCTCATGTGACTTGTTATAAAACCAACCGGAAGACGCCATTTTGAAACCGGAAGTGACATCATATCTCAATAACGGTTAAATAGATTTGAACGATACCAGCGCTAAACAATTTAGACGGTCATCTTTATGTATTATCATCAATAATATTTGCAGTTTCCCATACCGAAACCGGAAATGACGTCACACATTTTAATAATCTCACAAATTTACATTTTGATGCAATAAATACTATTTGAGACAGCTTATAATAAAATGTAATCATGATAAATTATAATTCAAGGAGTCAGAGAATTCAGCCGCCATTTTGAAACCGGAAGTAACGTCATATCTCGAAAACTGGTAGACAGATCGGCATGAAACTAGCGCCAAACGATTCGGAAGGCCATCTCTATGGAATAGGAACAGTCAAACTAGAATTTTCCTATTTATGAGACCGGAAATGCCGTCAATAAAATTTATAAATTATTATAATCCCCTCCTATACAATAAATACATATTCAGAAAACTTAAAATGATACACATCATTTATAGATATAAATTCTATGTGGCAGTGCAGTACGTTCAGCAGCTATTTTGAATACCGAAGTGTTGCCATATCTCGGAACTGGGTTGACCGATTGGAATGAAACCTTTGCTATTCTTCATAAAAGATCATTTAAAGCAAATATTTAGAACCATACGCTGTTTTTCATTAGTAGTACCTAACCAAATTGTAAAGGGTGATTTTTTTAAAGGATTTAGTAATTGTTCATTCGATATGTGTCACAAGTTGTAAGAATAAACTAAAAAAAGGAGTGATATCCCCATAAAAAACACTTCGTGTAAAAATACCAGCCAAGTCTCTTCAACTAAAAAAAATATGAAATCTAAAAATTCTGCACTGAAAAGTAGTGATATCAAAAAATTAGCCAAGTCAAAACTTTATTTGAAAATCAAAAAATACTTGGCGCATCGTTTTTTTAGGGCATTATAGGTTAACTATTATATTTGATGTATATTTTATATCTGGCCTATACTTCTAAGCTATTTATATACACGATGCGCCAAGTATTTTTTGATTTTCAAATAAAGTTTTGACTTGGCTAATTTTTTGATATCACTACTTTTCAGTGCAGAATTTTTAGATTTCATATTTTTTTTAGTTGAAGAGACTTGGCTGGTATTTTTACACGAAGTGTTTTTTTATGGGTAATGAATAGTTTACAAGTTGTTTAGCTCCTCTAGGAGCCAAGACATTGGGTTTCTTAGATTTGCAAGGAAATATTCATAGATAAACGTATATTTTCGACCATGTTGGAAGATTTCAGGTTAGTTTTCATTTATTACTAGCATTAATCGGAGATATTTTGTATAAGAAGTGATTTTATACTTATTAAAGCTTATTTGCACCCCACAATAATTGCACGGGAGTTAATAACATCAATAAAATACAAAAAATATAGATTGACAGCAATTCTAGGTTGAAGAGCTCCAGGATGGTCGTGGCTTTTGAGCGTCACGTTCAAACTTGTTTTTATGGATTATCATCCACTCACTCTATGCGTCTCTATGCGTCTAAGGACTCAGGTATTATTGAGCAAAATCATATGACTGGTGGATATAAAATGAACAGTTTTTGCGATCAAGTGCGATTTTGGAATGTTTTCATTTTACTAACATTTTATTATATATGAAAAAAAATCAGCTAAATAGGCCAAGAACTTAAAATTTTGAAAAGTATATTAAATTTGTTTTGTATCGATAAGATATTCACTGCAAATTGATCATTTTAAAATCATTACAACTTGCAACAGCTGGAAATCTGTGGTCGTGATAGAATCATAGTCACACCTGAATGGGTATCATCATGTAACTCTCTTACAATGCCACTCGGCATTGAGTCAAAGTTAGACAATGTGATCTCGAGCGAGATGAGAATATCACGTGAGATGAGAACTAAGAGTGTTACCATTGTATGTGCATGTTTCCTGTGAGATCAATCAGTCACCTCATCGACTGTCCCAGTGAGATGATAAGGTGATGATCACAGTCATCCGCACATAACATGTATTTCATCATTAAATTATATGTATTTTTTTATTTCTACGTAGTTCATGCTTGTCGATAAAGTTAGAGATGTCAGTTAATTTCTAAACTGATCATAAATTAAGAAAGAAATTATAAATTATTTTATTCGAGGAAATTGCTGGCAGCAGAAATTAACCTAATGATAATTTTAGAAAGAGCCAAAATATTATTTATAACGTAATTAAGGGTTCTGTAAAATGTGTGGAATAAAAAACTATTCTCTAATGCTATGTTTTTTTTATTACATCGGTTATTTTTTACGGTGACTGTATGCATGAAAATAGGAGAGAATTGTTACGAGGACCATCTGAATAATTATGATTGATCGTGCATGTAATGTTTTATTATGTCTTTGAAAGAGAAGTGAGATAATAAAATCACACCTACTTGTCTTACACTTTAATTACATGACGTACTATAAAGCTTTTATACATAAAGTAAAGTAGTATTACTAAAATTCAGCGGAAGTTATTTGGCACAACAACTCTAAAGGGCAAATTTACATGTACCTACACTATAGATCTAACATTAAAATAATGTCATGGTATACAATTATATTTTAAATATTTATTATACATTCTTCTACGATTACCTTGACATATGTTTTAAACTTTACATATACCAACATAATATATTTAATTTAATTTTTATGTCACAGTAGGTATACTTACTAAAAATTAACTACCTATACTACAAATTTGAACACGCGTTCTATTTTCACTATCAAAATATGTGCATTTTAAGAGTCCGTTGCATCAGTTGCTTCGCATTTAGGTTACATAAATAAATATCATGCGGTGAGAAAGTCGACCTTCATCTGGACTAACTGCCCGGAAGCGACGTCCAACGCCGACGCTTATTTCTTCGTACACCCGAACAACATCCTCTCTGCGACCACCCTCCGCCTCCTTGTCAACGAGGATTATGCTACTGTCGCTATCATCATGCAGTGAGAAAGTCCACCTCCATCTGGACCAGCTGCCCGGAAGCGATCCGTCCAACGCCGACGCGGATATCTCCGTCCCGCCGAACACCATCCTCTCTGCGACCACCCTCCGCCTCCTTGTCAACGAGGACTATGCTTCTGTCTCTATCATCATGCGGTGAGAAAGTCGACCTCAATCTGAACCAACTGTCCAGAAGCGACGTCCAACGCCGACATCTCCGTCCCCCCGAACAACATCCTCTCTGCGACCACCCTCCGCCTCCTTGTCAACGAGGACTATGCTTCTGTCGCTATCATCATGTGGTGAGAAAGTCGACCTCAATCTGAACCAACTGTCCAGAAGCGACGTCCAACGCCGACATCTCCGTCCCCCCGAACAACATCCCCTCTGCGACCACCCTCCGCCTCCTTGTCAACGAGGATTATGCTACTGTCTCTATCATCATGAGGTGAGAAAGTCCACCTCCATCTGAACCAGTTGTCCGGAAGCGACGTCCAATGCTTATATCTCCGTCCCCCCGAACAACATCCTCTCTGCGACCACCCTCCGCCTCCTTGTCAACGAGGACTATGCTTCTGTCTCTATCATCATGCAGTGAGAAAGTCGACCTCAATCTGAACCAGCTGTCCGGAATCGACGTCCAACTCCGACGCCGATGTCTCCGTCCCCCCGAACAACATCCTCTCTGCGACCACCCTCCGCCTCCTGGTCAGCGAGGAATGCTTCTGTCTCTATCATCATGCGGTGAGAAAGTCGACCTCTATCTGAACCAGCTGTCCAGAAGCGACGTCCAACGCCGACGCCGATATCTCCGTCCCGCCGAACACCATCCTCGTGTGGATCTCTCTCCGACCACCCTCCTCCTTGTCGACGAGGTTGAGACTCAGCGTGCCGCAGCGACTGACGCCGGGGTCCGTGATGAAGCTGACGTCGTCGTCGTTGGCGGAGTAGATCTTGATCTCGATGCGGTTTTGCGTTGCGCAAGCCGGCGTGTAACGACGCAACACAGTCTCGCCAAGCTCGACGGACTGCTCGATGGTGACGAACTTGTCGAGCAAGTCGGCGCACCACTCGACGCCGTCCTTCACTATCAGCTTCTCTGTGAACGTGAGGAACATTTCAATTTGCAATAGTTTGATAGATCAAGTTGGGCATATTAATTTTAACTGTTTTAGGATGAAGGATCACGTTCTACACCGACAAAAGAAATGTTATGACCATCTCGTAGAAGATTACGAATATTTTGCTCTTTGTACATTATTGACTGCTTTTTAAGATAGATCTTGTAAAAGTCACGAACATCTTGAAAATTTTGAAATTAAATCGTCTTTTTATGCATGTTATCTTCAAATTTTATTTTGCTAGGCATTACGATCAATGAAAGTATCATAATTGGTATTTATTAATCTGATTAATAATAAATATGAGAATTTTTGACCAACTCGGATGTATTTTAATGGAACAAAATTATTACTTCACAACTCTACGAACAGAACTCGTATCACAACATTGAGGTGATGTTAATACCAGTAATTGAAGATCTTATCAAAATTGCGGAGTAATTTCATGACGCAACTGCACTCGTGCTATAATCAGAGCAGATGATTACACTCAACGTCAAGTTTTACTACATCCTTAGCGTGCATCGCGATTGCAATTATTATTGCCGCAATTGGATGTGAAATTTTGTATTGATCAAAATGATGACATGTTATTAGTGCAAATTCAAATTAATAGGAATTATGACTACGTAAGTGAAAACTATTTGGAATAAGATATTTAAATTCAATGACGTTGGTGATAGACTTGATAACTTTTGGCATTTCTTCCTTCAAGAAACCTATTCCAAGTGATTTGCAACGCCGATAGTTAACAATTGAATCAGGGCTGTAGTACCAAAGTGAATACATATACAAGCAATGTTAAAAGAACTGGTGCTCGATGGCCAGCCTGTAGAGATGTGACCTTCTCATTGAAATAGCACATTATAGGCTAAATATTGAAGCTACAAAGTTGACTCTTTGTACATCATTGAGAGCTTATAAAAAGTACACCTACTAAAAGTTATTATATTTTGCATTAACCAAACATAATTTGAAATTAATCTAATTTTATAATATGAAAACTGCTCGTAGTTTTTTGACATCTAGTAAAAAAATATAGTTGTGAACAATACTAAATAATCAATTAATTATCTACACTTTAAATATTATTGAGTGAAAATCGCTCCAAAATGAGTTAAATCCACTCAAGAATGATACGATTATGTGCACTTTCCATCCTCTTCGAGTGGATTTCACTCTTTCAAATTTAGCGTGTACAACGTATCGCTTCAAAATTACTAGTATGTCATCAACGAGAGGGCCACTATTCTAAAATTTCGGAAATCTTTATTGGTCGTCCTTCCCCTAAAACATGTTTAATTTCCTGGAAAATGTTATGTTCATTATCAAGGGTTTATTCTCCTGTTTTTTTCGAGCCGAAGTTCTGTATAACTTTTTCCAATAGAACGCACTCTAATTCACACTGAAATTCTCTCAACTTACCTCTCGGATGCAGGCAAGGATCAAACCTCTTCATGACGCCGACGCCGTACGTCTGTTTCGAGCGTCGCGTCGTGATGAGATTGGGATTCAAACCGAACAGAACCGCCCCTCTCAAGATCGCCAGTGAAACACCTTGAGGTATGATCACGTTCACCCTCTCCTTGAACGCCGTCCTCACTTCGTTCTGCAGGATCTGTGACTCCGCGAACCCGCCGACCAGGAAGAGGTACTCGATGTGGCCGACGTTGGGGGCGTCGAGGACGTCGCGGATGTGGGCGAGGATCTTGGCGATGGTCGGACCGAAGAGTTCGCGCATCACGCTCGGCTGGAGCCGCAGCATTCCTTGAGATGACCAACTGATCTCTTTGCGGCCGAGTTTCTTCACGGCGTGTTCCACCTGAGCAAAGGATTGAGTTCAGACAGAATTTAGGAGTTGTGCATTCTGTGACATGAAAGAAGATAATTTGAGCGAAGTCAAAATAGATGAGTGTTCATTTGTAAGAAGTGCAAATCAACAACTCCAACTAACGAAGCTTGGAATGGGTGCTTTTAGTTGATTGCAATCATATGAAAGAATATCGAGTAAACCATTACCTAACATGACATTTTCATTCGAGGATTTTATTTATTTTCACATGATAATTATTTTGCAATGAAGGAAAATTGAGTTTTAATGATTGTATGAAGTATTTTTCTCATAATTGGAAACGACGTTTCAAGTTTTGTTGCACGTCAAATCAGGATTATGAATTAAATTCAGAGAATGGACTGAATAAGGCACCTCCTTGACCACAAAGCTAAATATTTGTTCTTTCAAATATCGCACAATAACTATTCTTATACTTCACACCCACTTTCAGGAAAGCACTAATGTAATCTAATACAGCGTTTATTTGAATTGACTGTATTTAAAATTAAATAACTGAATTTTGTAAAATAAACGCTAATCAGAAGAATTAATTTAATTTTCTGAAAACCTTAAATTTTACCAAATATGAACATCTAAAGCTTTATTATTAAATCCATGGCCATGGATTAACTCTATTCCTTCGTTTTAGCATTCGCAAAATGCACAATTTCTAAATTTTGTAAATTTTTGTACTTCGCAAAGTACAAATTTGCAGATATTAAGTTCGTAGCGATCAGTTCGTTTCAATGTATCAGTTCGCTATTTCAGTTGTGCCTAAAGGTGTAGTAGAAACATTAAAGCTGTTCTTTGTCGTTACTTAAATTATTGCAATTTATTTTAAACACAACCAAAATACAATACTCCTGAACCTATAACTCTAATGCGTCTGCAACTCACTTCTTTCCCCGAGAACTTGCGGTAGTAGTCGATGAAAGCGAAGGGCGGGAAGACGTTGAGCGGCGCATCTTTGTGCGGACTTGCGCTGCGCTTCCTCGCCTCAAAGCTCAACATCAGCTCGACGAACGCCGCGGGTCTCTTGAGCTTGAACTGCGCGATGAAGTCGGCGCCGAAGATCTCGTCGAGCAGCTTGACGAACTCGCCGTCGACGCGCACCGAGCCCCACGGTCCGCCCGACGCCTTGTGCAGCTCGCGCAGAGTGCCGTGGTGCTCGTTCAGCTCGTGCACGGTGATGTCCACGGTGCCGCCGCCGCAGTCGACCACCATGTACCGCATCCCTGGAGGACGGCGACAACATCAGGGAGAGTCAGAGATCAGAGGGAGCGTCTCTTTTTTACTTTTTATGCTCGATCTTCGTTTTCGTTTGCTGGTGCGATACAACCGCACCATTTCTCCGATCGAGCTGACATTTAGAAAATATGTATAGTGCGGTTTGCAGTACAGTTTTTTGAACAAAATGTCCTCTATAAATGATTGATGATAGGCACAAACTTTTAAAACAAACTAGACCAACAATTACACATTTTAAAAATTTTCAGCCAAATTGGTAAAGAGTAACGGATTTATTGAAATAGTTATCAAAATTGATCGAGTCTGAAAGTAAATGCATCGAGCCTTGACCACTTGCAAATGATTAAGTTTTGGTTACACTCCAGATTCTAATATAACAGAGTCTGTAAATAAGTTGCAATGAAAGCAGATATAATGCAGTAGTTGTTTCATATAGATTGGATCGTGTTATATGGTGTTATGCTTTCAGTTCGATTATTTGCTTTCTGTGTGTCAGGAAATTTCGTTTCGAGATTTAGCACGATGAGTAAAGGTTTCTAACTCTTACCAACAGAGCTCTGACGCTTCTATGCCCCAGCACATTCAAGTATTACCTTCCTTACTGTCTTGCAGAAGCAGGTCGCTGGGTCCTGGATCCATGGCAGGAATACTCGCTGTCGACGACCACGTCATGGGTTTGTCCTTCTCCATGACGCGCTCTGGAACAAGCTGGTTCAGACGCAGCTTCCGACAGCAGATCGACGCGCACTCCGGCTCCAGAGCGATCAGCAGACCTTCGGGATGACTCGGATCGCTGATTCCAGCCTGAAATCAAGACACATCCAGAGCGATCAGCAGACCTTCGGGATGACTGGGATCGCTGATTCCAGCCTGAAATCAAGACACATCCAGAGCGATCAGCAGACCTTCGGGATGACTGGGATCGCTGATTCCAGCCTGAAATCAGGACACATCCAGAGCGATCAGCAACCCTTCGGGATGACTCGGATCGCTGATTCCAGCCTGAAATCAAGACACATCCAGAGCGATCAGCAGACCTTCGGGATGACTCGGATCGCTGATTCCAGCCTGAAATCAAGACACATCCAGAGCGATCAGCAGACCTTCGGGATGACTCGGATCGCTGATTCCAGCCTGAAATCAAGACACATCCAGAGCGATCAGCAGACCTTCGGGATGACTCGGATCGCTGATTCCAGCCTGAAATCAGGACACGTCCAGGACACGAGTAGCAATGTAGTACTTGTGTCACAGAAGTTGTTCAATAAATGTGGCCGTGTAAATCGGGCTTTAACGTGGTCGAATTTATATTTTAGGTATCGATTGACGTGTGAACTTGAAAATCGCTTCAAAATGCATACAAGAAGAAAATACAAAAAACATTTCTTTCTGAGACCTCAATATTTTAAAACAATTATGTCAATGGGAAAACAAAATTTTTAAAGAAACATATGATACATACCATCTAGAAGTGTTCAAGAAACATCACCATTGTATTCGTTTAATAAAAAGTCATCTTCATTGTTTAATTTGATCAGAGCAAAGCGTTTCTTACACTCTAGATTTTTCAAAATACTTTTTTGGGAAAGTTTCATCAAAATTAAAACAGTTTTATCACTTAAGCCTTGCTAAAATAATAACTATTGATGAAGGCCTTGACTCCTTCATTTTACTACTTCACTTACAATTACACTTATAAGTGTAATGGAGAAGAGGGACAATAATTGATTCCGCAAGAGTCTGAGTTTGCATACCTGATAGGCTGCTTCCCGCATCAACTGTTTGGCTGGCTGCTTCCAGATCGCCGGCACCGTGAGCACCCACCTCACATCCTCCGCTCTGACCTCCCCGCCGGCCTGGTCGGACAACTCCGTCAACACCAACTCCTTGAGATGCTTCAACGCCATGCCGAACACCTTGACGGCGGCCACGGTCTTCCCGTTGGCGGCCGTCAACTCACAGGCGCGACTCACATTCTGATCGTGATGCAACGCCATCTTGAACTTGTCAAAGTAAAGCCACTTCTTCGCCTCCTGCGGGTCGATGTCGTTGAAGAAGTCCCGTGCAGAGAAGCCGAACGAGTGGAAACTTCCGTCTGGATTGAGTAGAAGCGTCGTCGGGATCTTCTGATTGTTGAGTCCTGGATCGCCGCCCTCCCATTTGCGCATCATGTGTATATTGATGTCTGGATCACGGATGAACGTGAACGCGTATCCCGTGTACGTTGTCCCAAAGTCGATGGCGACGACCACGAAGCGGTTGTCCTGCGGTTTGGGTTTTGTTTCAACGACCTTGGGAACTTGTTGAGTTTCGCGAAGGAGGTCAGCCTCTTCTAAACTGTCGCTCATGACGCCCTGGAGGTCCTCGCGGCTCTCGTCGGTGTCGAGCGCCTGGTCGATGAGGTCGTCGATGGCGGAGGGTAGCGACGACGACTGGTGGATGCTGTCTAACGATGACGTCGACATCTGTTGACCGCAGCGCTCCTCGAGGACGGACGGCGATTGATCCAGGCTGTCTAAAGACATGTATTTAGCTGAAGAAATGCTTGATCTTTTTGATTGATTGTTCTTTAGGAAGAGTCTCGTAGGCGGTGCTTTGGATTGACTCGCACTGCTTAGAGATCGTTTCGCTGGGACTGGAGTTTGACGAGACTTTGGAAACATCGTCATTGTACTTGATGCTATCTCTTTTGGAGTTATAATAATCTCCTCTGGTTTGTACTTTGGCTCTTTGGCTACTGACAACTTCTTCGCTTTTAATTTGACGCTCGCCCTCTTCGCCTCCTTCTGGAATCGGTTCTTCGGGTCCTCCTCGACGTAGACCTCCTCCACCAGGTTGTAAGTCTCGTTGTCGAGAAGTCGAGCTGCCGTCAACATCTTCTTCTGCGTCTCGCGGTACTCGTTGTTCTTCTTCTCGTCGGGGGCCTCGACGAACACCTCCTCCGTGTCGGAGGCGTCGGCGAGGTCGCAGGAGCTGCCCTGGATGCCCGAGTCCATGGAGAGGTCCTTGCGATGGCGACTCAGACTCATCAAGCTGACGTCGTCCGTCGAGCAGTCCGTCGTCACGCCGTCGAGGTGCAGCATGATGGGACGCTCTGGAATCAAAACACAAATAGTAAAAGGTCCAGTTCATTTGATTAGTTTTTATTTATATTTTTTGAAGTACTATATCAAATCACTGATCAGTTGAAAATTCAGAAAATATTTTCACTTCTGACTCTAATTAAAACTTTCATTTTATACGTGTAATTTGCATTTTATATAGATTTTGTAATTTTATGCATTTTTATCGGAGAATAAGAAACTTTAGAACACTTGTTTACATGTTTATCTCGCACTTTCATATGAACAAACGGTAAAATATGAACCCCTGTAATTTGATGAAGATCAATCAACAACTGATGAGAGCACTTTCACAATCTCCACACACGAAACACTTTAATAACCAGAATATTGTTTCTAATTAACTGCTTACGATTTCGCCGACGTGCTGTACATCCAGTGGCCAGTGCGACTCTGCTGCTCATATCTCGATTCGATGAGAAACTTCGGCCTATCCGTGTTAATGAGGAGGATTCATTCGGTGAGGAACAAACGAGCTGAATTCGATATGAAGATGCGACTACATTAACCTACATTACCATTCGACCTGCAGATTTGAATTTTATATTCCACAGCAAAGAAACGTGTAATTATCATGTATAATTAATATTCCCGACGTATTGTGTAGCAGTGGTAAAGAATACAAAGATGTAACTGATAATGCACTAAATTATGTTGACTATAAACTTTGTGAATTTTAATAGTTCTATAATAGTCTTATGTCTTTCATTAACAATTACAGAATATAACAATTCCATTTAGATGTTTAATTATATTAACTTGTATTCCAGACTTTGTCGACAACCGGTTGCCAATTAATAAATATGAATGAAAACATTAGATCTTATTATGTATAGAAAATGTTACAATTTCATACAAAAATTAATATTATTGAGTGGTTGAACAAAGGTTATTGATTGCGATGTATATTGCTTCTTCGATGGAAGGTAGGTAATAAAAAGAATTGTTTTTGAACAAGACCGCATTATTGATGAAAAACTGAAGAGCCCATCATTCTGGCAACTGTTCACGAAATAGTAACCGTTGTACTTTTAATACAAGAGATGTCGAGTTAAAATGCGTGAAGAGTAATTAAGAAATAATGGCCGGAGACGGATTCCACGTTATACTTCGCAATCTTGGCAACTCTTCTGCTGCTACATTGTAATTACAAGCACTCGTTACTTTTCCCTGTGTTTACATATTGCATTATTACAAACACACTTCCCTTCTCAAAGAAATTAATACAGACAGTTATTATATTATTATGACTAAGTTGCAAGACAATTACAAACTGGTTGTTAACAGGAACTTGTCACCCAGTTTCCATTGTACAATTCTCCTGGCTTCTTGTTATTATCGGAAAGAAGAAAAGATGGGAGGTGCAAAGAATCTAGTTCGCAAATTGACTTCAAAAGATTCACATCACTGATCAAACTTCCGCAATAAAAACATCGCTTTATCGTCCAAAATCAATTAGGGTACATCCAGGAAATGAAAATCGATTATTGAATAAAGCGTATTTTCTCGTAACTGGCAGCGAAAGCCAGTCAAAAGATGGCTCATAAAAAAATACTTCAATTGAAGGTAACACTCTAATGAATAGAATTACTTGAAATCTAAAATCGAATCACTTGACGGTTTCCAGCAGTTAACCTGCTCACACAGATATGTTGAAGTTAACTGAAGACTTCCTTACATGAATGTTCCAAACAAGCGTAGGAAAGGTACGTTTTAGGCATACAAATACCTATTATGTTTTTTGATTTCCCCTAAGTTAGATTAAATCTAAATGCTCTGCATAACAAATCAGCGAAATCTCTGACCTATACAACCACTGGCATGGAGAAGCAGACGAACTTATGTAAAGGAAGAGATTTCGGTATCCATTTCGTTACAGTACAGTAACTTTGGCACTAGATCATCAAAGACAATGAAGATGGGTTTGCGTTTAATGCTGAATGAACAAGAGAGAGTAATTTCCTTCGGATTTTGGGTGAAACATTTGATTGCGTAGAAGGGAAACTCTTTGTTGTTATTGTTGATGATAGTTGGGCGCCAAAGGGTGACGTGACGGCGGATGTAAACAACAAGCTGTCAGGCATGAGGTGGATGACCAACATTGATGGGTGATGGTCCTACAGGGGGTGGGGGAATTCGTCTGACAAGGGAGTCGAAGAATCAAAACTGCCAATAAATAATACAAACGAATGATTTTCATGTTCAACGATTTCCACTAAAATGGAGGCGTCCAAATACCATGTCTTCCATTCCATGTCTACCATGTCTACCATGTGTACAATGTCTTGCTACTTATATTGATAATTTTATGAAACAGAGTTGTGAAATTGTATGTAAGATAAGAATCAAGTTGTAAAGTGAATAAAAACCAATTGCAATATGAAAATATTTTTCTTGAGTGGGTTCGAATCCCACTCAAGGAAAATCTTTTCATATTGCAGTTGGTATTTATTCACCTACCTATCTGCGGTTATCAGCAAAAACCATACACGTTGCAAGTGTTTGTTTGTTAAGGGTGTTATGATTGTCGCAATGTACAACGTCATTCATGGACACTTAATTTAATTATATACCCGAAAATTTTATCAAATTATGACAATCTCAGAACTATACGAGTACATGAGCTTTGCTCAGGGAGAAACTTTGGGAGAAACTAGAACTGAACGATGTTCTTGCAATCAAACGAAGTTATTGCACATTTAAATTACGTTTATAATAAGTGGAAGACATAAAATATCTTGTGCAAACTGTCTCTTTCTTTATCCATCATGACCGTGTCTTCTGTCATTAAAATCTAATTCCGCAGCTACCGGTAACGATAAGCTTATTAACCTTCACTTACAGCTATTATGGTTGACTAATAGAGAAAGAATAAAGCAATTACCACTAATTACATATGTCACACAAGACGAATCCTACCTGTACGATGCGACGCCGGCATGGCTGGAACTGGAGGCGCCGCCGCGACGCTCTCCGTCTTCTCGGAATCGTCCTGATAGGGTTGCGCTTGCACCAGCTGATAGTCGCGCTCGCACTGGGCATCGAACTCCGACCTTCTGGTCCTCTCTTCTCGACTGATCTGTCGCTGCTGAAGATACTCGAACTGCTGTCGCGCGAGTTGTTGATGATAGCGATGCACTTGCTCGTCAATACTCCGCTGCACTCTCTGCTGATCCTCTAACTTCTGTTTATTCTTCATCAAATAGAACTCACCATGTCTCCGTTGAAACTGCTGCATTTGTAGTTCGAGATCAGGATGGAACTCCTGTTTCTGATATTCCTGATGATACTGTTGCTGTTGCCAGAGACGTTGTTGCTTCTGTAGATACTGTCGCTGTCGCAACTGCTCCTGTTGTCCCGGCTGTTTACCCTCCTCGTAGTCGTCGGCGTGCTCGATGAACGCCTCGAACATGTGTGACGGGAACCTCCAGGACACCGGAGGGAGGCCGAGTGGAAGCGGTCGACCGACAAGAGGGAGGCTACGACCAGGATCCAGTGAGGCTTGACTGGAGACCGCCATCGTTGACAACACTTCACACACTGATAGCCACACTGACCGCCGCCACCGCGAGCACCTACACTTCTGGGTCTCTATGCCGACGCTGCAAGACACCGACGACGACTTCTCCCAACAGCTCGCGAAGGAGTCGGAGCGTAGCAGACCGAAGCGTGAACTCGCGGACCGGAAAGTTACGTTATGTTGTCGAGGAAGGAAAATAGGCTAATATATACCACGAATCATAGTAATATGATTGGAGTGTTGCCGATTCTTGCTAGTTGACGTCACTTCCGTGGAGTGAAGCTGCAGGTGGAATGGCAGGTTGTCTTAGAGTGGCAACATGGCAGATGAAGATACAGGAAGCGTTTGACATGAGATCTGTTTGGCAGCTTCCGGATGGGTGTGATCACTTATTGTGATTCAGGATACACAATTACCTTTCATTACGCGTTATGACTTTGAGTTACACGGTAATAGATGATTTGAGCAACAATAATGAGTCGAAGTGGGGGGTTGACATGGAGTTTTATGTTTACTCCTATATTTCAAACCAGAGAAATCGAAGAGAATTAAATATTGCTAAAATTATTGTTCTATTTTTGGCCGACCTATATAAAAGCAGACAGACATAAATCATAAAATTTCTTACAATAGAGTAAGAAAGTTCATTGGACAAAGGGTTAACTCCCCTTTGAAAACGTGTATTGAGATCTCCACTTTTAACCATCAATATAAATTGAAATTAGTCCTGCATTTTTCACGTGAAAAGCGTCGAATCACTTTTGATTTCACTCAATTACACTTTTGACCCGGTCTCTCCGGTTATTTGCGTATGCCTGATCTATTTCCACCCTTGCAGTAATCCGGTGGCAGATAAGCAGGGCAGGTTCGTCCACAGCCGTACCACGGCGCGGGATTATTGGATTGTGCGAAACTTCCCAGAGATCGCCGGCGCAGGACCGAGTTCGACTCCTTCACGGCACGAGTTCGCCTTCTCGGGAAGAATCACACCGAGTCAAAATGTGCGATTTGTGGTTTGATTTCCAAGCTGTGTTCATTTCCTTGCGGTATTTTGCTCAAGTAATATTCTAAAGTTCGTGACCGCTGAAATTATTTACGATTTTGCTTTACGTGAACTGAAAAGTCAATGAAGCGAATGAGGACCGTTCAAAATTTAATTTGGTTCGTTTTATTTTGTTATGTAGAAAAAGTGATATGACTTGACAACAATCTACCTTCCTCTCTGCCTCACAAAAGCATACATTCATGTAATTGTATCGAGCAATGTATAATGGAAGTGCGGCAATGAGGCTGGTGTCATATTGAATGGGCAGCGAGATTGGTCCATCTGGGATCTAAGATGGCTCACACTAAGATGGATCCGTCGATGCTGGAATGGACCTGGCAATGGCAGTCGTTCAGATGTTCTCGACCACGATTCCTGGTGCTGGTAGGTTTCAAATAAATTGCTATACATTTTTATGTAAATCATTAATTGCCTCTGGTTAAATTTGGGTTAAATTATATAATAGCCTCCATAGTCTTTCTTGCCCACTGAATAGGTAGGTACTTAAAAATGAAGTAACGCTGCTCTGAATTTGCACTCCAGATATTCGTATTCAGTTCCCACGGCCGTACATCCTGGAGAGGTCAATGATGGGAAGGTTCCCTACTTTTCAGCCACGACCGTCACCTTCATACATTCAATCTACACCAATTTTTCTTCATTATAAAAATCGTCTAAAGAATCTAATATCTAATATCATCATGGCATTTTTACGCCATTAGCCTAAATGCAAAAAGTATGTCATTAAACACCACTTTTTAAAAAAAAATATTTACAATTATTATCACAACACCTGCCTGTTCTATCACAAGTGGCAAGAACCCTGTCATTATTAACCCAAATACATTTTCGTTGCTAAGACGCTTTGAACTGCTGTTAATTTGTGACAGATCGATATTGAAATCAATCGATGCTCTCAATATTGTGTGTATTCAGGTTAACCAAGTGTTAGGCAGTCTTTCTGTTGTGCTATTTATATGTCAACCTACATATGGACGTGGTGCATTCAACATGTTAATTATTCATCAAGAAACGACGGAAAACATTATTAGTTATCGTCCAATCAGCTGACTGCATGCAATCAAATGTCGCAGTGGGACAGGACAATTTGCAGTCGTGCATATTTGAAGAGACTGTTCCCTTGGCTTCTCAAACATACTTTTAAATCTGCAAACCAAAGTTGTGATGATGTAAAAACGATTTTAAAAACCTTCCATAATCAAAAACAGTATTTGATGCGAAAAGTTTCTCACTATTTTATATTTTAGTTTGTATTTTTATGTTGGCCTGCTGTAGAGAATGTTAATACTGATTGATGAACCTCCTTTTTCATACCTTGCATGATTATTTTACTTCAAACTTAGAGAAAATTATTTATTTTGTAATTGTGGATATAAAACCGGACGGCGTGAATACAGTTCTAACGTATTTCTTCAAATTGGTCAATAACCATTGCAACTTAATCCAGATTAATACACAATCTAAACTTTCTCTGATTAAATTAGGTAAATGTTTAAGAGCGTCTAAACATGATAATAAAATGTGGCAAATCGTTCATTTCCTGCATATTTAAGACTGGGTGGTATACGCTACTGTACTTGGATTTCATAGCTAATTAGTAATTAGTGAACTACTTCAATTAGCTCACAACAAAAGGTCGGTAAAAGGATGCACTTCTCTGGTTTGCTGTGTAGTTTTTGTATAGGTAAGAGGTTTTTGCCTCTGATTAGCTGTAAAGTCATTATATTCCAATCAAATTTAAAATTTAAAAATGTCTTCAAAAATAACATTTTTCCTTAGTAAAAATTTTCAGCTGAATTGGTCAATGAGTAATTGTTATTTAAAGCCTATTTTGAAATATCGATAATTTAAATTCACAACAGCTGATCAATCACAAATCATTCTTTACAAACCAAGATCTATAAATCAGCAACTCTCACACATCATATCGCTGTCAAATGTCTCGCTTATCAACGTCTTCGAACAGTTCCAAGCGCATTCCGAGTGTTCAAAATAATAATCCGAATCATAAGGGTGGGCGAGACGTCTCTCGAACGCCGCTACTCGTTTGCCGTGACCTTTACAATATGTCAGACATGCGCCGTGATCGATTGTCCATGACAACTGAACGGCGTCGACGTAATGTCCACTTCGACGCTGACCACAACATACCGTCGCGACGCAACGGCGCGTCGCACGTTCAAGACGCTACAAGTTCGCGAGAAGCTTTCGAAAATCTGCAGAAAGTGATCACTTCATTTGTATAATTATTACTAGTGATGTGTGAAATTATTCACGATGATTAAAGTTAAACAACGGAAATAAAAGTAGTGAAAGGATGTTCGTGCTGATTTAAGAAAGCGAGTTCAATGTTTTGATTAAAGAATGGTACTAGTGACGGAGTGATGCTATGTGAAGATTGGTACCCTGAACGTGAGTGATGTGACAGCAAGAAGTGACGTTGGTACCCATCGTCTGGGTGATGTGAGAGAACTCGTGACTTTTGGTACCCATGTCTTGGGTATGGGAAAGATTCAGAAGCACTTTCAGGTCTCCAGTTGAGGATGACGTTGAGGAAATCTTCATTGAGTCAACTAGCAGAGTATGTTGATAATTTATGTTTTTTAGTCATCACACTGTTATGCTACTAGGCAATGGCGACGGATGAAAGATTATGATGATGATGGGGAGGGTGATGACGATGATGAAAGTGCATGATGGACGGTGGAAATGAGGGGGTCGTAGCCTATTAGATGGGAACCTTGGAATCATTTGCATCTTGACTGAGGGTAACCACGAAAAGTTTGGAATGACGTTCGCAATTGATTTATACCAATGTAACGACTATCGAAAGTTTTAACACAACGAAATATATAAATTCTGAAATCAACGTATGGCTAGTGTGAAATGAACTAAGATATTGATGTTCACAGTTATGCGAGATATTAAATTATTATATTATCTTCACTATTATTACAAGCAGTAAATTGTCATTCTGTCAACAGCTATCATATCAAATGATTTTTATATTTCGAGTAATCTCTTTAGTTGCTTAATATTAATGAGTAATATTCTCCGACAGAGAACTGCGATGATTCATAACATCGTTACTGGCGTCATGAGATCAAGCTATCTTGCATTAAAATTGAGTCGAATGGCAGCTGATTGCTATGGAATATCATCTGTGTGCGTATCAGATAAAAAAATATATTTTTGTGGACAATTTAGATTTTAGAAAGATTATCGGTGCAAAATTGTTGGGTCAACAAAATGACAACGGAGATTGTGGTCGACAAAAATATGACACATTACTGGTTATATTTCAAATTACATGAAATATGACAGTAGAAACGACAATTTAGATGTTAAAGATACTGGTCATTACAGCTTTCCCATTAACTACATTAAAAAATAATCGTTCCCGCGTGTATTCTGGGCTTTAAAGCTTCAAAAAAAAAATCGCAAATATCGTTAGAATAAAGGAAGTTAGACGACAGTGCCTCATCCAGAACAGTGCTAAATATTGCACTGTAATGGCATCGGCAGCTTTCTGAGGCGTCAGCTGCACCGTTCTTGTGATAATCTGATCGGGGTGCGGTCGGACTGTAGTTTTGTCCACGTTTCCCTCAGTCAGTAAACAAAATGCAGACACGGTCGAGGTTCCTATTCGTCATCATCAACATCATCATCATCTCCCTTACACGAAATGACCTCGCTGTTGACATGATTAAAATATACAAAATGTTAATAATTAGTTAATTACGTACGAATAATTGCGACGGCGCCCCGAATTTGTAAAACAATTGTTCTCCATTGCCACGAAACACGATTTGCAGTTTATATTGTGTTTGTGTGGCATGCCCTACTGCTTGACTTACTGCATGACTTACTGCATGACTTACTGTATGACTTACTGTGCGAATTTGCATTTTTATCACAATGAAAACGGATTTGTGATGTTGAAATTATTTTTTGGGTAAAAGATGTTTGACTAGAATAGTATCAGCACACGTCTGCATGAATATTAAACCTTTAAAGCTCCTTTGAGATAATTTATGTCCGACAAAGAATAATACAAAGATCTGCCTTCAAGTATATGTATTTGTTTATTTTATTATTTCATTAAATAATCCACAAATATGAAAAAATAACACATGTAATAGCTGTTATTTCTCGGTGGGTAGGACACTATTTTAGGTGTTTTGGCACCCACTTTCGGCCACCCCTGGCGTTGACCCTGATTGACTGTCAATACCTTCAGTACGTCACTCCCCAATCACATGTCATAAAGTTTCAAGGTCTCACATGATAAATATTCAACAAGTTTCCAGTCTATAATCTCTGGCACGAAGTGTCCTTTATATTCACTTTGTTGCAATATTCAAAAGTCGTTGCCGACGTCCAAGTTCAGTTCGACGCTTACCGTCGCGACGACAACTTCGACGGCATCCAGTGTTTTGACGCTCTCTGTTTTTAGAGCTTTTATCGCCAGCCAGTATGATTGAGTTGGAAGATAACAGTTGTAGTGCGGAAGGGAAACCCATGCCAAAGTCAAGTTTAGTCAAGGACAGTGTTTTCATTCGTCTGAATTTCTATCTGATAATAATCTTGAAGATCATGTGGTCTTGAAGAGTCTTGAACAGGTGTGTGTGAAAATATGTGGCGCGATGAGATAAGGAAACTCGAGTGGAAATCAAAATAGATTACGAGGTTTGCATGATTCATAAATACACACTCATTGATACCACGAAACTCATCTTGAATGCATCCAAGAAAGTGCGGTTTATGGTTCTTTGAGGGCATTTTGAAACTATCATCCAGTTACGTCAATATCAAATTTCTTTTCTCGACGTTCAATAGCCATCTCTAGGTCCTGGGCTCGAGCATAACAAAACTAATTTAAAATATCAAAACCCATTTGAACTGTTCCTAAAATCTTATTAAAAAATAACAATAAGTCGCAAAGTTTTTAAACTTCTTCTTATAACGATATTTCGTGGAAAATTCGAAAAATAGTGTAATTTTTAACATCGAATAATAGAATTGTTAAAAATTTGATTTTTAAGTATTACTACAAAATTCAATTGCCGAATTTAATTAATTGGAAAATTACGTTTTTTTTTCTAAATAAATGCACATGCACGATCAGTTCAAAGGGTACAGACTCGGCTTTTATACCACCTCCATCCCATGGCAAAATCCTCTGAACAGACATCTTGATGTTCCTTCATGTCTGCTCTTGACTGTCTGTCATGTTCCTTCATGTTTGCCTCCAGCGTCCGAGTCAGTCGCATCACGGGGAGGTGACCGTCGCCGGACAGAAGCTCGGCGCCGTGCCAAGCGACGACGTCCCCGGCAACTCCACTGTGATCGAGGAGAGCGTCACGACGTGCACCGCATGCCGCGTGACGATCCACCACCACCAGCAGCCAGGTCCGCGTCTACGAGCTGCGTGCCCGTTCTGCGGACAACCGTACTCCACCAACAAGACGACCACGAGTATAGGACAGCAGACAGAGCCCGGCCAGGTGCAGGCCGTCGGGGTGGGCGCTGGGAGGGTGCGCGGCCAGAGGTCGGGCTCCGATCCAGTGCTGCCGTCGTTCAGGCTACCGGCGATTGTAAGTTGTTCCCGGGAGAGGCGCTCAAGTCGAACTGTGGCAGATTTTTTTCTCCGAGGTGTCTGTCATTTAGATTGTGACTGGCTCCTTCAAGACAGATTAGGGAAAAGTTAAAGAGTCAAAGTTGTAGAGAATTACCTTTTCTTTTGTTATTTTTTAAGTTTACTGTAATTTTGGTCGCTGCAGTTCAAAATCAGTGATCTGAAATTAAAATCAGCCTACTTTTAGGATATACATTTCGAAACGATATTCACTCACCAAAACATAAAACAGAATTTGAACAAAACGATTTTTTTGCTAGTCAAGTTCCTTTGTCAATAAATCCATGTTATTATCAATTAAACTAGAGCTGCTCACCTACTATAAGTTAGATGACGAGTTAGCACAGACTTCATCAAATGATGCCATCAATTATTTTCAGCCAATCCATTTCTTTCAAATACTGTTTTATCATTTGTTGAGTGTGCATAGAACAATTATTCCTTCTCTAAAACATTGTCTATCTTCGAGATGGTCATAATCTGAATAATGGCGGGTTAGATGATGATCAGCTTCATTTAAGCTTCAATTCCTGAGAATCCTTCAAGCAACAAAGATTCAACTTATCTTTTTAAGATCAGTTGAATCTTTGTTTACTGTTCAGTAAACATAACTTTTCAGATTTAAAAAGATCAGAAGATTGCCAATGATTAAAGGTGCTATGTAAAAAATAATCGTTTAAATCCAGGTATTTCCAAGATACGCATTTGAGATTGTGATGAGAATGATACCTATATTCGGCCGAATACATAGCGCATATTACATTCTTATCATCCTGGTTCCATGCCATGAAAATAATTGTGGTTACCTATTGTTTACTCATTATTTTTGAAAGATTACTGTTTATTAGTGCAACCGATTCAATTATAGCGTGTAAAAAATTCGATTTGAACTCTACAATTTCATCAAGAGAAGTTATCGAGTAAAGCTAAAGGTCATAGGTTGCAATGATCATGAAATCTCTGATGGAATTGGAATCAGCTAAAAGCCATTGACGAAAATAACACGAAAAGTTTTACTGCAATTCTGTGTTTTGGCAAAGATCACGCAAGAAATATAAGTCAGGAAAATAGTTAAAATTAGCTTTATTTAAGAACACCTGTCAGCGATTAGCTGTCGGAAACTCAATTTCAACCGCTATATGCCACAACGAATCAGATTCAGAACATAGAAATAACCAATTTATCTTGAGATTCTCAAGACTTAAACCCCGAACCTTTCGTCTAATAAATAAAACATTCAACCAAAATTCATCAAGTAAAATATTACTTTCACTCCTTGTGTCATTCAATTATTGTTTCACCAGTTGCTGCGTTTTAAAGCCAATGATGAGTCAAGATGCATCTTGAAGAGAATGTCACGTGACATATGGACCAGTGGTTGAGATGTGTGGGTCAAGTGTAGACCCTCATGAGGTCAAGCGAATTATACATCGGCCGACAAAGCGGGAGAAGCATTTTCACAATTAAGAGTCGACAACTTGAATGTTGTTGTAGGAATGTTCATCGAGGACCTCTTTATAGACAGGGAGCTTATACAGTAATAGATTTAGAAATATAAAACAATTTTTGAAAATTGTACTTGGCAATCATTTTCAGTAATAATGCCCAAGTTCATCGGTAAACTGTCCCTTCGTATCATGCTCGGTAGAAACTGATGTAGGTATTAGGATCATAATTATTAATCACTAGAGGGACCCGTCATGTAAAACATGACCAATGTGCACCAGTGAGTTATGCGTAAATATAAAACGACAGCAATATTTGTCAGCAGAGTGTGCGTCGTTAATACATTTGACGTCGTTGATGACCCAATCTTAACAGAAAACGTTAAAAAATGAGGAACGAAGAAAAGCAATTTGATCATACCTATTATGGTAAAACAATTTCATATAAGTTTTCAAATTTACACCAGAGTATTCGTACTAAGTAAAAATAAGAAGAAAAACAATGTATGCGCCGTAAAAAAAAATATATATATATATTCATTACGTTGATACCGTGACCTGATGCCCACGGCCTTTTCTTCATTTGTTATGCTATTACATGTTATCTACGGCTTCATTATATTATACGTTCCTCAGATGTAGGGCGGAAGTAAATTTGTTTGATTTGCGGTGCACAATTTTGGATTGTAATCAAGCTCTATCAAGTACCGTTTCACTGATGTTAACAAATAACGTTATATTGAAGTATTCTCTTACAATAACTCATGTCACCATTACAAATGATTGGTTGATGTCAGAAATACTGTTCATATTGAAATGGACTTCAGCCGTTCTACCACTAATTAAAGTATAGATATTCAGTTAACAATGTAAAACTTAAACATTGGTGCTTCAAACTTTATCAACAGCAACATGAATTCGTTGTCAATACATGACTCAATACAGACCACTCTACGAAATAAGAAACGACTGAAAATGATTAATCTAACAACATTATTTAAAAACTTCGTCGGTTAGTTGGTTTGAGGGTTACAGAACCGTGTTGATTAAATGTAGGAAGAAAATAATACGTTTGATCGTTTGCAAATTGCATCTTGAGGCCAATGTTAAAAATCTATCGGCTTTGTTTGGTTTTCATGGCCCTCTAAAATACAGATCGAATGAAATTTTTTAAAAATTACACTTTGACGTTTCTTGGAGTAAAGAAGTTTTCTATGTAATGTCTCTTTTGAACGGTTATTATGTGTTATAGTAGATTTTTTACACACTCAAAGGGATAAGGATTACGTTTTAGGTAAGTTATGGTTATTTCTTTACTTTGCGAAGGCAAAAGACGTATTTTTAGACACGATTGGCAATGAAAGGCCACCATTTTAAATACAAAATAGTGCCGTTTTCAATATAATGTAAAGATTTGGACAGTTATTCTGTGTTAAAATACATTTCTTATAAACACAAAGGGATAAGGATTGCCATTTAGGTAAGTTTCAGTTATTTATTTATGCACAAAGAGCAGAAGATGTATTTTGGACATGATTTGGGCAATGTAACGTCGACCATTTTAATTTTAAATACAACATAGAGAGTGTGCGCGCGAAATTGAGAGGATGCGCGCGCAGGCGTTCCTGACACACAGACAGAACTGCGTAACTATAAGAAAGATAATTGTACTCATGATTTTACCACAATGAAGTAGCGAGTGTTATTGAACTTGCAGCAGGAGCCGTCCCCCGAGCACGGCGATGTCAGTTACAGTCGCGTCGGCAGCATCTCCGTCAACCGTCTCGACGTGAACATCACGAACATCGGCGCCTTCCTGATGCGCCCTGGCTCGGACACATCGCTTCCGCCCATCACCAAGGTAGTTACCATCCTCTGTACCATCACAACGCAGTTACCACCCTCTATACCATCTCCAACGCAGTTACCACCCTCTGTACCATTCCCAATGCAGTTACCACCCTCTGTACCATACCCAACGCAGTTACCACCCTCTGTACCATCGCCAATGCAGCTACCACCCTCTGCACCATCCCCAGCGCTATTACCACCCTCTGTACCGTCTCCAACGCAGTTACCACCCTCTATACCATCCCCAACGCAGTTACCACCCTCTGTACCATTCCCAATGCAGTTACCACCCTCTGTACCGTCTCCAACGCAGTTACCACCCTCTGTACCTCCACACCGCAGTTACCACCCTCTATACCATCCCCAACGCAGTTACCACCCTCTGTACCGTCTCCAACGCAGTTACCACCCTCTGTACCTCCACACCGCAGTTACCACCCTCTATACCATCTCCAACGCAGTTACCACCCTCTGTACCATTCCCAATGCAGTTACCACCCTCTGTACCATACCCAACGCAGTTACCATCCTCTGTACCATCGCCAACGCAGTTACCACCCTCTGTACCATTCCCAACACAGTTACCACCCTCTGTACCGTCTCCAGCGCTATTACTACCCTCTGTACCGTCTCCAACGCAGTTACCCTCCTCTGTACCGTCTCCAACGCAGTTACCACCCTCTGTACCATTCCCAACACAGTTACCCCCCTCTGTACCATCACCAACGCAGCTACCACCCTCTGCACCATCCCCAGCGCTATTACCACCCTCTGTACCATCGCCAACGCAGTTACCACCCTCTGTACCATTCCCAACGCAGTTACCACCCTCTATACCATCTCCAACGCAGTTACCACCCTCTGTACCATTCCCAACGCAGTTACCACCCTCTGTACCGTCCCCAACGCAGTTACCACCCTCTGTACCGTCTCCAACGCAGTTACCATCCTCTGTACCATTCCCAATGCAGTTACCACCCTCTATACCATCTCCAACGCAGTTACCACCCTCTGTACCATACCCAACGCAGTTACCACCCTCTGTACCATCCCCAACGCAGTTACCACCCTCTGTGAAATCACCAACGCAGTTACCACCCTCTGTACCATCGCCAACGCAGTTACCACCCTCTGTACCATCCCCAACGCAGTTACCACCCTCTGTACCATCGCCAACGCAGTTACCACCCTCTGTACCATCGCCAACGCAGTTACCACCCTCTGTACCTCCACAACGCAGTTACCACCCTCTATACCATCTCCAACGCAGTTACCACCCTCTGTACCATTCCCAATGCAGTTACCACCCTCTGTACCATCGCCAACGCAGTTACCACCCTCTGTACCATCGCCAACGCAGTTACCACCCTCTGTACCATTCCCAACTCACCAGTCCCGACGAGCGAAAAAGTCTATTCGTGCTGCTAATTTTAGGACGATAGCTGACCACGGATTCAATTTTTATTTTGTTATACTTTTTATCTAATTAGAAAATAAACATATTAAGGTATGTATTTATCCATATCTGCCAATAATGATGAAAAAAAATAATTTAAATGTAAGTTCTGAAAGCATTTCATCGATTTGACTCGCATTTCAGCAATTGTTTGTTATGCTACTCGAAACGAAAATACATTAAAATTCAAGTGAAGTAGGTATTTTTAGAGCGTAATTAGGAACTTCGATCAATACACTGGAGAAAAGTTAAAATTGTTAAATTAGTGAATGCTTTCGGAGAATTAACTATGAATCGAAAGTGTTCTTTTAGTTGAAAATAAGAAAATATTTTCTTGTCACGCAGCTTGGTTCATCTTGCTCGAAATTAACTGCTTCTGAGTACAGTTCTTCGCATGTTTTGCTTTAATAAAGCGACTAATTGGTTAAATTATCCGCAATGAAAGTGAACTTGTGTTTGCAGAGCTCCGAGAACAAGTTCATGTGTTTGGCACCGAGTCCCGTCTCCACTCCAGAGTCGGGTTTCCGGTCGGCGCTAAGCAGTGTCGAGAACTTGGCGAGTTCCGGTTCAGAGGGCGAAGATACCCGACTGCAGCCGAACTATCCGACCCGAAGCAAGACCAGGGAAGACTTCCTGTGAGTTATCACGATCTTGTCATGATTGGTGGGCGGTGACAATGTCATTACTGGCTCATTTCTATTTCCTACTTTTCCAAGTATTTATTCGAAAATAGACCTAATTTATTTGCTTTTGCTTTTGAATCAATGTCAACAAAGTCACTAACCGATTCGAATCTGTTATTGAAAAGGATAGCTTTAGGTTGGATAGCTTCTGATTATTTTATCCTGCCCAATTACAAGAAATAATACTATCAATGATTCAATAATATATGACCCAACAACATAGGCGTGCGTAGGAGAAATTATTAGGGGGGGCCAACATGGGCGCCGGCAGGATTAATGACAGGGGGGTAGAGTCCAAGAAGAAAAAAAATTGACACGGGTTAAGGGGGGCGTGGGGGGCGCGCACCCCACCTTGCCCCGCAGGGCGTTTTTTGGTTTATTGACACTTTGAAATCAATTTTGAGACATTCTGAGGAGCATTTTCTTTTAATTTTTTTTAAATTTTACACACATTTCACTACAATCCCAAAACCTGGTCCGGCAGAGCGTTTTAGTATTTTGGGCACTTCAAAATGAATTTGAGACGTTTTAAGGTGCATTTTGTTACCAAAACTAGTTTTTTCACGACATAAAAATATAAATTGATATGAAAGGGTGTCAATTTACACCCTTCGGGTGTACACCCGTTCGGGAGCGAAGCCCCCTAGAAAATATTCTCTGAAGGTTATACATCATATTAGAGCAAGTTTGAGGCATATTAAAAAGAAATTTTTATGGGAAAAATCTAGAAATTCATGAAAAATCGTGTTTTTGGAAGGTACTTTATATGCATTGTTTTCCAAAATTTTGTGTTTTTGATCAACCCAGTACTTGAGTCCAGTGATTTGAGCAACTCCAGTCTGCCCCGCAGGGAGATTTTTTTGTTTAATCCCATTTAAAACAAAATTTTGACACTATGAGGACCACATTTTATAATTTTTTATTTGAGGCTGACCCATTAGGGGGGGGGGGGGGGGGGGCAAGGCCCCCCCGGCCCCCCCCCCCCGTGCGCACGCCTATGCCCAACAATGCCTTTAAATATTCCTCGTGTCGTGTGGTCCAGTTCGATGAATCTTGCGACCTTTATCTATTTTAGACGTAATTCTGGAAGTACCTATTTTTGGAAAATTTATTAGTGGTGTTTATAGACGAATCGAGAGCTAGGCCGTTTTATACAATATGTGAATTTGTATTATGAAATGGGAGAGACTGAAGTTGGGAAGAAGATGGTCATGACCTATTTAGTAAGAAATTCCCTAGAATTGTCCTCCCTTGATACAAAATATAAGAAAAACCCATAATCAAACATGCGTCTCGGGAATAAAAGTCCAGTGCGTTATCACCTAAGCCAACCCCCTCCGTTACCTCATTCTGCAAAATACAATCATTACGACATTGTTAAGGTGGTGCAAGCGCTCGGCCGTTTTAGCAAATCGAGAGAGAAAATTTGTTTCATAAAATGGATGTAACTTTGCAGATAGAATGCTTACATGATCAGTCTAATTGATATTAGTAGAACTTATTCATTTTTGCTTCGTGCTATGTTAATTAGGCGCCGTTATTCAACAAAACCGGGCAAAATGATCAAATTTCCGATACGATTGGAGACCAAAGCTGTTAACCAACTGATCTCAATTTTTAATCATGATTAGATAAAAGACAAAATTAGGGTTATCACTTGGCACATTTTTAAAATTAAATGGGACAAGAAAAAATAAAAATTTTCACCAAAAATCAACTAATTATTACTATAATTGCCTAACTAAGCAAAAAATAAAAAATGTACCAAGTTTAAATGTACTAATGTACCTAAGTTTGTCCTTTATCTAATAACGATTAAAATTTCAAATCATTTGGTCAACCCATTTTGTCTCCAATCGTATACAAAAAAGTGCCTGCAACAAGCGTCAAAATCGCTCACGCTTGCACCACCTTAAAGGTTAGGGTGCACGTCAGTCGTCCACCATCAAGCTATGTTACGTCACAATCGAAGTGTGAAAATATTAAGGGCTCAAGCTCGACAATACCACCTCGAGCTGTTAGTTTGACAAGTCTTGACATGTTTTGTGGTTATCACGGCTTCTTATCAATTATTCCTTCTCCACTTGTGATCGCTTCACCCCCTCCCCCCGAGCTTTAAACCCTTCACACCCCCTTGCCACAAGTTTATCGACATTTACATTATTTCCCTGGTATCGAACCAAGGACATTTTCAAACACCGCTCGATAGGAACACATGAGACTGAAAAATCCTGAAGAAAGCTTATTTCATATCACTCATTGACGGAATTGATAGGATGGAATTGAAAATGTATCATTACGTAAGTTTGTATTAGTTTTGTAGGCATGGTAACCCTGCCATCACAATTACAATATTAAGTAGATTCAACTTGTACCCATTAACTTTTATGGTAGGCCAAATAAAACTGACTAATAATGGAAAAGTAACTCCCATTGTTCGTGAGGTATGACGTGACGAATGAACTAACCCAAATTAACTAAATAGTAACTTTGTCACCTTTTTTTTTATAAATTCTTTGAAAATTGAAATTAATAAGCGACCATACGTCTCCATGAAAGAACTAGGAAAACCTTCCATGAAAATCACTTTACACCGCTTTTCTCTTATATTTAGGACCAGTTTTTCAATGCTCTCTTGAAACCAGTAATTAGGTTTAAACAGTCAATCTAGGCATGTCATTGGTTGTTGCCATGGGAATATAATCAACTGTTTAAAATTTAGCAGAGTATTGAAACGCCGGCCTTTAGTTATGAGTCGCGTCGCCATCCAGATCGAGTTGATTACCCATCTGTTCTTGTTTCTGCTAGATTTCGTTCTTTAGCATTCAAACATTCACACGCTTCTGTAAAGGCTGTGTATGTAGTACATACATACGAGTATTATATAACACAGAGTCGTTACACTAAAGTTAATTAAGATATTAACTGGCATGTCTTACTTTTCCAGACAAGACGTACGGCGCACGCAACAAACGGAAAACTACATTTCCTTGCAGAGGTTTTATATGCGAACTTATGAAACCTTTGCTGAGATTTGTGCACTCTACAAAGTAAGTCAAAAATGTCTTCTATACATATAATAGTAATCGTTCATTGCGTGTTACATTTTGATTGTAATAGAGATTTTGTTCTTCTGACTACGGACTCGAATAAAGTTAGGCATTGTAGAACAGAAAAGTTTGTTTCGAAAAGTATAATATATTTCAACAGCTGTGGATAAATTGAGAGTGACTTTTCACAGCGATGTAAATTATTGATTCGATACAAAGTTGTCGTGTGAGTTTGAGAGGAAAGATCGATGCGTCCTGACATTGAGTGCACGCGAGGTGACAATCCCAAGACGAAATATTAACATAGAGTTTGCACCTGACTTTTAACCTTTTAAACACTCGTATTTTTGAAGAAATCGTTTAAAAAAAACATCGTTTTATCGTGTTGAAATATATTAGAGACAATTTCGTGTTCGGTCTTTTGCATGAACGTGACTGCGCCCACTTAGAATAATGTAGTATCCTGAATTTGTTTGAGTATTTATTAAAACGCAATGGTATTTCTCTCTTCAGACCAACAAGGATGATGACGAGGTCAAACAGGAAGATCCTGGACTTAAAATGGAATTTGTTTATGCTGTTCACGACGCCCTCAGAGGAATGGTGAGAAGAAAAATACATCTCAGCTGTATAAGAAAAAAATGAAATGATATTTGACATTTCTGTCACTATAAGGTTATGAAGGGACGGCGAGAGGAATTTTTGATAGGGTAGGCAATGAGCGACAGACAATTTTTAGGGTGGGCACAAAAAGAGCCATGCCCCGCAGGGCGTTTTTCGTATTTTTATAACAAGATAAACGTATTTGGGACGCTGAAAATACTACTTTCAGGGTCAAATTTGATAGAATTGGAATATCACATAAAATAAGGGTGAATATAAAGTTCCAAAATAAAAGTTTAATCCATATGTATTACATGCAGCCTACAATTTGAATGCGATGTAATTTTAGAAAATTATTCGATCTGTGCAATTTAATTACTTACTTATTTCGAAATTATAACCACACATTTTTCAAAGACAATAAAAAAATTATCTTTTACTATTTTTGGGTGGCCAGAGGGTGGGCAGTAGACAATTTTTGGTAGGCGCGCGCCCACCTGCGCCCACCCCTGGCGTCGTTCCTATGAGGCTATGACGTAAATAAATATTAAAATAACATTCTTTCAGTCCTTAATATTGGGACCATAAAGAATGTAACAGAAACAGAATGTACAGTCGGCACCTTTTGTAAACTAAAATATGTAATTGTATAGAACAAATAACTAGGAAAACGCTCAGTGTAACGCGTTGATGAGCGAGCACAGAACATGCAACATCCCCATAGTAACGATGCACGACACGGCACAAGACGATTTTCTCTGCAATTTTTCAATCTCCATAATACTCTGGATGAATATCAGATCCATTGTGTCGTGAAGTCTTACCTACATACCTTCTCCAGAAATCTCTTGTGACATCCCATACTAAACTCGTAAAATTACAATTAATACTTGACTGATTGGGCTTACAATATGTAAAATTTAATATTAAGTTGGTCTTGATCACCATGCAAAATTTGAACTTAATGTGAACATTTTTATTGTCGACCAATCAGAAGACATTATTTAAACTAAAACCAATTAGAGGATTTGGCCTTCGTACTGCATCCGATTTTATGCGCTAGCTCAAAAATGCTTTCATTTTACTGTACATTGTGGATAGCTTGGCTGCTCTACAGGCCTTGCCTTGGAACAGAAGCTTAAAGAAGGCAGGGATGACAATTTAGTATACATTTTTCAAGATTATGGAATAAAATGACCTTAAAATGACAAAACTTTTGAAAATAACGACAGATTAGACTGAAAATTGGCAAAAATATCTAAAATGTTGGTACCAATGACCACGCGAAGTTTCAAGTTGATCGGTCAATCTGTTCTAGTTTAAATGTCAAAAATCACATGAAAAATGGTTTTAAATTTGAACCAATAGGAGGATTTGGCTGAAACTTTTTATGATTGGGTACAATGTTGGTTGCAATGTTTTTGCTAAATTTCAAATTGATCGAAGCACCCAATCGAAAGATAATTTTTTTAAAATTTGAACCAATCACGGGAGCCCATTCAAAAACGATCCCAGGGACCGCATAGATTACGTTAGTATGTGTACAAAATTTCAGATCGATTGCTTGAGCGGTTTGACCTGGGCTGTGACCACAAAAAAAAAAAAAACAAAAAAAACAAACACACAGAGAAAGTGCCATAAGAGTACCGTGGTGACGCTCGCTACGCTCGCTCAATAATCATTCAATATTATGTAAACATTGGTATTTGAGTAGAGAAGTAGAAAAAAACGAATGGAATAAAACATGTCGATGAATTGATCAGAAGTCTTTGACCTCAAAGAACCTATTGATTTTGACACTATTTACATAAAGAGCGTTACCGAAATGTTGACTCGTACTCTACTAATCTATTGTATCGAGCTAATTAGTTTGATGAACTTGTTTCAGCCGTCTGTGATCCACAAGACTGTGCTCAAGTCCATCATCAACGCTCTGCTGGAGGAGAACCGAGTGTGAGTCGCCGGCTCTTTGTTGCGCGCAATCACTTATGATAATTCACAATCAGTTAATATCGATCATTATTCATTAGTTCATGACGCACTCGCTTGTAATCGTAACATGTGTATTAGAGAGAACATCATGCATCATCCATATCATACGCTGTCCTTTTTGAAAGAATAAAATTTATCTTAAATCACATTTTTAAGCGTCAATTTGAAAGTAAAATTTTTGGTTTTAAACCTAACCTAAGTAGAAATAAGTACAGCATAAAATAATCAAAATGTATATATTATTCTTACTATTTATTTCAAAAAATTATGTTTACGACCCTAAACAGCAGCTTGTCACTTTGTGATAAATATGGACAAAATATTGACCCCTCATGGTGTAGTAAATACATTTCTATATTTGAAATAGAAGTTTTGGTATACCTATTACTTTTGAAAAAAAACTCCTAAGGATCGGGTTTTCAGTACTCTGTTAAAACGATTGAATGAGCTTATAGTACATGTCAATCCAGGATTGTAATTATGGTTATTGCCATGCCATATTAGTCCTAATCAACTGTTTAAAATTTAGCAGAGAATTCTCCAGAGGAAGGTCCTAAAAGTTAAAGGGGATTTCATATAAAAAATTTAAATTGATTTGAATTTAGCGAAAAATTCAGCTTTTATACAAAACATAACGGCTCATAGCTTTTAGAAGATCAAATAAATCAAAATAGTCGTCCACGTTTTTCGAGGAGTAATTATTTCTCTAGAACTTTCTCGCTTCAATTGTCTATCTTCAACGCCAAGGTAACAACTGTTGCCGTCTGGTCTACGCTGGATGACTGGATCCTTTGCTTCAGATTGTACGCGAAGGATAACGTGCGCGCGCTGTACGTCCTGGTCCAGAACCCGGTGTTCGCAGCGCAGTCTTCCTACACGATCCTCGCGCATCTTCTCAGACAGATCGTCAACCTCCACAGCTCGGATCATCAGCTGCTAGTGTCCTGGTTCAAAGTGTGAGTCCTTGTGAATGAATACATCAATTGTTGGACCAAATGGAGAGAGATCAAATGTTTTATAAGTTGCTGGATGGGATGCTCACAAGATCAGTCTGATTTTATATTAGTAGCACTTTTTTATTTTTGTTACGTGTCTTGTTAAATAGGCGTCGGTTATTCAATAAAACCGCGCAAAACGATGCTGTTTCGGATACGATTAGAGACCAAACCCGTGAACCAATTGATCTCAAATTGTACAAGTGTGTTCCAAAAGATGAAGCTAGATGAAGCCAAAAGATGAAGCGAGACAAGAAAATAGTTATTTCCACCAAAAATAAATTAATATTTTTATAATAAAATTTTTATTTTCCATGTCCCGATAAGTAAGATAAAGTTCACTTTAGCCTAAAGTGAACTTTAGCGGTCTAGATGGCTGTGTTTCATTGGCTGTTGCCATGGTTTCAGCCGATAAATCCTACCGCTAACTTTATCGGGACATTGTGCAACCGGGCCTGGCCCGGTTGCACCATGTGTGTCTTTTACATAACCATAATTAAAAATTCAATTAATTTCGTCCACCCGTTTCGTCTCCAAATATATAAAAAAAAATCTGCAACAAGCAGCAAAATCGCTCTCTCTTGCACCATTCCTTCCTACTATGAGACAACACGACTGCAAAACCTGCATGTTGTTTCATCACTCTATTGTGAAGTGAACACGGCAAGGAAATTTAGATTGAGATCCCAGACTAGTCCTCGAAAACAGAAAATAAATAGACTATCTGATAATTTATTTAAAATACCAAAATACAATCCTACAACGCGATATTCCTTAAAAAAAATACATACATCACTCATGACATAACTGGACAGATAACACATGAGTGGGGAGTCATTGAACCTGTCATAATAATGATGTTATCATATCGGTGTTATATAATGACGATGCGATAATGCAATATGGCCAGATCAATATGGGTGATGTTGATGTTCTTTGGTACGAAGTATATGAACACGAACATTGATGCTTAATGGTGTGCGAGGCCCAAATATTTTACACAGACATCAATCAAATAGTTTAATAATAGTTGGGTACCTACACCTCTGAATGAATCGATAAAGAATCGACAAGTGTAATTTCATTTTTAAATGTATCAACTATTTATTAAAAATTCTAATTAAATTATATAATAGTAGAGTTGGTAGTAGTCTCATAAGAAATTAAGGATCTCGTATTACTTTTTTCCCCAGCACAAACAGACAGACCACAACATTTGATTTGCCAGGTTGCTGCCGTTGGGCCAGAGAGACTGGGGTGTTTGGGGGTTAGTGTGACGACCTCCCTCCACCTGTTATCAGCCTGTTATCAGGCTCGTGCTGTGAATGTCACACCGTCCTTCGGAAGGGACGTTAAGCCGTTGGTCCCCTTGGTATCTTTCGTCAGGAGTAGGCTACATGCCGGTACCGGGTTTCCTCTCCTCCCTTCTCTATGTTACATTCTCACTAGTGGAGCCCCGGCTCCGTTGAGAATATAGATAATAATAATAATAATAATAATAATAATAATAATAATAATAATAATAATAATAATAATAATAATAATAATAATAATAATAATAATAATAATAATAATAATAATAATAATAATAATAATAATAATAATAATAATAATAATAATAATAATAATAATAATAATAATAATAATAATAATATACAAATTACAAATTAAAACAAATTACAATATTACAAACAGATTATGAAAAAATGTAAATCTTTCTGTTTCAATGAGCAAGATATTTTTTTAAATAATTTTTTTTAAATAATAAACTTGTAGAGAAACAAAACAAATATGCAAAATATTTTCCAATATGAATTGAAATGCACTCCATATGATATAGTTACACTATCTTACATTTGGATCACTTTTGCATCTATCAAAGTCATGTGTATTTTTTTTTTAAATAATCTAATGACAACATTAACTGCATAGTCTGGAATGAGAACACAGTTTTTCAATCAGCTCGAACTGATTGCACCGACATATATAGTGCACAGCTGTGGTCGATCTATTTTAATGTTTATAGTGTCAGTAACTATGACAACTACACCCCAAGCTAGAAGTATGAGAGCAGCCAGTGTCAACACTTTGCGTGGAACGCTTTCATGGACAGCTATTGACTATCGACCTACATCTCTTGCTAAAAAAAAAACGAGGAAGGTTGAGAAGACTGCACGATATTCGATAATAATTGTGTGTAATGTACTGAAATATTACGTAAATTACTTTAACCTTTCGGGAAGATACGTATATATGATAATAGAACATTTATTCGTTAATTGCTAAATGCACAAAACTTGTAGAAATGTTCACATAATTGCAATTTTGAAGATTTATTTGTTTATAATAATTCACATCATTGTCGGTTTGTGAATAAATGACTAAGCAATGCTTCGAAAACATCACAAAATACCCACATTATGGTTCTAAACTTGAGGGGAAATATAATTTCAATGAAAACATTAGTTTTAATTTTTATATATAAGTTTTTCAGCATAAAGGACACAAAATACAAATAAGTACATAACAAAATTGGACTTGGTCTAGGATTTTTAACTCGTCATTTATTCAAACACATGGAATTTAATTTTTTTAATCTTTGTAAAACCTAGTATAACCTAGTATAACCTAGTATAACATAAGTGATAACGCAGTTGGAATAAGGACGACTGAATAGACAAAGTAATCTTGAAGTTTTGAGATCTTGAAACAGTAGAGTAGAAAGAAAAAGCTGTACAATACTGAAGTTTGAAATCATGATTCTGGTTGTTGTACAGATTGGAGGTGGAGAAATTGCGCATGATCGTGCGACACGTGATCCAGTTCGTGACAATTCGGCAGTTTCCGCCGTCAGACAAGTCACTGCCTCCTCTCAGCAAGAGTCGCTGGTGGATCCCGACGGGTATCAAGACGCTTGCGCTCATAAGTGAGTTTCAACCAAGATGTTTTATAGAAGCAGGTGTCGCGTATACCCTATTGACCAATCATGATGACGAAGTTAAACGATCAGCTGTCGAGAGAGCACTGAATCCGGAACATAATATTGTGTCATAAAATTAGAACCATCTTCTAAACCATCTCAAGTTGCATTTTTGATGCGAGTATTAATTATTTACATAATCATTCTTTGACATTGTCTTCTTATTAGTGTTCAGTATCTTAAGTTGACGTTGACACACAATTGTAAAAGAAATATCATATTACCACTATTTTTGGTTTCAAACATATTCAAAGAAATCAAAAAAATTATCTATAAACCACATTTACATCGTCTTAATATCATATTAAAATTTAAATGCTATTTTCTATTCATTTACGATCATGCTATTTATACTTTACGGTGTCTTATAAATAATCCTGGAATTATAAATCCCACATCTGCCACCATTTGTAAATTCAATATAATTAAAAATATCAAAAGTATCATATTATCATGCAACTTGTAAGTTTTACCTCATAAAGAATATAATCAATGCTAGTTATTGAAAGTGAAGAAGTTCCTTACGTGATAATTACAAACTTATTTACCTTTCGTGTCCGGAAAACTGGATTACAAACTTTTAAATCCCACATCTGCCACCATTTGTAGTTTCAACATATTTAAAAATATCAAAAGTACTTAGGTATTTAAGCAGCTTGTAACTCATAATAGAATATAAATAATGACAGTTATTGAAAGTAAAGTACATTCTCTGATAATTACGAACTTATAAATCCCACCTCTGCCACCGCATGTAATCCGCCTCTGCCCTGTTAGACGCCGCCAACAACTCGAGTTCCCCGCCTCTCCTGGACTACACGGAGTTCTACAACTCTGCTCTGGACCACATGGATCTCATGCAGGACTACTTCAACTGGCAGAGTCCGCAGCGTCCGGGACAGTTCTCCTACTGCCAGTATCCCTTCATCCTCAGCATCGTGGCCAAGAGAATCATCCTTACCAAGGTAAGATGCAGTGCAACAAGTTTGTGATGACCATGCTACTCTAGTAGGGTAGTTGCATCATACTGGATGCTAGGGTAACATTCCTCTATCATGTTTATTTTGTTGCGGGACAAGCCATTTTCCCCGAAAAAATTGAAAGTAAGATTAAAAATAAAGACAGAAGTTGAATGAAATAAAATATGGAAATTATATCAAGGAAGATAATGATTACTTATCGAAACTGTTGACAAAAAAATAATTTATATAAAATAAAAACATGGCGCAATATCCCAACACCAGTAATTTTTTAAACTTATTATTTATTTACTGAAAGCATCTGTCCCCTAGTTAGATTTTGGTCAGCTTTCGTCAGATGAGATTGCTATATTGTGATGACTAATAATTCGTTATTTTTATAATATAACATTTGTATATTAAAAATGTAATATGACACCCCACCGATGGCTGCCACCTTAGCGCGGTGGTGGGGTTTGCGTTGGCCAATGATCCATTGCAGCTACGCCGGCGAGCATATGCTCATGTGTAAGGGTTACCCATGCCGGACAGGTCAGTGGTGAGGTCCAGACAAAGAGCAGCCAGGGTCGGCCTAACCATGTCCTCCCTTGAATTTGCGGTCCCCTCCCCTCCCCTCGGGCCGGCTTCCCCCCTCGAGATGGTGATCCCCCTGAAATCGGGTTCCGCCGGCCCGAATCCTCACGCCCCCCGGTCCGTCCCCATTCCGGCCTGGCCTCCCCACCAGTGTTGGACTCCCCCGGATCGGGCCCGTTAGGTCGACCCCTCCCCATGTCCACCACTTATGTCAACAAAGTTAAATGCAAAAATGCAAACATTAATGTGCGCAATATAACCTCGTCGTTGACGCGCCGTTAAACCACAATAATCTAATCTAATCTATGTAATATGACAATATTGTCATATATTAGTATATATTCTAATAACATTACATTAACTATATAACATTAATAACATTACTATTTAGTAATGTTATAGAATATATTTTTTAAAAATAGCTTCTAACTTTCAAATAGTTGATGGCAACAGATTTTTTTTACTTTCTTTTAAAGAAAACGGCAGAACTTGATTTAAGCCACAAATAGTGTCTAATCTGCCATGGTAATGACTTGTTTCAGGACTCCGAGCAGCAGATGATCCTGACTGCACGGCGCTCTCTGGTGGCTAAAGTAGCTCGACATCAGGCGCGATAGTGTCTGATCTGCCATGGTAATGACGTGTTTCAGGACTCGGAGCAGCAGATGATCCTGACTGCACGGCGCTCTCTGGTGGCTAAAGTAGCTCGACATCAGGCGCGATAGTGTCTGATCTGCCATGGTAATGACGTGTTTCAGGACTCCGAGCAGCAGATGATCCTGACTGCACGGCGCTCTCTGGTGGCTAAAGTAGCTCGATATCAGGCGCGATAGTGTCTGATCTGCCATGGTAATGACGTGTTTCAGGACTCGGAGCAGCAGATGATCCTGACTGCACAGCGCTCTCTGGTGGCTAAAGTAGCTCGACATCAGGCGCGATAGTGTCTGATCTGCCATGGTAATGACGTGTTTCAGGACTCCGAGCAGCAGATGATCCTGACTGCACGGCGCTCTCTGGTGGCTAAAGTAGCTCGACATCAGGCGCGATAGTGTCTGATCTGCCATGGTAATGACTTGTTTCAGGACTCCGAGCAGCAGATGATCCTGACTGCACGGCGCTCTCTGGTGGCTAAAGTAGCTCGACATCAGGCGCGATAGTGTCTGATCTGCCATGGTAATGACGTGTTTCAGGACTCCGAGCAGCAGATGATCCTGACTGCACGGCGCTCTCTGGTGGCTAAAGTAGCTCGACATCAGGCGCGATAGTGTCTGATCTGCCATGGTAATGACGTGTTTCAGGACTCGGAGCAGCAGATGATCCTGACTGCACGGCGCTCTCTGGTGGCTAAAGTAGCTCGACATCAGGCGCGATAGTGTCTGATCTGCCATGGTAATGACTTGTTTCAGGACTCCGAGCAGCAGATGATCCTGACTGCACGGCGCTCTCTGGTGGCTAAAGTAGCTCGACATCAGGCGCGATAGTGTCTGATCTGCCATGGTAATGACTTGTTTCAGGACTCCGAGCAGCAGATGATCCTGACTGCACGGCGCTCTCTGGTGGCTAAAGTCGCTCCACATCAGGCGCGATAGTGTCTGATCTGCCATGGTAATGACTTGTTTCAGGACTCCGAGCAGCAGATGATCCTGACTGCACGGCGCTCTCTGGTGGCTAAAGTAGCTCGACATCAGGCGCGATAGTGTCTGATCTGCCATGGTAATGACTTGTTTCAGGACTCCGAGCAGCAGATGATCCTGACTGCACGGCGCTCTCTGGTGGCTAAAGTAGCTCGACATCAGGCGCGATAGTGTCTGATCTGCCATGGTAATGACTTGTTTCAGGACTCCGAGCAGCAGATGATCCTGACTGCACGGCGCTCTCTGGTGGCTAAAGTCGCTCGACATCAGGCGCGATAGTGTCTGATCTGCCATGGTAATGACTTGTTTCAGGACTCCGAGCAGCAGATGATCCTGACTGCACGGCGCTCTCTGGTGGCTAAAGTCGCTCGACATCAGGCGCGATAGTGTCTGCCCAGTAAACACCCAAAGTGCTGCCAGCATGCTGCCGGTACCGGCCAATTGCTCTGGCCAGTACTGGCCCGGTACCGGCCAAAAGCCGTGGCCGGTACCGGCCCAGTAAAAATGTGTCGCTTTGGCCAGAACGTTGCCTGTACCGGCTGGCCAGCACTCAGCCTTCACCTTGCCAGAGTCCTGGCCTTCACGCAGCCAGCAAGTAGCCAGCATTGTGCCGTATGGCCAGTACCTTGCCTGCATCGCGCCTTGACAACGCCAGACTCTGGCCAGAACCTAGCTTGAACGAAGCCAGCATGAGGACCGAACCCGACCTGAACCTATTTCTACTATTATCCACCAGGGGCCACCAGGAACCAAATAAACGGTTATTTTGAATTCAAATATTAAAAGTTAAATCAAAATGTGTGATAACTAAGTGAGTTTTTATCGTAATTAAATTCTGACGACATATTTCCAGCCATTATCACAATGTTGATTTTATTCTGAAATTAAACGCAAATCGATTAGTTATGACAGGACGTGGAATCGAACTCGGAACAGCGACAAGCAAGCAGGGTAGAAGGCAGACGCTTTACCCACACGACCACGGCGACAGCTGAGGGTTTAGAGCGCAGAGTCTTATAGTGACAGAGGGATGATTGGACTCAAATGTATCAGGAAACTGGAAATATTTGTACCACTACAGATACATTATTATACGTGTTCTTGTTAATTTGTAAATGCACACGGAAAAATCAATTCATTACCTGCGACGGCACGTGCGTATTTGTGCTTGAAATATCCAATCCATTCATATCATTTGATATGTAAAATCTGAATTCGAATGAAAAGCATATTTTTTTTTCTATTTTGAGATTAATAATTAAATAACGAATAAGATTTTGAAGCAAAAAATTATTATAGCGGATCTGCTGTCGTTAAGAACATACGCGAGAATGCGGATTTAATTATATTATTTTGATTTTAAAAATAACTGTCGATAAAAAAAAATCCGCTTGCTAGAGGCTATAACTGTATAGGTGCGCAAGCACAATGCAAGCTACTTGCCCGCATGTGCATGTGAGCATGTGGCCGCATGCTGGCCAGCCGGTACCGGCCCAGTGCTGGCTGGCCTGCATGTGGCCGCGTGCAGGCCAGCCAGCACTGGGCCAGTACCGGCTTCATCGATGTTGGCCAGCATGATCTTTGAATGCACCATCTTGTTCGTGGCCAGCACCTTGCCAGACTGGCCGGTACCGGCCCATCACCGTGCCTTCATCTAGCCAGCATGATGTGTTTACTGGGTGATCTGCCATGGTAATGACTTGTTTCAGGACTCCGAGCAGCAGATGATCCTGACTGCACGGCGCTCTCTGGTGGCTAAAGTCGCTCGACATCAGGCGCGATAGTGTCTGATCTGCCATGGTAATGACTTGCTTCAGGACTCCGAGCAGCAGATGATCCTGACTGCACGGCGCTCTCTGGTGGCTAAAGTAGCTCGACATCAGGCGCGATAGTGTCTAATCTGCCATGGTAATGACGTGTTTCAGGACTCCGAGCAGCAGATGATCCTGACTGCACGGCGCTCTCTGGTGGCTAAAGTCGCTCGACATCAGGCGCGATAGTGTCTGATCTGCCATGGTAATGACGTGTTTCAGGACTCGGAGCAGCAGATGATCCTGACTGCACGGCGCTCTCTGGTGGCTAAAGTAGCTCGACATCAGGCGCGATAGTGTCTAATCTGCCATGGTAATGACGTGTTTCAGGACTCCGAGCAGCAGATGATCCTGACTGCACGGCGCTCTCTGGTGGCTAAAGTAGCTCGACATCAGGCTCCGCAGATCGACATCTTCTTCCTCAACATCCTCGTGCGTCGCTCTCACTTGGTATCGGACTCGCTTAACGAAGTAAGATGATGTCACAAACTCATTAGGTCGTCAAATAACTTCTAAATAAACTCAAATATATTATCCTAAACTTTAGTGTGTTACTTAGGCCCGGTCTTTCAATACTCTGCTAAAGTCTCAATTAGCTCTTAACAGTTAGTTAGTGGTCATTCTAGGAATGTCATTGGTTGTTGCCATGGCAATATAGTCCTAATTGACTGTATAAAAGTTAGCAAGGCATTGAAAGAGCGGCCCTTAGAGTTCAGTAATCCAAAGTTTTCTCGTAAAAAATGCAAGTGTTTGTTCAATCAACTCTGGACATTTCATGATCATTGATTATTTACAAGGCATTATTTCTGCTGTAAGGAAACGTACTCTAATGACCGCACCAATCTAAAATTACAACAGAATAGGTTATCGAACTTGAATTGATCTGTATTTTTATTGATGTTCGTCCCTCCATTAGTTTAGAAGCATTGCTTTTCCTGGTTCAAAATATTGCTTGAATACCTCATTATTCTCTATTTTAAAACTATTTTCGTGTATTTCTAGATTGCCAGTAAGCAGAAAGACTTGAAAAAGAAGCTGAAAGTGTCGTTTGTCGGCGAGCCCGGCCTGGACATGGGCGGCTTGACGAAAGAATGGTTCCTACTTCTGATCAGACAAATCTTCCATCCAGACTACGGAATGTTTGTCTATCATCCACATTCCAGGTGTTACTGGTTCTCGACAGATCAAGTAAGCTCAAGATCAAGATCAATTATGAAGAGAAGAAATGTCATAAAAGTAATACGAAATTAATTATTGAGTAAACATGGCACCTCCACTAGATGAAAATTTAAAACACTGATTATTACGTCCTTATACAGACTAATAATACCAATATTTAATTGGCCAACCAGCATTATAGAATAATTTAACGTCCATGCATTACTGTTATTTTAACCTAATTAAGAGAACGATGGTTATTAATATCGTTTATTGAGACTTAATCCTGAAGGAAATTTGACCCTAGAAATCCCAAATTTTAGAACAGCACAGAATTTTCCACTTCGACTTATTTTCTCTGAAATCCATCCCATCATACAGGAGCTAAGAATATTGCTCTATTTTCCAGAACGGCAATCTGCGAGAGTACAACTTGATCGGCGTCCTCATGGGCCTGGCCGTGTACAACTCCATCATCCTCGACCTCCACTTCCCGTCGATCTGTTACCGCAAGCTGCTGTCGCCTCCTGTCGTCCCCGCTGTCGACATGGCCGGCGTCGGCGTCGTCAAGTCGCCCACAGTCGACGACCTCGCCGAGATCATGCCGGTCCGTGATCAACACTCATCAGCGTCATAATCCTCGTTTCACTCGTGAGATGTCAGCTCAAGAGATGTCTTTTCTATTATTCTAGGATGTGTCCAGAGGGCTGACAGAACTTTTAGCGTACGAGGGAAACGTTGAGGAGGACATGTGTATGAGTTTTCAAGTAAGTCAATAATTATTATAAAATTAGTGATTGTATTCTGGTTTGCAACATGAACAAGTTACAAAGATAAAAAGTGTACTTTAGAAGCTCAGAAAGCCCAAAGTTCATTTTCGCGACTTGTTCCACACATTTTGAATCATAATATGTATAATTAATAGGTATATATACTCTACCAGTTACAAATTGTCTAATGTCCCCATACTTAATCCCCTAATTAAATTGAAGTATTTTCGTTAAAATTGACTGGTGCGACCATTACAATACAAATAAGATTGGAAGAATGAAGACAAGGAATCTAAAGTAGAAAAGGTACAGACTTTCTTGTCGGAAGGAACAGAAATATATTTCTCGACGCCAAACTCGACGCTAAATGACATTCTTAAACTAGGAAAACGCTCTGAGTAACGCGTTGATGAGCGAGCACGGATACGCGGAACACCTCGAACCGAAATTATGTCTATCGAAAATATCATTAAAAGCCAATAAATCTTGAATTTCGTCAGACTTGAATAAAAATCTCTAAATATTCCTAAAATGTTAGTATCAACCCTTATGATTGAACTGTTCCTTGTTAATATTCAAAAATCACAGGATCTCTTTAAAAAAATATACCTGAAACCACTCAAATCATATGATATTAGTGTGTACACAATATCAGATCAATCTGTTAAACGGTCATTATTAGTTTCATTTCGTTTGAAACTTTCTGCTCTATAACTACCTTGCCTTGAACTGAAGATTCGAAGTCGCCGTGAATTTGACAGCCAACACGCAAAATGTCACTAAAATTACAAAACCTTTTGAAAATAACTACAGATTTGACTGAAAATTGGCAAAAATACCTTAAATGTTGGTACCAATGACCATGCAAAGTTTTTAGTTGATCGGTCAATCGGTTCTAGTTTAAATTTCAAAAATCACAGGAAAAATGGTTTCAAATTTGAACCAATGGGTGGATTTGGCTGAAATTTATTATGATTGGGTACAATGTTGGTTGCAATGTCTTTGCTAAATTTCAAATTGATCAAACCAACCAATCGAAAGATAATTTTTTTAAAATTTGCACCAATCAGGGGATTTCAAAAAAATTAGGGTCTGCAACAATCAGAAATGTTACGTACTTGTGTGCAAAATTTCAGCTCGATCGAAGAAAAACTCTGACCTGTATATCGTCAGTAACAGAAAAAAAAAAAAAACAGAGGTCCGTGCCAAAAGAGCCAAAAGGAGACGCTTGCTTCGCTCGCTCAATAAGTTTGAAATTCTATAACCTTCAGTTCTGTACGCACTTTTCTACTAATCTTGCTTTGCTGTTTGCAGGTGTCTCTGGAAGAATACGGTGTCGTGAAGACGTATGATCTGAAGGAGGGCGGCGAGAATGTGGGAGTGACAGACCACAATCGCAGCGAATACGTTCAACTCTACATGGACTGGGTGCTAAATGCGGCGATCTACGAACAGTTCAGAGCGTTTTATCTCGGTTTTCACAGCGTCTGCGCGTCTAATGCTCTCATTGTAAGTTGATTCTCAGTGGATCTTGATTTTGGAATATGAGTTCAGCTCTAATAGTGATTTCGTTTCTAGATGCTGAGACCCGAAGAAGTCGAGATGCTGGTTTGTGGATCGCCGACTCTAGACCTCAATGAGTTGAGAAAAGTGACAGAATACGATGGATATAGTGCAGATGATCCAGTTATTGTGTAAGGTTCATGATGGGATACTATACTGCACCATTTAGCCTCCATTGAAGCTCACAATTTCCTTGACATTTTACTATATTGTGCTCTATTTGTAAATGATGGAGACTGTTTTCTTTCCACCTATTATATCTTTGATACACCAGAGGTTTGACCAAAGTCTCACCAATTTGTCTAGACCATCTGTCCCACAGCAGGAGATAAAAAATGTTATAAAAAGGCTTATTCCTTGAAAGTATTTATGTGTTGACAGCATAAAATTGACAGAAATCAATGCAAAAAGCTCACCCATTGGATCTCACAGTGAAATACTATCTATTTCATAATATATTTCACTAGGGCAGGGGTTCTCAACCTTTTCGCAACATTTCCCCCTTGGTTTTTAATTATTGGGCAGTCATTCCCCCCCCCCCCCCCCCCCCTTGGTACCCTGAAATTCCCCCCTTGAGGGGAATTCCTCATTAACCAGTGCAATAGGGGATTCTAGAATAGAATCTACATAAATGGGTTATTTATGCATTTTAAAAGGGTTTAATCTATGGTTTAATTAAGTTGTTTAAAAGTCAAATTTGAAGTCCAAAGTTTAAGAAATTTTGCGTGTAATTTAAAATTATAAAAAATATACCAACACTTCCCACCATTTGTAAAAAAGAAATTGCATTTCTCTTCTTCCAATATCTTATTATTATCATACATGGAAAAACTCTTAATTAAAAATCAACCAACAAATAAATAGGTACCACACAAAATATGCCCATTTATGTACACCCGACAAAACATAAAACGGTATTTGAAGCAAACTGATTTGATCGGTCATGCTAAAAGAAGTATTACTCATACTTAAATGTGGATTAATTGTCAAAGAACATCAATCACTACCAGTCGTTCAATTTTATTCACATACCGTTTTATGTTTTGCCCAGTGTACACGGATTCCCTTCTTAAGTGGTACAGACTGTATCCTCTACGAGTATAAACATTGGCATTAAGGAGTTGGTTGCATTAAAACTGTTATAAATGTATTTCCAGGGACTTTTGGGAAGTGCTTCACTCTTTATCGGACGAGCTGAAGAAGAAGTTCCTGCTCTTTGCAACCGGTAGTGATCGTGTGCCCGTGGGTGGAATGGGAGAAATGACATTCAAAATCACTCGCGTGACAAACAAGCCGGAGAATCTGCCGGAAGCACACACGTGTTTCAACCAACTAGTGCTGCCGACGTACGACACTTGCGAGTTACTCAGACAGAAACTGACGATAGCGATTAGCAATGCGGAAGGCTTCGGACTTGAATAGACTTATACAGACCTCAGTGCGGTGTTCTCGAAGTTTCATTTTTTTTTTAGTTATGGTCTTGAGAAATAAGTTGTTGTGGTTGGATAAATACTTTCTATCCTTTCCTACGTGAATATTTTTAAAAAATGCAAAAATTGGAAGTTTTTTTTAAGTATGTAAATGTTTAGGTAAGTATTACAAGGGATAAAAAGAAACATTTTGTCAGTTTTCTTATTTTATTTGTGTTATCACTGAGATTCAATGTGGAAAACGTAATGATGTACATACACTATAAAAATGTTGTTCACAGAGTGTTATATGTTGATAATGATAAACCTGTTTAAAGCTACCTGCTGTTTCAATAAAATAAAAACTTATTGACATCTTTTAAACCCATCAGTCTTGAGAATCTTACATAATAATATACGCACATCAGAGGTAGAAGGGCGGAAGTTCATTTTATCGATTTGCGTTTTACACTTGTGTAAAGATATAATCGAGCTCTATCAATTGCCATGTGACTGATGTCAACAAATACAGCTATGTACTATAGTGAGGTATTCTCTTACACAATGACTCAGATCACCATTACAAATAGGTATGATTGGATGAAGGCAGAATTACTAGTTTATGAGCTCACTTCAAGAATCATTGAAATGGGCTACCACTCTTTTACCTCCGAGGTATTATATAGATACACCTACATCAAATAATAATGTATTGATACCTACATCACTTACAATATCTTGTTAAAATTGCAATAATTTTAACTCGACTGTTTGGTAAACAAAGTGTTCCCTTGCTAACAAGTATACAAACGTAAACTGTGTCAAGTTTTGTATTTACAACTTATTTTTTCATAACTAAAAGAAGAATAGAAAAGAAGTGAGAATTATGTATATAAAGACTAAAATTGAGTTCCCATTTTGATAATACACAGATATTTACATAGGAATCAAGCACTGTCGTATAACAATTAATGTCAACTCTCATAAAATAATAATAATAATACAACATAGAATTGAAGAGGAAAGATCTCACCTATTGTAATGTCCAGTTGAGTATTTGGAGGGGTAATAAATAGGAATTGGGAGATATAGAGTGAGATGTCATGGGGCAGATTCTTCTTGGCTTGTACTGGTTCATAGTTTGTCCTCCACGATTGTGATGGCTAACTTGTGCTCGGGCCATTTGAATGTCTTGGGCAACACCAGCTGAAAATAAGAAACAGAGGGGTTGAGCATTATTTGGGGTGGTGAATTCACAAAATTCGTTTCAAAACACGTAACTTATTATTGCGCCTCCATTTTCACAAGACATAACACGATACACAGAGTATCCCAAGCTTCTACGACCCATTATTGAGTGTACATACAAGTATGTGTGATTGTTTCTCTACATTTTTTGACTTGAATGCAGTTGGATGTTTTGCTGTGCTGCAGCAAAGTAGTACCTCTAGTACCTACCTACTGTATCTTACTCAATTCTGATGGAATATAAGCATGGAAATTATTGAATTTACATACAATTACGGAGGTAGGTAATTCATTGAGATAAATTATAATTTTAAACCATATAATAATGCAATACTTATTTAATTATTACTGTTTCAATACGTCCACAGAGGTAGACGTAGAACTTTCCTCTGCACGCACACTGAGGGTAAAGACTAAAGACTGATGAGCATTTTCAGTTTTTTCTTTCATAAATTGTTATGTACACTCGGCCAAACAAAACTTGAACGTTGACCAAATTTGAATGACTGCTGGTCATGTCCCATAATAACCAATCAAAGCTTGTTATTATCATTAAAATGTGAGGTCACCTACTAGATTGAGACAATGAGATCGCTTAGACTGACTTCTGATGGTGCGATCTTAAATTTATCAGCCTATCAGATTTATTGAACGTTCAAGTTTTGTTTGGCCAAGTGTACCTACTACATGTAAAAACAGAATAACAGAGTAACGCGACTCAACGTAAAATATCAAATACATATTTTTTGTGGATTTAAAGGTGCACTTGGCACAACTAAAAAAGATTGCTCAATAAATCATGTAAGATCGCACCATCAGAAGGCAGTCCAAGCGATCACCTTGGCTTACTCTAGTAGGTGACCTCTCACTCCAATAACAAACATTGATTGTTATGGAACATGACCAGCAGTCTTTCAAATTTCTTCACCAATAGTTTTTATTAGTATGCTAATATTAATAACATATTACATATAAAATAAAATTGTATTTGCTACTACTGAGTGATCTCACCTGGTCTGGATTTGAGAGCACCTCGAAGGCAGTGATCATCTTGAGAGCCAGCTGGTCAGGAATGAGCACCTGCAGCCAAGGTCCTTGCACAACGTAGGGCGAGTCTGCAGTCACCAGAGTGCCGGTCACCACCGGGGCGACCAGGGTGATGGCTGTGTCGCCCAGCACAGACTTGAAGGTGAAGTGGCGACCGTGCTTCACACGACCTCTGTCACGGCAAGGAAATTTACAAGTTAGTCGAAACTATGTACACTCGACAATTCATAAAACGGTATTTCAAAGAAACGGATTGTCTGAAAAAAATGTGATGGCATCTTCTGATGAAGCCCACACTAACTCGTCATCTACTTCTAGTAGGTGAGCTCTGATTTCATTGATAATAACAAGGATTCATTGTCAATGAACCTGACCAGCAGCCAATCCGTTTCGTTCAAATACCGTTTTATGAATTGTCGAGTGTACATGAAACATTATTCTTTTTCGAATACAAAAAACACTTGACTTTTTTCCATTGAATCTTAAAATTATAATAAATGCTACAAACTTGATTGATACCTCTGCGTAAACAATATTTTTATCTGTACAATCAGCCCCACTGGGCAAAACAATAAATGATCGCTCAATAAATCTGATTGACTGAAATATGTTAGAGCGCACCATCAGAAGTCAGTCTATGGGATCTAGGTACTTGTCTCCCTCTCAGAGAATAGATGAGCTCTCATTTCATCGATAATAACAAATGTTATTTTTATGAAACCTGACCAACATTCGTCAAATAAGTTCATCCATATTCTTTTTCAAGTGTTTGTAATACAGCACAGGTAATATATTGATAATGAAAATGTGAAACTGATCTGTTCTGTGAAGTTGGGTAATCAATCCCAAACTTATTTAAAAAATAATAATTTTTAAAATATAATTATGGTAATGGTAGAGGTTTTAAAGTATCCTAGTAGAATTTTAGTTGGTCTAGTATACAATAATACAAGTAGGATTTTCAGTTTTTCACAAGGGATTATTTTTTCAGATTTACGAGAGTACTACTTTCTAAAAACAACCAAGCTTAATATGTTGCCATTGTTTTTCTTCTTTTGCTTTAGACTAACCTTATTGCTAGGGGTAGTAAGGCACCAGCCTCAAGGTTAAATGTTAGATGTAAGCCGTCCAGTTTCTTAGTTCTGAGTAGTTCTGTTGATTCCAGTAGTCCCTTATCACATGATGCATTGCTGTCTAATGAGTCTTTTCTGAAGGAGTTGGCATTGCTGGAAGAAAGATCACACACACTGAGTTGCAAACACAAACAAATGAGAAATACATTAGTCAATCACTCTTCTCTGCATGGTGTTGTTCAATGATCAATCGTGGTGTTAAATTCTGTATATTACCACAATAACAAGAGTGCCTATTGACTTGAGTAATGACTACAATCAGTTCACAATAGTGAAGGAAAATTAAAACTAACTCCACTTGCGTACGAGGTTCCAAAAAGTTGAAAGACTATCAAAACAATGTATCAAATCTACAAACGAAGATTTTTTGTGTGTTTATTTGAACAAGAAATTTTCGAATACCTATTAGTTCAACCATTTAGTTTTACATGCGTCAAGCAGAGTACAATGTATTACTACAACAATGAATGAATTTCCGCACCAAATCATTTGGTTATTGAGAAAGCTATTCAAAGAGTGACCTTGAAGTGTGTACTCACTCGTCAAGGTCAGCTGAACTGCCTAAGGGCGGCAACCCCGTCTGCGTATTCAACAACCCCTTCGTCAAGACTGTCTTGATCTCTTGCGAGTCCTGTTCCGAGATGTGTGGCTCCTCCCTGTCCGGTTTGACAGCTGGTCCCTCGCGCAGCATGCCCCCCTCGCCGTCCTCCTCGTCCTCGTCCTCCTCCTGCACGTCGTGGAGGTGGTGGAGACTGAGGTCTGTCCAGGAGCACCGCGCACTGACGCCGCTGAGGTTGGAACCCTCCAGCTCGATGCCGTGCTCCACTTGCTCTTGGGCTGCCAGATCGAGCTCCAGCATGCTCTCGCCGCGCCGCATGTCCGTGATGAGCCATGGACCACCCGCCCTAGAACCACGAGCACGTCACATTCATGCCGGAGCCGCCAACAGACAGTAATTACAGGCTCCGAGAGAGATCAATGGTATTTTTATGATTGCAGCTCCAAGGTTAAAATGTCCCGGAGCAATTTGTTTATCTGGAGACCCAAGTGAGTAACAAAGATGAAAGAGAAGTGGTGAATAGTGGCGCAGGGGAGGAGGTACTGAAATAAGTAATTTTCCATTCCGCAATCCGCACGGTACCTCTGAAAATATTGGTTTATGTTTAGAGGTACAGACATGGAATGTTGTTTATAGTTTGTATTCTCTAGACACATTGTGCTAAAAGCCTGCTTGCTTCAAGTGTCGTCGTGAAATCAGAGGATAAGATGTGAATAATGATGGGGGGGGGGGGGGGGGGGGGGGGGTCTGCGAAAATTTCAATTAAAATATTGGGAACATTCCCCAAAATCTTCAATATTAGGTAAGTTTGTTTTAATTTTTGAGTTATTTTTATAGATTCAAATTATGTTTTAAACCAATAAAATATGCCCACATATCGTGGTACCCACATCATTTTATTCACAAAAATATCCTAAAACGTCATAAAAAATCTGTTAATTGTTAAAAATTCCCACAAAATTATCATTTTGGGGAATAGGTATTCTCCTCCAAAAATAAATGTCGGGAATTTTCACAACACTAGATGACAACAATTAACCTTTCGAGTCTGCGCATGATCGAGTGTGATTCTTACCCTGGCAATCTCTTGAGAATGTCCAAGACTCCCGGCCCGTTCCAATGCTGCGCCGCCCTCAGCTCCTCCGTCGTGACGCCGACGATCTGCACGAAGTGGACGTCGCCGTAGGGAGTGTGCGCGACGCCTAGCTGCGGGTCCTCGCACATCAACATGTGCTGTACTCGGGACTCGCTGTTGTCCAGAGCGCAATGCCACGAGACGTGATCGCCAACCACAAGCGTGTTCGCCGACTGGAACACGTACTTGGCGAGCGCCTGCAGGACGGCGGCGGGCCACGTAGGAGGCGCCGTCTCGCCGGGTTCACGTTTCAGTCTGAAGGTCAACTCGAAACCGAAGCCGCTGGATGTGCCGGGGGTGGGGACGTCATGGACGCGACCGTCGCCGTGGAGGTCGGAGAGCCCGAAGCTGATGTAGTGCCAGTGAGGGGGGATGTGGCGCTCCGGGACGCCGGGGTTGGTGTACATGCTGATGTAGTCGAGAGGGTCGGGACCACCCAGCCTGCGGAGATGAGCGGGGAAATGAGATTTCACGGTGGAACTTTCAGCAGACAACGCTCTAAAATAGATGCGTCACGTCTGTCTTCTCAGCCCGACTGTCTTTGAGCCAACATTTGTGCTAACTTAAATACGAATTTTTAATTTTATCGAAACTACCAGCAACTCGAAAACAGAAGAGACTGTCCCGTGCAATCTTGTCCGGTCCCAGTTTGAAATACCTAAATGTTTCAAATAATTCGAAAACACCACTTCCTCTTCTTGTAGGGTTTCGTGGATTGTACATCGGCAGGCTTGTAGTTGTTCGGGGCAGAATCCAAAAGATGACAGGAAGTTTTTGGATTATTCGTTTTGGTGCAGTTTTTATGAATAATGTTCCCACATTATCTCTGAATTATGGGTTCTTCAACATTTCGGAAACTCAAGTGGCCACTCCATTGAATATTTATTTAATATTCAAGGCCATCATAAGTCTGAACTAAGACGTTTTTACAACCCTATATCAAATTCAATGATTTACCTATTTTATATTTGAGGAGCATACTTCAAGTAATTCAAGTAACTTACAAAATATCAAACCACTTTAAATGAGATTTCGGGCCCTCTTAGATCAACGCGACCAGACACACCATCAGTCACAATAACTGAATATTCGCAGATTTGAGTGTGAAGAAAAAAATATCTGCTCTCGTCGAGGCATTGAAATTTAACAAAAATAAATTACATTTAACCACATATTGTAACTTCACATAAATGATTATTTCCGGGTTTATCTAATCATAGTTAATGGTGACGTCAGTCGTGTAAAACAACTTGATATATTCTATAATATCGATGCTCCAGTGCTGTACCGAGACATCTCAAAAAATGAAAAAATGAAATTATAGGTATATCATTGGATTCAGAATTTCAAGCTCTAACCAGTCCTGTACTGATTTATTGAAATCTTATCTAGTCGGGCGTTAGCTCGACGCTGCCAAGCACCGCTCTATCTTACAACGTGCGAGCTACTACCAGAGACTTATACAGCAACGGCTTAAGTGGTCAAAACGAGGTATCGGCAGGCATACATGCAGTGAGAAATGAAAGTTGAAAACCATGGTTATCGGGTATATTTAGCCACCTGACAACACCTAACCAAAAATCAAAGTGCTGCGATCATCCCTTTGGGGTGAATTTTGGGCCTCAAACATGCAAGGATTGACTTTCATGGTGGCTGGCTGGCTGGCTAGCTAGCTAGCTAGGCACGTCGTTTTGCTTGCCCTTTTCTACAGATTGCACGGTTTGGTCTAGAGAGTTGAAATTTGGTAGACACATAGAGTCCCCCTTCTCACGCGTACTTCTGAAAGAAAATCTGAAATATTTTGACCGGAAGTGAATTTATCCAATTTTAAATTTAAATTTTTTTCAAAAGTCAAACGGGTCCATCGACAGTTTTGAAATTTGGCAACATTAAAGACAATGTATTGCTAGACACTCCACTTCAAGAAAAAACAAAATTTTCAAACCGGAAGTGGAAAAATTATCAATATTAAGCGTTCCGCTCTTCCCCTTCATCTACCAACACAGCAGCTTCGCTGTCAACTCCACATATCCTGTCGGCCTGAATAGCTGAATTATCGGAGGCAGCTGGCTTGTGTTCCTGCATAACGGGTTCGATTCCCGATCCTAGAAAAACTTTTTTTTCACATCATCCTTTTTTAATTTGTGTAAGCGATGATACCTTCCAGTATATATATTCAAATGAGAGGTCGAGGGATGCTGTGTAGATCATCAATAACCCGAAACATCGCCATCGCGGCACGCCGATTGCCATCGCGATCACAGATAGTATCAGGTTCGTAGGTAATGCTGCAGGTATGACGAGCGACATTGCGTCTTGTTGAAATCTTCGCCCATTTGCTAGTTTAGTGGTTACGAACGGCATACAGTATCGCCGTCCTGTTGGCGCAATAGACAGTGCATTGGCTTACGGTGTTAGGGGTCGCCGGTTCGATACCGGCCGGGGTCGTACTTTTTTATTTGCAATTTTTACAAGTTTTAATTCTGCCTAACCATAGAGTTATTTTTTTAAGTTGCACAGTTTTAATTTTCGCCAGTTCGACTTTGTCTATACCCATAGAGAGTTTTATTCCTTAGGCTGCCCAGTAAAACTTATGCGCGCGCCCTACGCCGCCTGGAGCACCTTCTGTCTCTAGCCGCTCGTAGAATTCTAGGTGAACTTCATAATTTTGTCACATTGAAAGATTCAAACCTCAAATATACCTCAATATGACGACAGAATATGACGTAGTATCAACCATTTGAGAAAACTCGTTTGGATAGTTATTATGGATATCCAAGTATTGAGACAACAAACGAATAACAGACATCGATTCCGTTTCATAATGAAATCTTTAGTTCTACTACTTCACGTACCTATGAATATTATAATGTCTAAATTTATTTCGGTTTCGAGAGTATGGAAACTTCGTTTTGTGTAGAATAAAGAATAATAGGTTAACTACGCACAATGAACAATAGTATTGTATTCTGACGCCAATCGATTGCCTCACGCGGAATCTTCCGTCTGTGAGCTTACAAACATGGTCAACAATATGTAATGGCATTTTTAAAAGAATACCTACCTAAATGCACGAAATAATTCATTCTGTCTAAAATATCGAAACGCAAACAATAAATCAATTAGATGTATCAACAATATGCCATCATCATCAGGAATAAGGACCGGTAGACTAATTGATTGTATGATCTATGCGTAATAAACACATAACCCCCCCCCCCCTCACACACACACCATAATCAATAAACAAATAATAAAAGGTCAATTAATATCGTGAATCCATTGCTTGGAAAATACACAAAGCACATTCAGATCTAGAGATAAACATTCAGTGGCTGGTGGATAAGGGGTGGGGGTTGTGTTGTGATTATCAGAGGTTTGGTTTCCTATGTTGTCTTGACACAAAAGAAATACAAATGTACGTAGATGACACTTGTTTTAGAATGTAACATAATAGATTCTGCTGCAGTAGGAGGCTGTCTTCTAGCACAGTTGTATTTTCAAATAACTTATTTTCACACTATTTATTGTAAAATTGTATACTTCAAGATAATGAGTAAGCACACAACCCGTTCGAAGAAGACTTCCCCAGGGTAAAATTAGTATTCGTAAAGGACTTTTCTTTAAAGCTATTTCATTCAAAATAAATTTAGAAAAATCTTATTCATAAATTACATTCATAACTATATCTAGTCGGGCGTTAGCTCGACGCTGCCAAGCACCGCTCTATCTTACAACGTGCGAGCTACTACCAGAGACTTATACAGCAACGGCTTAAGTGGTCAAAACGAGGTATCGGCAGGCATACATGCAGTGAGAAATGAAAGTTGAAAACCATGGTTATCGGGTATATTTAGCCACCTGACAACACCTAACCAAAAATCAAAGTGCTGCGATCATCCCTTTGGGGTGAATTTTGGGCCTCAAACATGCAAGGATTGACTTTCATGGTGGCTGGCTGGCTGGCTAGCTAGCTAGCTAGGCACGTCGTTTTGCTTGCCCTTTTCTACAGATTGCACGGTTTGGTCTAGAGAGTTGAAATTTGGTAGACACATAGAGTCCCCCTTCTCACGCGTACTTCTGAAAGAAAATCTGAAATATTTTGACCGGAAGTGAATTTATCCAATTTTAAATTTAAATTTTTTTCAAAAGTCAAACGGGTCCATCGACAGTTTTGAAATTTGGCAACATTAAAGACAATGTATTGCTAGACACTCCACTTCAAGAAAAAACAAAAATTTCAAACCGGAAGTGGAAAATTTATCAATATTAAGCGTTCCGCTCTTCCCCTTCATCTACTAACTTACTGCATGTTGAAATCTTCGCCCATATGCTTGTTATAGAAATCGGCAGCAGACTGCGTCTCGATAGATATTTGTCGACTAATTGTGCTGTTCATAGAAGAATTCATTATGCACTTCATAATTTTGTCACATTGAAAGATTCAAACCTCAAATATAGGTACCTCAATATGACGACAGAATATGACGTAGTATCAACCATTTGAGAAAACTAGTTTGGATAGTATTTATGGATATTCAAGTATTGGGACAATAATACAAACGAATAACAGACATCGATTCCGTTCCATAATGACATCTTTATTTCTACTACTTCACGTATGAATATTATAATATCTAAATTTATTTCAGTTTCGAGAGTATGGAAACTTCGTTTTGTGTAGAATAAAGAATAATAGATTAACTACGCACAATGAACAATGGTATTCTGACGCCAATCGAATGCCTTGTGCGAAAGGTGTTTACAAACATGGTCAATTATGCAATGGCATTTTTAAAAGAATACCTAATGCACGAAATAATTCATACTGTCTAAAATATCAAAACAAACAATAAATCAATTAGATGCATCAACAATATGCCATCACTATCAGGAATAAAGACCGGTAGACTAATTGATTGTATGATCTATGCGTAATAAACACATACACCCCCTCCCCCCCCCCCCCACACACACACCATAATCAATAAACAACAACAATAAAAGGTAATTTAATATCGTGAATCGTCATTGCTTGGAGAATAAACAATTCACATTCAGATCTATTCAGTGGCTGGTGGATTAGGGGTGGGGGTTGTGTTGTGAGCGTATCAGAGGTTTGGTTTCCTATGTTGTCTTGACACTTTTAAACGAATACAAATGTACGTAGATGACACTTGTTTTGGAATATAACATAATAGATTCTGCTGCAGTAGGAGGCTGTCTTCTAGCACAATTGTATTTTCAAATAACTTATTTTCACACTATTTATTGTAAAATTGTATACTTCAAGACAATGAGTAAGCACACGACTCGTTCGAAGACGTCCCCAGGGTAAAATTAGTAATCGTAAAGGACTTTTATTTAAAGCCATTTCATTCAAAATGAAATAAAAAAATCTTATTAATAAATTACATTCATAACTATATTTGGTACTTTTTAAAAGAATTTGAACATTAGCTTGTATATTACATGACGTGTTGGATAAAGTCATATTTTAAACAATGTTTTTTTCACTTGAGTCTTGACGAGCAACAGTTTTTTTAAAATGTATAGGTACGCACTGAATGGGACCGAGGAGATAAAATACGCTCCGTGTTACCATTTTTTCTCATTGTTATCATATATATATATATATATATATATATTTTTTTTTAATCATTTGAGATTTTTTATGTTAATTATCATTTAGTGAGATTTAAACAAAATATGGGTAGGTACATTGATTTTTAATTGATTGTCCCTCGTACATACCGATGTAAGCGGTAGACACCTTAGGGAATTTATAAGCGTGTGATCAAGGATTATGCGTCTGTTCTCCGGCAAAAATAGTGCTTTAGCTTCTCGGGTATCTTGGCAATCAGTCAGGTACACAATCAGGTTGACCGTTCTTTGTTGGTTTGTTCGTGTGTTGGTGTGTTTTGTGACTGTTAATGATATACGTCCTACTCCTTCCCAACCAGCACTATAAACACCAGGTGGCTCAGCTAGTTAATCTTAAAGGAACTCTAGGTTGACATCTTCAAAATCAATTTTCACAACAAGGCAATATCAAATGGCCACATCCTTTGCCGTAATTCCTTTAACTTTCAGTAGTGTCTCTCTGCGCATGAACAAAGGAAAAGGCTTCTTGGTATGAACGTTCTTATTTTCTCCTACACCCTTTGACCGATCTCAACCAAATTTGGTGTACTCATTCTATATGAAATAACCCATACCGTATGATACTTGATCCCTTCCAACATCCCCTAATTTAAAAAATCACCCGTAGGTAATAATAGAAAATTATATATGCATATTCTGCATAACCCCACTCGTGATCTTTGGTACGTTTTTAAACTGTTGGCGGAAAAATTTGCGGCATAATCCATGTTATGGAACTATCACTAAACAGCAGTGTTGGATTAGTTCCTCAAAAAAAGGAACTAGTTCCAGTTCAAATAAAGAACTGGTTAGTTACCTACCTGGAAAGTTTCCAGAAACTGGAAAGTTAACTTATGAAATAAGTTCCTTTTAAGTTATATTGCCTTCCAAAACACATCCGGATTTTATTTAAAATGTGCTGTAAACATCTGTAAGCCTTAACGCTTTACCAATAGAGTTTAAATTACACAAAAAAGTGAACTTAGAAGAATTTAAAATTAAGGAAACGCATTTACAATCATCTACCTTTCGTGTACCTTTCAGTTTACCAACTGGCAACTAATATGCGTAGTACGAGTCTACAAAAAACCTCTAGGTGAACCGTCATAGTATAAACTTTAAAACAATTATACTCATTTAAAACGAAAAATAGAAAGTATTCAAATTTTAAAAACGTTAACAAAATCAATTTAAAAACATTTTTTTTACATAACTTAAAATAAAAATTAAAAAAAATTATTTAAAATTTAATTAAAAAAAAATTAAAAGTAAAAAAAATAAAAATAAAGCTTGGCGCATTGTGTCAAGGAGGGGGCAACATAAAAAGAAGATGTCGACCAAGGAGACGACGAAAGAAAGAAGGAAGAAGAAGACGATGAAGGAGAAGAAGAAAGAAGTCAACATGACGGTGCAAATTCAATGCGCCAAGCTTTATTTTTATTTTTTTTACTTTTAATTTTTTTTTAAATTAAATTTTAAATAATTTTTTTTAATTTTTATTTTAAGTTATGTAAAAAAAATGTTTTTAAATTGATTTTGTTAACGTTTTTAAAATTTGAATACTTTCTATTTTTCGTTTTAAATGAGTATAATTGTTTTAAAGTTTATACTATGACGGTTCACCTAGAGGTTTTTTCTCATCTCAAATTTGGGTACAATGTTTGGTTTATAATGTTGTGCTTGGCGGCAGGAACTGGGCGAAATGATTTCACGAATTTTAAGTGCGAAAATGTTTCAACAATATATTATTGCTGCGACCTTCTTTTAGATCTCAATCTTTTTAGGGGGAAAGGTGCTTGGCAGTCTATATACAAGTTTTTGTTTTTGTACAACATATTCGATTTATTTCAAAACTATGATTTTAGAGATGTCTCAGTACTGCACTGGAGCATCGATATTTTGGTATCAGTCAAATGGCAATTTATAGAACTTGACTACATAGTTCCAAAAGTGTGCAATTTATAATCGAGAAAATGGACTTCCTCCCTTTTACCTCTGAGGTATACAGATTTCATCGTGATATCGAAGGTTACCTCTTACTGCTGCATCCACCCATTCCAGAGGCCCTCAGCTTCCTTTAAAGAGCCCCAACAAATCATTCCTTTTTTAAAACCACATCCGACTCCCTTGGTTCATCTTTTTGATCCCAGGAAGTCGCAAGCGAACACTTAGTGAAAGACACTGTCACAGTTCCTCTAATAAGAAACCAGATGTGCCTTGGTTGTGTCATACTTCATACGAGCAAAAAGAGCGACGTGAGAATGCGGAGACGGCTCTACAGAGGGAATCCTGCCTCCCACCAAGCTCCCACGGCTAGGGGGTGGGGGAGGGGGAGAGAGTCGACCCCCAGCAAGCTCGTGCCGAGCGTCACAGAAACATGTGGCGACGAAATAAATCGTCACAAAAACACGACAAACCTAGTGCAATGCGGAAATAGTTAGGTGGTAGATTTATATCGCCGATCTAAATGTTCAAAGTTGGGGGAATAAGAATATATTCATAGTTATAAGCAACAGGTGCTATCGAACAGCTGATAGAATTTAAACTGTTCAATTTCAATGGAAAGTGGAAACGTAACTCAATGAATGAATAACATCCACACATCGTATTCTCATGGGGGTTTCGTATAGTCGCGTCTAGTGCACGGTTCCTGTCTGAAGTCTGAACATTACGTGTCTGAAGAGACAACCCTCATTTGGAGTTGGGTGTTGGAGGATTATTTTTGGCACAGGCGCCCATCCTTGAGGTACAGTCTTCTTAAAATGTACTCTACCCACGGAATAGTTTTTTAATGAAATAAGAGTAAGACTACACTTACACCCTGAGGATTTTCAGCAATTCGATATATTATCATCACTGGACCATTGTCGACCATGTATGCAGTGGCGGCTATTACAGTGTGCAAGGTGTGACAATTGCACACCTGATCATCCAGGAAAATTATTTAAAAGTGCTCCCTAATCCAGGAAGTAGGAAGTTAAATATTTTGTCTAATCATTTTGCTCTCCAAAAGACGTAAAAATGCATCAATTTCAAACTAAAGATACAAAAAAAACGTGGTTATGCGCCCCGGCCCCGCATCTGCTGGGGGGCTCTCCTCTTAGAGTACTTTCTTCTACGTCCTTCTATGTAATTGAACACCTGTTGTAAAGCCAAATAGCCGCCACTGCATGTATGTGTAAAGAACGGGATACGAACTCCGGTACGCGGCAAATAAATTATGAAATGAAACATGTGCAAGGAATGTTTTGCCATTCCTTGACTATATGCAGGTAGATATAGGTATCTTAACTTTTGGTATACACCGGTGAAACAAAGGTATAAGAAGTAAAGGTTTGCATTCACTTACCAGTATTTTACGAGTGCTGTCACTTGTAGAGGATTCACTTGTTCTGGGTAAATACTTCGACATTGTGACAGCAAAGCTTCTAATCCTAAAGGTGTAGGTGGAAACACTGTTACTGGTAATCGAGGATTACTTCCTCCGTCCCCGTCCATTTTATTTGCACAATATTTTAACACCAACTAAATGTAAGAACTGAAAGTGAACTATGTCTGCTCGGCTAGCAATGCCAAGAAATGTTTCGTCCGTCTTCTCGACTTCAGCTTCTCTTGTCACTGATGATTCTCAGCTCAGCTCCTGCTCAACTGCACTCCAGCGTGATCTAGACTCAAGCGCGCTAACTATCATTGGAATGCAGTATTTCAGCTGGCTGGTACAGGGTGTATCAAAAGAGGAGCACAGGTCCGAAAAAATATAAAATATAATGAATTCGCTTGGCATAGAAATAAAGAAAATGTCAGTTGTAATTTCTACATGAAACATTTATTTTTTACAATTTGAAGTTATTTATACATCTTTTAACACATTCATTAAAAATAAAAATTAGTAACAATTTCAACTAGGTACCTGATTGCCATAAATTTAAATTATAGGATTCTAATAAATACTATATTATTACACTATACACTTTACAATAAACCTTAAAAATTATACGAAGTTATCTACACATTTTCTACAATTCCTTTGCACACTGTATGAATTTTAGCGTATTTACAATGTGATACATTATTTCAGATTACTAACAAGAAATCTAGCAAAGACAATACATTGTGCAGGAGTCATTGGTGTAGAGTAGACACATAAGATTTAAGTTACATTTTATTGGAATGACAGATCTTGTTTACCCGTGAATTCTTCTCAAGAATTATCCATCGAGTGGATTTCCCTAAAAAAGAAACAATTCAATAACATTAATTTATTTATAAATTACTAAATTATTTAAAAATAAAAATACTAATTATAAATTATTTTGCTGCAGACAGGCCCTCAAATCTCTATGTTCTCACGGCGCAAGGATATCTGCTACATTGTGCCTTGCAAAAAGACAAAGAAAGTCCGCAGTTATTTACCTATTACTCATGCCTATTCATTTATAACGTGATTGAAAACTACTTCATTAAAAGTTTAATTATTTTGTGATTGTACTACATTTCACTCGTTGCTCACTCATTAGTCATCACTCATAAATTCTGTACATCACTGGTAGAAGGCCGGAAATCCATTTCAATGATTATTGAGGCGAGCTTAAAAACCAGTAATTCTGCCTTCACCAATCATTGCAATAGTGACATGCGAGTCATTGTGTAAGAGAAAAACACTCAAATAGCACCTGATTGATTAGGTACCTAGGTTATTCCAAAAGTGTGAAACTTACACAAAATAGAGAAAATGGCCTTCCAGCCTTCTACCTCTGAGGCACAGACAGAATAAAAACTATCAATCACAAAGTCACAAAGTCTCAATTTGTAAACTAGAAGGCGTCCTCAGTTAAAAAGTGATGAATGTTTGATAATGATTGAGTATGAACAGAACCATTGAGTGACATGATAATATTATATCTTGACACATCAAGATTAAAACTTCATCAAACTGAGTTAGGTAATCACTCTTTATGTCAAAAATCTCAGACTTGAATGTAAGTAGAACAGATAATTTAATGAAAGAATAAAAACATATTTGTAGGTAGGTAGGTATAATAGTTGAAATGTAATAATAAATTAATAACATATGAAATCACTCACCCATTCCCTCGCCATCAGCAGAAGAGTGTGGTTGGAAAGTTTGGGACCGATGAGCGGATTCATTTGAGCCATGTAGCAACATAGCCAGCTGCAATAGAACAATCAATGTACCTAAATAACTTCAGAGACTCAACACTCATCTAAACATCAACTAAACTTGAATGCCAATTTATTTTGTATCCAGAAGAAATAATAGTACCTAATTGCTGAGTTCCTTGACAATAGATTGAATTATCATTTCATTTGGTACATGAAAGGTATAGAATTCAAAACATAGAGGTCAACAAAAAACTGACAGGTAAGCAGCAGACTCTTTTGGAAGTGGTACCCATAGCTCCAGAAATTACTCCAGTGAAGTTAAGTTTGAAAGCTCTGTGTCCACATTTGTGAGTTTACAGAAGACTAAACAAGTCTAATTTAACAGCCAAAGTTTGGTAGTCGCAAACGTGGATACACATTTTAAAGAATGCGTAGTAACGTAATAGGTAGGCTACAGTCGGGGTGCCGAATGTCTAAACTCTCACCAGATGGAGCCACCGTCACTTGCTCTGTTAGGCCGAGAAAGACGTCATTGCAAGGTGAGAGCGCAATGAAGTCTTTCTCGGCCTAGCAGAATCTGCCTAACAGCGCATTCTGTTGAGAGTTCAAACACTCGGCACCTCGACTGTATTTGTCATAGACCTGTAGGTATTTAAAGCCAAGAGTTAATGCATTTTGATTAAATAATCACAATTAGGTAGTATCTGCCTACCTAGGTGCTAGCCTAGTTACAATCCATTACAATCCAACCATAGACATATAGGTATACCTACCAACCAATACATGATCTTGACCCAGCAGTATAAAAATTTTCGACTTTTATTTAATTAAAATATTCACACTCATTACCAATAACAATAACACATACACATAATACCTAATCTCAACCATTATCAAAACAACTATAGGTATTTTTAAATGTTTGCTAAGTTTTGTGTTCGAGAAGTGTTCGACAACAAATTGCGAAGCTTCTGACTTCGGTTTATACTTACAAAAGCCAGCAAGTCGCACCTGTCAGGATGAGAACCAGCTGGAATATCCTGTTAAAAAAAACAAAAATTAGTGGACTGGCTGAATCCTTTGCGAAGTTACATAAAACCTAGATAAAACACTGTAACTTGCAAGTAGGCAATGGTATCAGTACAAGGGTAAAAGCAGCAGCTGATGCTTTGACCCTGTGCAAGTTATTACTAGGTTCTTACCCTCGATTCGGGCCTTTTGGTAAAACAAATGGCAACACAATGCCCACAATTCCCCAAAGAACAGTGAACACAATCACAGGTATGGCTGATGCGCCCATTTCACTGAATATTACAAATTAAATGATTTCAAAATGTGTCAAATACTCTGCACAGTAGCCTCCCACTCCCACTTCAGTGAATGACTTATCACATGACTTGTCGACTCTCGAACATCTCGAATCTCGAATGGTACCGATTTATATCGAACTGTATCGAAATCGAGCAATCGATTACACCAGGGTTGCCAAATGTTGTCATTGTATGTCTACCTTCATTATGGCATTGTCAATGCGTTGCGTTGTGTGTACTGACGTTGAATGCGAAATATAGGATAGTAATCAGAGCATATCATAGTAAAGTTTAAGTACTGGTACTGGTGCAGTAAGACTTCAAAACTGTTGACTTTTGGTTTGCGTTTGGGTAGTCGTCAACTTGGTAAACAAGGCAACATTGCACTTTCAGTTCCCTGAAAAAAATCCAAGAGGGCGGCTTGCAGTTCTTTCAAAATCACGATGGTTTGTATATTTTATCCACTTATTTCTCTCTCATCTGTTGACTTTATTAATAATAAATTACAAAAAAGAAGTCATATAGAATATACTAAAGTTATTTACACCTTAGTTTTGTGTTAATCAAAATTCTCCTTTGTTTATAACCAAGTTGTAAAGTCTGCTTTTGCGGCATAGGCCTCGCCTTTCAAAGCCCACATTCATACTAGGAACATAACCTTATAAGGAGCTTTATTCAAATATGACAATAATCGAAGATTCTGTTTATTACAGCTCTCATATAAATTCAACTTTCTTATATCTTTTAGCAACCCCAAATCATTCTCTTGAAAGAGGGAACTGAGAACTCTCAAGGAAAGTCGCAACTCATATCCAACATCAATGCCTGTCAATCAGTTGTCGATGCAGTCCGAACAACTCTGGGTCCCCGAGGAATGGATAAGCTGATTGTCGATAACAATGGCAGGTCGACAATATCCAACGATGGTGCAACTATCATGAAGTTACTGGACATTGTCCACCCTGCAGCTAAAACTCTGGTTGACATTGCTAAATCACAAGATGCAGAGGTTAGTAGATCGATGTTTATTTTTAGGGAGTGACTATTCTCACTGTGTTAGATAACTTTAGGTCACCAGTTAAGGTAGGTACCTAGTACCTATATAATCGAAACCGCATACAAAAAAATGTTCAGCTACCTACCTATGCAAAAGCAAGTAAAATCTTTTGTTTTTTCAATGCTAATTTAGCTTAACCCATTGTTGTAGGTATATTTGACACATCTTTAGGTCTGTTTGTTTGCCCTGCCAAATGGCAACCTTTGGTAGGTAGTCTCAGTCTGTGGTAGAGCCAAAAGTGGGCAGGTGGAGCTACCACAAACAGTAAAAAATAGTCATACAAAACGAATGCTTTTGTGGTTGACCAGTAAGGTTAATACAATAGGAAGTAATATTACTGCAAATACATATTTTATCATAAACAAAATTCCTAGTATTGATTATTCGTCACAGTAAAAAAAAGAACGCGACTATTTTCACCGTACAGTGAAAATAGCCTGTGCTATCATGAATGGCTATTTTCACTGTACATGAATTGAAGCAATAACAAAAAAATATTACAATTCAGCCATTCCATGTAAATGCAGACATGAGGCCAAAAAATCAAAAAAATCCTAGAATTATGTGCTATATGTCAAATTAAAGATAATTTTCCCCTGATTTTGATTATGCTATTAGTTTTTAAAAAATTTCAACCGTTTAGTGTCTGGACGCTATTATCTGGACAAAAATTTCCTCGGAACTTATATTTTGGGGGATAATATTATCGTACCCTTAAAATATGTCATAAATTATTATAATTTTATTGTTTATATAGTATAAAGACTGTTTTAAGTTTATAGTGTTACTGATATCCAATTTAATTTAAAAAATAATAAATAAAATAAAAAACATTAAAAAAAATCCGAAAAAAGGAGTTTTACAAATTATAATGGACAGACCCAGTTTTTATTTATTAGTCTATGTAACATACCATATCAATATTGCTACTTGGTAAAAATTAAATAAAGCCTATGACACTGTGAGATGCACTTTTTTCACACGGAGTCACACCCGTAACACCCTGTCACACCCGTAACACAAAATTTGGAAAGCTGTGTATTTTTACCCCAAAACTTTTTTGACTTTCTAAAACCACTGAATGATTGGTACATATTCTTCAATAAAAAAAATGTGTTCAGGACAAGTAAAGCCTATACTCACGGAGTTTGACACTTTTAACTTAGAATCTGAAAACCCTTGTCTGAATCGCGTCACACCCGTAACACAGTGTTTTTCATAATATTAAGTAAGTTGCCACTTCTAAAATGCATTCAATTATTTTTTTTTGACTACTTTGACCCCATAATAATTTTATAAAAAATCATGATGTACTTGGTAGCATTGACAAAAATTGTTTTCATGGTGTAAAGTTGGCAAAAGCAGTCAAATCGGTCACGCCCGTAACATGGAATGGCTGAATTTACAAGCACCGCTGTCCAATGTTAAGCACACCACACAGCACATCATAATTACTCGTTCAGGTAATTTCAAAGATGTATGTACATACATCAAATAGGTCTGTCTGTAGTACCTATATACAAATATACCTAGATGTACTTCATGCCACTTCACACATATTAGAAATACAAATTGAAAATTCAATATTGCGAAGAAAATTAAAGCTGGGCATTTTTAAATAAATAACTATGACAAAATTCAACCTTCTGAAAAAACAAAAAATAAAAAAAGTGACCGAGCGGGACAAGAACCCAGGACCTTTGAACCCATAGCCCAACGTTCTAACCACTACGCTACCGGGGCAATACTTAATGGTGGTAGATCATAACTGCTTGACAAGCTCCACAAAGTGAAAATATCATGCGGATTTACTTTCATTGTACAATGAATGGTCATTGTTGAAATTACCTGCACAAGAAATTAATAATGTACATGAATAGCAGACAATTCGACAATGTTGCTTGTAAATTTATACGGTGAAAATAGCATCCCGGCTATTTTCACTGTACACGGTGAAAATAGCCCGGATGCTATTTTCACTGTACAGTGAAAATAGTCACTCTGAAAAAGAAAAAAGAAATGTAAAATTACCACAATTTGCCACAACCTTCACATCATCAGAATCATGTGTAGAAAGTGGCAGGTTGGCTATGAAAACCTGCCACAAATGTCAAATCGAACAGACTGTGTTCTGCCACAAGTTACCAAAAGTCTGAAACGAACACTCTTTGGCAGGTTTTGGCGGGGTCAACGAACGGAACATACCTATTGTATCTCTTGTGATTGTCAGTCTTGTATTCTGTTATTTAATAACGTAACCTACAAGGCTGACACTTAGGTACAACCTGCTAAAGAAAGAAAGAGTTAAATTTCAACTCTTTCTTTCTCTAGCAATGAAAGTGAAACAGGTGTTGACACGAAGTAAAAGACAGAAGTACCTACCTATTAATAAAGGCAGGTTGTCACACATTTAGTTTGCATTGAGGACACCACTAGTTTCTGCTTTGGTCTATTAATTAGTAATGAAAGACTCTAATTTATATTTTTATCAGATTAATGAGGTCTGACATGGCAGTGGTGACGGTTTGTTCCGTTGGAGGTGCTGGTGGCCCTGATAAGGGCCGTTCGCGACGTTTCGAAGGATGTACTTCCTTCATCTTCTGGCGGTTGACTGCGACGATGTTGCTGGCAGCGCGGTCTCTTATTCGTTTTCGGGTTGGTCTGGTTTCCCGTTGGTGGAGAGTGGACGACCAATCGCAGAGGTTGGATTCGCGATGATTTTCATCCTTCATTTCTTCAGTTGGGCGCGCGCTCTGCTGCGGGTCAGACGTGCCGGCTGGAGCGCTCCTGTTGGTGCCCGCGGCGGACGCTCGGTGTTCCTCGGCCTTCCCGCGAGGCTCGTTCCGCTGATGCTCGGTGCCGGCTGTAGGCGGGCTCGACTTCTCGTGCACGGCCCCAACAGTGAACTCTGCGAGATGTTCTCCGCGGCTGGCTTGGCTGGTGGCTCGGTCGGCGGCACGAGTATCCTGGACATGACGGGCTTCCACGCGTGTGGAAGGCGGATGCTGTCGTCGCGCTTGTTGAGGTTGCCGGGACGCCTCTCGATTTCGACTGCCTCTCGGATGGTGCGGACGACGTAATGCTCGATGGAGGCGAGTGGCTTCATTGCCTCGAAATCGATAGAGTGTCCGGTTTCCTCAACGTGCTGGGCGAGCGACGATGTGCTGTCCATCTTCCTGACGGCTCGCTGGTGCTCCTTCCGACGCGTTGACATCTGCCGCTTGGTCTGGCCGATGTAGGTGCGGCTGCAGTCCGAGCAGGGGATCTCGTAGACGCCTCTCTGCTCGAGATGGATCTTGTCTTTGGCGCTGCCCAGGAGCTCGGAGATCTTCTGGTCGGTGTTGAAGACCGTTTTGATGTCGTGCTCTGCCAGGAGTTGGCCGATCCAGTCGGTTGTCCCCTTGACGTAGGGCAGGAAGGCCAGCCTCGGGGGCCGCTCGTTCTCTTCCTCTCCCCCGGCCTCCTGGGTGGCGGCCTCCTGGGACGCGACCTTCGTTGGCTTCGGGACCCGGTTCCAAGCCTTCTCGAAGACTCGGTTGGGGTAGCCGTTGTCCAAAAGAGACTCCCGGAGAGTCCTGGCCTCGGCGTCGATGTGGTCCGCGTCGGCGATGCGCTGGGATCGGGTGGCCAGAGTGTTGGCGACTGCGCGGAGCTGAGACGGGTGGTGGTGAGATGCCGCGTTCAGGTACCGGTTGGTGTGGGTCGGCTTCCTGTAGACGGTGTGTCCAAGGCTGCCGTCCTGGTTCTTGATGACGAGGCAGTCGAGGAAGGGCAGTTGTGCACCGGACTCCATCTCGTGGGTGAACTGGATGTTCGGGTGCACGGAGTTGAGATGTGCCAAGAACTCGGGGATCCTGTCCGCTCCATGCTGCCAGACGACGAAAGTGTCGTCGACGTAGCGGTACCAGCAGCGGGGCTTCAGCGGCGCCGAGTCGATGGCTCTGGTCTCGAAGTCCTCGAGGTAGAGGTTGGCCAACACAGGGGACAGCGGCGATCCCATCGGTGCTCCGGAGACTTGCTCGTAGAACTGGCCGTCGAACATGAAGTATGTGGACTTCATGCAGTGACGGACCAGCTCGAGGACGGAGGGCGGCAGTCTGCACTTGTTGCCTGCGATGTCTACTGCCTCGTCGATCGGGATGTTCGTGAACAGCGAGACGATGTCAAAGCTGACCAGTAGATCGCCCGGGTCGAGCCGGAGGTCGTGCAGGAGGCTGACGAAGTGGGCCGCGTTCTTGATGTAGGATGGAGCTGTCTCGGAGTCGGGCTGTAGACGCTTAGCAAGGTGTTTTGCTAGAGCTTGCGTCGGAGAGCGTACCGCGCTGACGATGGGGCGGAGAGGCAGGCCTGGCTTGTGAGTCTTCGGAAGGCCGTAGAACCTCGGCACTCTAGACGAGTTGTCGCCGGGCATCAGGCGGCGCTTGTCGCTGTCATCCAGTGAGGAGGCCCTGATCAGGTCCCAGGTCTCCTTCTCCAAGGCGAGCGTCGGGTCTCGTTTGATGATGGCGTATGTCGGGTCGTCCAGGAGAGCTCTCAGCTTGGCGTGGTAGTCTGTCGTGTCGAGGACCACCGTGCTGTTGCCTTTGTCGGCGGGCAAGATCGTGACTGCTTTGTTCTTTCTCAGCTCACGTACCGCCCGCATCTCTGCAGGAGGTACGTTGCTGGCTGGGGGCTTGGCTCGACGTAGTACAGCGGCGGTGTCCTGGCGGAGCTGCTCTGCCTCGGCGGAGGGTAGAGTCCGGATGGCCGCTTCCACGCCGCAGACGATGCGCTCGATGGGCAGGCGGGACGGAGCGACGGCGAAGTTGAGTCCTCTCGCTAAGACTGAGCGAGCTGCGTCGGAGAGGTCGTGTGAAGACGCGTTCACGACGACTCGGTCTGGGTCGATGGTGCGGCCTGATGGTCTGGCAGTGGTAGGGGCACGAGCCAGGAGCGCGTCAAACTTCTTGCGTTGACGCTGCAGGGCTATTTCACTCTTCTCCAGTGCAGACCGGTGCGTCAGTAGATCAATCCGATCGAAAAGTGGAGGTTCGAGCTCGCTGCTTAGCTTGAGGTGCGTGTGGTAGAGATCGGTGGTCAGCTCGTCGATTCTCTTGTATGTCCGGGATATGGTGTCTCGCAGGAGCGCCATGCCAGCTTTCTGCAGTATCCGGCGACCTGGTGTGGAAATGAAGGCGCAGGAAGTTCGGTACTACTTCCTGTCCTCGGCATCGCATCAGAAAACTTAGATCGCAGAGAGTCTTCTCCTTCTTGATGCGAAGCTTCTCAAACTTTCTCGTTCGGTGAAGTGTGTCCTCCCCGTAGAGGCGGTAGATGATGCCTGTCTGTTTGCCTGTCACCACTTTCAGCACTTTGTCCACCAAAATGGTAATGCAGTTTTTGTGAACTTCTTTACCATTTGGGTGGAGGATAGTGGTGAAAAGTAGTAAAAAGTGGTGACAGGCAAACATATACCTAGTAGGCTAGTAGACCTACCTATTGAAATTTTGTGGACGTCATTTATACAATTTCCATAGCAAAATATATTTTGAGATACCCATCTACTTTCATTTTAAGTATGATAAATGTGTACAGTAAACCCTCGTTATTACGAACTTCAATAATTCAAATTTAGGGGTAAATTCGAACTAGGTGCATGGTCCCAGTGGACAGGATAGGTTTTTACATGTTAAATCATTTTCATAAATCGAATTTTAGGTTAATTCGAAATTCAAACTGAATTTTGGTCCCAGCCCATGTTATTCCTTGCATACAGTTGTTTTAATTCGAACTTTGCACAAGGATTGATCAAATAATCGCGAACAAACTACGAAAAAAACAACACTCAAAACAAAACACAACCTTCAAAGCGTCAAAATGACGTCATGTCATGTTGCGAGGTTGGCCAAACTACTGTTACAGGTTTGCCAACCCCACTTTTTTGCAATGGCGGGAATATTCCACAGGCGGGAATATTCAAACTTCATGAAAATGCACACAAAAAATTTGCATTAATTATATCATTCCAACTTTTTAAATTCGAACTGGGATTTTTTGGGTCCCTTTGAATTCGAATTAACGAGGGTTTACTGTATTAGCAGCTTTGAGACCCTGCCAACTAGGGCTGGAATGTTTACTTCAAGTGTGCGTCTATAAACGCTAAACGTAGTATTGGTATTATTAGGTAGGTATACATTTAATTGTAAAAAGTGCTGCTTTAAACTTTTTTGTAGTAGGCTAGCCTATTTATATTTTTGGTATTTTTGCCTGAAGTATTTTTGCAGCATGATTTTGTATTGTAAGTTCTGTATTCTGTTACTTTGCCGGCACTTGAGCAATAATTAGTCGCCACTCTCAATATGAGGTTCAAAATTAGTTTCAAATGTGTTTGAAATTGTGTTAGTTGGGGGGAAGCTGAATAATGTCGACTGGAATAATGTCGACTAACTCGTGTAACAGGGTCTTTTCATGAAGTGGAATAATGTCGACTGAAAGTCGACGTTATTCCAATAAAAGAACTTTATATTATTATCAACTGGAATAACGTCGACTTTGAGTCGACCTTATTCCAGTGGAATAATGTCGACTAAGAGTCGACGTACTTCCAGATTAGGCACTTAAAATAAATGTTGATAAAGTGGAAGAACGTCGACTCAAAAGTCGCTCTTATTCCAGTATCGTGAAAACACAGTCCTCGATTGGAATAAATTCAACTCTCAGTCGACATTATTCCACTGGAATAATCTCGACTACAAGTCGACGTTCTTCCATTGGAATAATGTCGACTCCACTGACGACGTTACTGACGTACTCCACTGACGTCACACCTTGATTTGGCGCCATTTTTAAACGTGTTTACGGTTCCCACAATTTAGTCTGAGCTTATTCTAACCATTTATAGCATCTAAACACAGTGGTACCTAAAGCAAATCAGATTCAGTTGCACTGGAAAAACATACATTTCGATACTTACTTCATTTCTGACAGCTATTAAAAATGTCAAATAGTGTGGGCTGAAAAATGATAATTAAAAAAAGAAAACAAAAGAAAAAAAATAGAAAATGATAGCTAATTTTGCCATGCAAAATTTTAACCTGATCTGACCATTTTAGTTTTTCTTCCAATTAGAGTAGGATTTTATTTGATTTATTTTAACTTTTACCAATGAACGGAATTTTAAAAACAAATGGGGTCTGCAAACAGTAAAGGCGGTCCGAACACGTGTGCAATATTTAGATCGATTGGTGAAACGGTGTACCTAACTTGCATTGCTCCAGGTAGCAGACAAAACAAAAGGAACATAAAATAAAAAATAAAAAATCTCAAGTTTCAATGAAAAACAAAAACAAATACTTTTATGGTGGAACATATTTCAATTCAATATGGATGTATTTGCAATCAATAGAGAACCGTCTATTGACAGGCAAATAAACGTCCGTCTAAACAGGCAACCCGTCTAAACAGGCAAATGCTGGGAGGTAACCTACTAATAGGCCACGACCGCCTCCTTCCCACCTTCCATCCTTACTTACTCTTCACCATCATCCCCAATCGTCACCATAATCATTTATCCGTCGCCATTAGCCTCGCTGCAGAACAGTGCGACGTCAAGGAAATTCAAAATCTAATGAATTATTGAATTATCGAACTATTGAATTACTGATTATTGCAATCTAAACTAGAACCGTTTGACCGATCAACTTAAAACTTTTCATGGTAATTGGGACCTACATTATCTGTACTTTTAACAATTTTCAGACTAATCTGTGTTTAAATCCAAAAGTTATTGACAGTTTAGGGACATTTTGCGTGTTAGCTGTCAAATTTCTCGAATTTCATATTTCACGGCAACTTCGAATCTTCTGTTCCAAGGTAGTTAGAGCAGAGATACGACCGTTTACAGATCGATCTAATATTGTGTACCTACACACATTTATATTATTATATGAGTGGTCCCAGGTATATATTTTGGATGAGATCCTGTGATTTTTGAAAATTAACAAGGAATCGTTTGATAGATCAACAACGGTGCATGGTTATTGGGAAATATTTTAGGAATATTTTAAGATTTTCATACAGGTCTGTGACGAAATTCAAGAAGTATTGGCTTTTTGTTTTAAGGACATTTTCAATAGACAGAATTTCGGTTCGAGGTGTTGCGCGTATCCGTGCTCGCTCATCAACGCGTTACACAGAGCGTTTTCCTAGTATAAGTGATTCTACTTCCCACTTGACCTTTTTACCTCCAATATTTCCGTCCCGATTTTTTTTACATGAAATATTGCTGTTGCATTCAAACAACTCCAGCGTTAGAATAAGCTCAGACTAAATTGTGGGAACCGTAAACACGGTTAAAATTGACGCCAAATCAAGGTGTGACGTCAGTGGAATACGTCAGTGACGTAAGTAGAGTCGACATTATTCCAATGGAAGAACGTCGACTTGTAGTCGAGATTATTCCAGTGGAATAATGTCGACTGAGAGTCGACTTTATTCCAATCAAGGACTGTGTTTTCACGATACTGGAATAAGAGCGACTTGAGTCGACGTTCTTCCACTTCATCAACATTTATTTTAAGTGCCTAATCTGGAAATACGTCGACTCTCAGTCGACATTATTCCACTGGAATAAGGTCGACTCAAAGTCGACGTTATTCCAGTTGATAATAATATAAAGTTCTTTTATTGGAATAACGTCGACTTTCAGTCGTATTATTCCACTTCATGAAAAGACCCTGTTACACGAGTGAGTCGACATTATTCCAGTCGACATTATTCAGGCGTCCCTTAGTTGGTACTAAATTACCTTCATTACAAATTTATCTCCCATCAAAATATTTGCACAGCTACCTATGATTGGAGTACAAATATTTTCAAATACAAGTATTAATGGGAGCACATTAGAGTGTGGGTTTATAGACTGATGATGTGAATGAGTATTTATGTCATCTCATGCTAACCCAAACAATAACTAAGTGTAATGACTAGATTATGATGTTCTATATATATATTTTTTTTTTAGTGATTCGTACCTCGATCAAGATTGCTAACAATACTCTGCTTGTCTGCTCCAGGTTGGCGACGGCACGACGAGTGTGGTGCTTCTTGCCGGGGAATTCCTCAAGCAGATCAAACCATTCGTAGAGGAAGGAGTTCATCCACGCATCATCATCAAGGCCTTCCGCAAAGCAACGCAGCTGTCGATCGAGAAGATCCACTCCCTCTCCGAGAAGATAGAGCAGAAGAATGCGGCCGAACATCGCGTTTTGCTGGAGAAATGTGCCTCGACAGCGCTAAGCTCAAAGCTCGTCTCCAATCAGAAGGGATTCTTCTCCAAGATGGTTGTTGATGCTGTGCTTTTGCTGGATGAGCTTTTACCTCTTAACATGATTGGAATGAAGAAAATCTCTGGAGGAGCGTTAGAGGTAGGATTAGTATGCTAGCCAACGCAAAATTATCAGGTACCTACTACCTTTTATCAAATCGACCTTGATTTCTTAATAAATTAATTTCTTAATAATGGATTTCACCCAATAAATTGATGTGACTCCACAGTCCACACCATAGACTTTGTTGATGAGGCGGGTAGTGTTGTGAGTGGAGAAATTCTCCGAACAAAATTCTCTGGAGATTTTTTTTTCAAACTTACATTTTATGCAAAGGAATATGAAATAAATTATCAAAGAAGTAACCTGAATTAGATTTACCAGTTATGTAACTTATAAGTTACCTACCTATGTTATATATCTAGATGGTTGTATACTGTTCATGATTGATTGAAACATACTTTTCAAATATTTGCCGCCTTCCATTACAACAGCCAATGGAAAGAGAACTTCACTTAGTATAGACAAATTCTCCATCTGAGAAATGTCTCTTGATATTTCATTTAAAAAAAGCTCCAGAAAATTCTCTATCAGAGAAATTTGTCTTGATATTTGGTAGAAAAAAAAATTCTCCAAAAATTCTCCATCGGTTAAATTTCTCCGAAAAAAAATTCTCGAGAAATTTACAACACTAGAGGTGGGTCACACAACTCAAAATTCTCTGTAAACTTTCTTTAATTCTTTTGCTGCCTGAAACAAACATAATTTTGCTCTGTTTTGCTTCTGCTTTTGAATCCTTAATTTTTCATGCCACATTATCGCAACATTAAATGTGTCTTTACTATTTGGGAATGAAGACGAGGTTATTATTTAAAAATAAAAATTTAAACTTTAGGAATGATGTGTAGTCGGGAATGTTATCACTTATCATCAGCAACCGGTGTCATCATAATTATTGTGTTTAGGTAGGTAGATGTTTTATACGGAATAGTAACCTCAGCTGTCCCTTGGGAGTAGCGAGGGGAAATTCCTGACTGTATTCTTCTTATTCTTATTAACAATTTAGAGAAGTTTTTGACATTTTAGGATATTTTTGTAAATTAGACCAGATCTCTTGATATGGCACATTTGATTTCTGATTTCCTTGTCGACTATTTGTCACACAACATAAGAATAATTTTTTGTTCATTGTGATCAGAAACAATTTCTTATAATTATTTTCAGTCCTATATTTTATGTTTTAAATTAATTCGACAAAGAGAATTCCCTATTATATTCAAATGGCAGCTTCGCTTTTAGTTTTATCCTTGGCTCAATTGTACACATTACATTGGACAGAGCCTAATGGTACGTTTACAGCTCGGCGTTCCTTCGACGCTCAGCGCTCGCTGTTGAACGTCCTGATTGGCCAACGCCGAGCGCTGGCGTTCAAGGTCAAAGATAAACCATGTTCATCTTTCAGCGCTAGCGTCGAGCGTCGAACGTCAAGTTGTAAACGTACCTTTATTCACAATCTAAATCACATAATAATATTGCTTGTGTTTTATCTTTTCAGGATTCTCAATTAGTGGCAGGCGTAGCTTTTAAGAAAACATTCTCATATGCCGGTTTCGAGATGCAGCCGAAACAATACTCCAACCCAAAGATTGCACTCCTCAACATTGAACTCGAGTTGAAGGCAGAGAGAGACAATGCAGAAGTTCGCGTGGAGAGCGTTTCGGAATATCAGAAGATTGTCGATGCCGAGTGGACAATCCTGTACGACAAGCTCGACCTGATTTCCAAGAGCGGCGCCCAAGTTGTCCTCTCGAAGCTTCCGATTGGCGATGTAGCTACACAGTATTTCGCAGACCGAGACATGTTCTGCGCCGGCCGCGTGCCCGACGAGGATCTCCGTCGCACGATGAAAGCATGCGGAGGCGCCGTCATGTCCACGGCCCATGATCTCAACGACGCGGTACTTGGCAGGTGCGAGTTATTCGATGAAAAGAAGATTGGCGGAGAGCGGTTTAACATCTTCTCTGGCTGTCCTCACGCTAAGACTTGCACAATCATTCTTCGAGGCGGCGCTGAACAGTTTTTGGAAGAAACCGAGCGTTCTCTTCACGACGCCATCATGATTGTGAGGCGTACTATCAAGAACGACGCTGTAGTCGCTGGTGGCGGAGCAATCGAGATGGAACTTAGCCGAGCTCTCCGCGATTACTCGCGCACCATAGCTGGCAAGGAGCAGCTATTAATCGGTGCCATCGCCAAGGCACTTGAAATAATTCCCCGTCAGCTGTGTGATAATGCTGGATTCGATGCAACCAACATCTTGAACAAACTGCGACAGAAGCACGCTCTCGGAAACTCGTGGTACGGAGTTGACATCACACAGGAAGATATTTCCGACAACTTTATAGGATGCGTCTGGGAGCCGGCTATTGTTAAGATTAATGCTATAACTGCTGCTAGCGAAGCAGCCTGCCTTATATTGTCGGTTGATGAGACCATCAAGAATGCCAAGTCAGGCGGCGATGGAGGTGGAGGAGGCCAGATGCCCGGCCGTGGAATGGGAAGACCAATGTAGATAATTTCATGCTTGTCTGCTGCTTATACCGGTGTTCAGAACCCCACTTTTATTTATAAGCTTTAAGACAGAGCACAATTAAAATCTCTTGTTGGTGAGATGTATTATGATTAATTAAATTAAAATTCATGCTTGTTACTAATTGCTCTTTATTTTATTCATAAAATACATCTGCTACCTGTTGATATTCCATTTGAATATCATTTCTTATTGCATTTTGCAGCATTATTACAAAGAACATGATAAACCAACGAACTAACGAATAACAATACTTGCACCATTCTGAGCCCTTTATAATTGCCTGTCCCATCTTGATCACTTTCATATTGTAGTTGTATGTTAATTTGCAAAATAAAATGTTTCTTATCAATATGTATCAGCCTCTTGTCAATAGTCCCTCTTCATCACATTCACATTATATGCAAAATGTATTATTTACAAAGAAAGCATAACCTAGAGTACTATATTTAGTCCCACAAAAGTTGCACACTTGTTTGCGAGCTAACATTTTGGAAAGCGCTTGCTTGGCAGCAAATATATAAAAGGCAGTAATCAAAAAATACCCTGTGTTACATATTCTGATTTCCATAAATTGACAATTGAACCAGTTATAAATTTTGTGAGTGAATTCAATGAGAAGAAATTTAAATTAGAAACTTGTGAGCACAAAAAACAACAAATTTTAAAAATTAAATTGAAAAGAGCAAATAATTATGCAGCCTATGATTAAAAGGGTATAATTCTTTCTGCCTTGCCACGCTAAATACTGCTGTGTGAAAGGAAAGAATGTTCAAGATATGGAAGAAAAGTCTTGTAAGATGAGTTGCTGATCGAGAGAGTTGAAATCGATTGCATTCCTTGTGTCGCTGACAACGGTGCGCACCGTGCACGTGAAGAACGCTGCATGACGAGGCTTCTCTGCGTATCGCTCGTACTGGTCCAAGCTGTCTTGCAGTTTGAGAGTGAGACTGTCGTAGTTCTTGCGAACGACCTCTAGTATCTGATCTTCGGAAGGCGTGGAGAGACCTTGGCTGGCAAGCCACGACTCGATCTTGGGAGAGAAGTGGTTGATGATGGCTCTAAAATTCAGAAAAATTAAATTTAAGCATTCCTGGATTCCTGGAGTCGTCTTTCACACTTTGTTTACATTGACTGGTTGACTTTCATAACCCACCTAACGTTTACAAGGCTGTTTGTTAGTTTCAGTGCACTGTCCTTGAATTCTCCCTCACTTGTTGAATATCTCAAAGCTGTAACAAAATTAAATCAAACATTTCATATTTTGTCATTCAATAATGTATATAGGTAATTACTAATTAGGTTTATGACGAAAAGAAAACTAACCCATCGAGTACAGATTATCAAACACTTGGTGCATCCGAATGAGTTCGTAGTACAGTTGATCGTAGCTGCTCGGTGAGGGTAGGAAAGTATCTCCGTATGTGATGAAAAGATTGAAAATGTTCACTACCTGAAATGATAAAAAAAACACTTGTAACACAATAGCACCTAAAATTAATAGAAGGAAACTTCAGTTATTGCGAATGGGATTAAGAACGTAGTGAAGAAGCACATCACATGTCACTCTTGTCTTTGATTGTTTCACAAGGAACAGGTTTGCACACACATTTTGCATCTCTTGCAGCACTTCACCCTGATGTGGGTGCGGAGAAGAAGTGACCTTGAGTGGCCAATGAAAGAGCTGTGCACGAACCACCGACCTTGAATCAAACTGATTTTGATTCACGAGTTTAGTGCTATGTGTGAAGAGTGCACTGCTCCACTATGTTCTCACTCAGCTAACTCTGTTGGTTTTATTTTCATAGAGCTTGTGAAGAGTGCTGAGTCAAGAATAATGTGCTAGCTTAGGGGTCGGAAACCGTTTTTGGTCAAGGAGCCAATTTTCCAAAAATTAATACATTAGATATTTTAGTAGGCAGCAGGCAATCTGTGGATTAATTTCACTTTTAAAACAAGTATTTTATGAACTCCTTAGTTCTCTCAACCTGGAGTCTGAAACTAATAATAGAGATGATTCTAACAATGAAGATCGTTCTGGACTCAAAGTTGAGCTAACTCAGGTGTTCGTAAAATAATGGTTTTAAAATAAAATCCAATCCACAGATCGCCTGCTGCCTACTTTAGTAGTTTATTTTGATATTTTGAAGAAGCCTCCTTGTTGTTGCCCCGCAGGGCGTTTTTCTTTTTAGAATTTCAACAATTTAAAAGTGATTCAAGGGCTCTAAAATGAACAAATTGAATCAAGTAACCTTCAAGGTGGCCGACCCCTGAGCTAGCTGCGTCACCTTAGTTTATTTGGTTTCTTGCCATACCTGTAATGCTAAATGGAAAATGTTCATCTTCTTTGCAAGATGGTTCTCGTTGGCTAGCAGGAACTTGAGGAGGGTAATCAAGGAAGTCCACAACTCCTTCCACTGGTAGTTGAGTCGAACTCGGCACCTCTTCTGATAGCAGAGAACTCGGTGCACGACTCCGACGCAGTGAAGGTACAGTTCCATCGGAAGTTTCTTCATCATGTGGCTCATTATGAACTCGACGAGCAGGTCTACAAATTATATTTACATTACCAATGTTATAAGAGCCATGATATCAATTAAAGTGGTGTTTAATGTCACACTATTTTGCAAATCGTTGAAGGATTATGATTATGATTATGATATGATCCTATGATTATGAATGATTATGATGATAAGGTAACAACGTTTGACAAATTCAGTGCCAGTTCAAGCAAGAGCCGATTCAGAGCAGGGCAGCATTGGATGACGTCATTTTTAGGCCCGAGCAACTTCGAGCAGCTGCTCTTTTTGGTAGCAGGGGAACGGCCATTTCTTGTTTATCGCGCCATTTGTAAATACATGATTACGGACATATTAATAAATACGTAAATTCTGACAGAATATCAAAGGCATAATTATTAACAATATTACAACTTGGTGTTGAAACAATACTAGTACTACTAAAAACACGTCACCACCTTACTATCTTTGTAATAATATTTTGCAATTCAAATCAAAATCTTCGTACTTCCCGCGCGAGTCACTCTGGCCAAAATGTCCGAGTAGCAATATCTGCTTGATCATGCTCGATTGCTCTGAACCGACCCTGCTCGATGGCAGCCGAACGGCCATGAGCATGCTGCTCGAAGTTGCTCGAAAACAAACGAACGGCCATCGCATGATCAGTGCTGCTCCGAGCAGCTTCGAGCAGACAAACGAACAGACCTATTGATGATGGAATATAGGCAGAATACCTTGAAGGTAGTCAGGACCAATTTAGTAGGGAGCCTCCCATCATATATCTTTCGACTGAGAAAACCGAAAAAAAACACACTGAAAATTAACTCAGGAGCGATGGCAATGAGACTCGAGCAAGCAGCGCAATTGTGTAACTAACAATGAGCTCATTCACAGTTATTTGCTGGAAGGGAAAGATGCACAATCATCTCACAATGAGGTTACACAATCACGTGACTGCAAGGACCTCTGGAGTAAAAGCCTAGAGGATTACTGCCGGAGTAAACTTGCTCGGACATGATTGCTGCATGGAGATACCTACTACGTACCTAAATAAATAATAATCTTCTTCTGGTTCCGACAATGTTGTCAGGTCAGACAGTGGGAGCTCCCACTGGGTCTAGGGCCTCGGATCTCTTCCAAACCGGCTGGCCAGGCCTGACGTTTCATCCTCCTCCTCCTCTTCTTCATCCTCGTCACCTTCCTCCAACTTCTCCACCAGCGCCCTCCAGATCCTCCTGTCCTCCCACCACTTATCTGCTTCCACTTTCTGCCACCTTTGCTGCCTGTCCTCCACGTCTTCTCTGATAAGACCACTCCACTTCTCTCTTGGTCTCCCCACTCTTCTTCTTCCCACCACTGTTTCTTCAAACTCCTGTCTTGGTATTCTCTTGAGATCCATTCTTTTCATGTGTCCAAACCCACGCTATCTCTCTCTACCCATCTTGTAGCTCAAACTTTCCACTCCCAGCTCCTTCCTAATACAACGGCTTCTCAACCTGTCCATCTTTGTTACTCCCTTCACACTTCGTAGGAATTTCATCTCCGCTGCCTCCAGCTGGCTGCGTTCCTTATTTCCAATCCCCCATGTAACTGCTCCGTATGTTAGTATTGGTAAGAAATACATTTTATACATGAGCAGTTTACACTGGCGAGGGAAATCTTCGTTCCACAGCAGCTTGCGAACAGCTTGGTAGAAGGACTCGGCTTTTTGAATTCTCGCCTTCACCTCTGCATCCACCTTCGCCTCCTTAGTTAGTATACTTCCCAAGTATTTGAATGCATCCACCTCTCTCAGCTCCTTCCCACGTAACCTAATTCTTATCCTCTTTCTCAATGTTTTCCTTCTCTCCATTTTCAATACTTCGCTCTTATCTTGGGTAATCTTCAGTCCCACTTCCTCCGTTACTTCACTCCAACGATTTATCTTCTCTTGTAGTTCTTCTCCACTTTCACCCCAAATGAGCACATCATCAGCATAGACTAAAGTTCTCGAATCTCTGCCCTCCTTTTCTTCAACCATTTTCAGCAGATCATCCATCACTATTACAAAGAGAGATGGGGACAAAACGCTACCTTGACGTAGACCTTCCTGTACCCCAAACCACTCTGATCTCCCTATGTCTGTCTGTACACTGCTGACACTTCTCTCATATGTACATTTAATCCTTTCAATAAGACCATTGCTCACTTCCTTCTTCCTCAAACTTCTTCCTTCTTCCCACACCACCTTTCGTGGGAGCCTATCGTACGCTTTTTCTAAATCCAAAAACGCCATGTACATCACTTGCCCACTCTCCCATCTCCGTTCCATTAACTGCCTTACCGCAAATAAAGCATCCATGGTTGCCCGTCCCCTCCTAAAGCCATATTGTTCTTCTCTTAACCCTTCCTCCACAAAACCTTTTAAACGGGTTAACCAATCAAATTCAAATAATAAATATACCTTCCTCCAATAATAAAAAAAATATCATAAACCCCTTACAAACCAATATTACAAAATAGAAATGGATGTAGGAATGTAAATTTAATTTAGCTTCCACTATTTTTTTAAGGGTACCTAGTATAATGTTTAGCCCTGAACACGAGCTCCTCACCAAGAAGTGTAGCGGCAAGCGGCTGCGAAGGCCTCATCTTGTCTGGTGCCAGCTTGCGATGGCGCATCGGTAGGCGGTGCAACTGCACCTTGAGCAACAGGTTCACGTCGTGCATCAGGGAGTTGGCGTACTGATCTTCAGAGACGCACGTCAGGATCAGGAAGCAGAGTTTCACGTTGCTTACGCTCGCTTCCGACTTTGTGTCTTGCATTACGATTGAGCTGAGAACAGAATACGTCGTTGAAGATATTATCTCTTGCTTTGCCAACTAAATTGTGGAGACAGTTTGCTACACTATTTATAAATCAATTGAACATTTTTGATTGATGTTATTGTTTTGGAACAATGTGACTTCCGACTTAGTATACCTACTCCTGGTTTAATTTCTATTTCAAATGTAGGTAGGTCTAGTTAAAGCAACATTGTAAAATTAAATTTTTGTAAAATTGTATTTTTATTTTGTGGTTAATAAAGAATATTCAAACTGAAACTGAAAAGTATTTAGTACCAATATTGGAAGAACGTGACTAGAAGGTTAGATGGCTGGGCGTATATGTCAATTGGCGGAGCGGTGGACAAGTCTGGCGTGGTCTGCATGGCGTTGAGGGTATTGCTTGGCGACGGCGGAGCACTGGTGTCAGTCTGGGTGTGTGCGAGTGTCGTGATGAAGTTGCGATTCAAGTGCACGGCTTCATAGAGCGCCACAAGAACTGCGTTGTTCGCTCTGAGAAACATCATGATTTATTATACAGATACTAATTCAAAACTAAGTGAATTTTTTTTAGCAAAGATAAAGAACTACATTTATTTTCATTTAAACTTTATTTTTGAGAATTTATTTATTTTTTCCGGCACATTGATGAAAATAAACTTATTTCGTTGCAAAGCAGCGAATGTTTAATGTTCAATTGTTTTATTTATTTATCCATGTAGTGCCTGAAAATTAGTTAAAAAAAGCACTGAACGTCTGTAGGACGAAATAAAACTAATAAATAACCCATTCCAAGCTATGAAATTATTTTCATTGAACTGTTCTGAAGACTCGTACAAAGCCTTATTTTATTAACAATTACTTTGGTGAAAGATATTGATAAAAATCGATTAAAAAGCTCTTCAAGGCCGTTCACTACTCAGCCGTCTTACCCAGTGGTTTAGACTTCACTGATTGTTTACCTGTAATGAGGTAAATAATCTACCTGATCTGCTGTGTTCGTACTCCGCCCTCATCAGAGACAAACATATTTCCGACAATGTTCGTAATTGACGACAGCCAACTAGCGGCTTGGGGTTCCGAATGTTGCACCGTGAATTGACGACAAAACTCCGTAAGGCTTGACGTGATCACCTGAAACATAAAAGATAAGATATATTCACACAATAGGTGTTTTGCAGGTGTTTTTGAATTCGATTATAGGTTTACATCTGGCTTCAACCTAATAATACGTCTATGCTAGAACCCCCATACTAGAAAGAAGTTAAAAACCAAGTAGATATTTACAGTAGCCAGTCCTAAACACTACAAGCCCATCACTAATTATTTTATGGGTGAATTCCAATAGACTCTGCTCTGTTTTTGCGACCATGGTGGTGTTTATCGAAATCATTTTTTGCAACTAGTCCACTGGCGATGGAAGAACAAGTAGGATGTGAAGTGGTTGATGATGAAGGGGATGGCCAAAGGAGGTGGTAATGGCCTGCACTTTCTAAATAATTGTCTCTTGACTGAGGGAATTCACTGAGGAAAACCCTAGACATGAAAGAAACCTGCTTTGCTCATCCAAGACATAATCATTATATTTATATTGTTATCTGAGCTTATTGTTGATGAGACCGATGAGACAGCAGAATATCACAACAATTACCTGACCATATCCGTTGAGTGCCAGCTCATTATCTAAAATGGACAGTTTTACAATGTATGGGTTGGCAGCTTCGTGCTTCCTGTAGTTGACAAGCAGCGTTAGAAGTAAGACAGCGTCGTGACCATGCAACATCCGTGTGGACGATTCCGGGAGAAGTTGCACGAGAGATTCGAACAACGAGTTGATCATCGCATACTCCAACAACGTGTTTTGGCTCACATTATCAGTGCCCGTTGCCAGAACAAGAAGTAGTTTCAGAGTTAGTGCTTTGAGACTCGAAGGAAACTCTCCTAGAAGACAAATTGAGATTAAAAATTTTACTATAGACAAAAATAAGGATAATATAAGGATAATATAAGGTAATAAGGTACCTACATTTTCCTGTAGTGTACCTACCAGTTAAAAAGTTGGAACAATGATCCAGTAGTAGTTGCATCATTTGCTCAGCTACGTCAACTCCCATGAGAATGTTGATCACGTCGAATCCAACTTCTCCCGATGTCTTCTTGTAGACACTTTGAATAACCGCACATAGAGTCTACAAAAAATATATCAACAAATTAGCCACTTTTTGTTATGCCGTGCCAACACACAACACCAATCAAAAAACTTTAGCCTTATTTAACAATGCAATGTTGTCATTCCGGCGCTCGGTGCTATAAAGGTGACCTCAATCACTGGCCAATCAGGAGGCCAAAAGCCAAATGCCAATGAAAACAACAGTCGTCTTACAATCCAAGCGCCACACAACATAAAACTGAAAATAAGACTTTAGATAGCAAGACTTCACTGTACCTGCAGTGCATACACAACGCGGATGTGATGCTCGTGACCGAGCGTTGCAACGCATTGCTTGAAGAGTGTGTTGATGTTATCTTTCAAATTGATCAACTGTTCACCACTTAATTTCTGTATCTCTGACTCGATGCTGGACACCTGTCAAACAGTTAATCACTTTATAATCACTTTGCTTCCCAGTTACAAAATGAAGACCAGAACATTGGCATGTGCAGGTATTATTTCTAGGTATTATTTTTTATGTGTTACCTTCGGTTTCAGAAGGAATAATTCATCCCAGAAGTTTGGGTTTCCCAAGGCTGGATCTTCTCCCTAAGTAATTAAGAATTAAGAATTGTGATAACATCGACCTTAGTACATCCCAGCCACCTCTGCAGTTTCAAAACTATTCTCTACGTTTGACATGGAGCATGCAGCATCGAAACGATGTGACAAAAAAATATTGAAAGTTTATAAACTGTGTACTCAAGTGTAGTATTTCCAAATCGAAAACTCAGAACTCATTTTGGCAAAATTTTTCACATTTCCTAAAATTAAAAAAAAAATGTTCTGGGCAAAAAGGGCATGCAAACTAAGAATTCCAGACTGAAAATATTGATTTTGCCATTTCATATTGTCTAGGTTTAATGTTCTACTGTCTAAAGTCACACCTAAAATTTGTGCAGTAGTACCCTAGGTACTACTACTACTAGTAGGTCTAGGTAGGTTACCAATTTATCGTAATTTCGTTCATAATCATCACTAATTTAGCCTATAGTGTTAAGTTACTATTTATTATTGTCTAAGGCTGCAAACAAACGGGGCGATTTTCAGTCGCGGCGACTAAAAGACGCTTGCAGTTAGGTAGCATTGAGTCTTATGGGAGCGAACACACGAGACGCGCAAAAGACGCGCGTCTAAAACCCCCCACGGCGCAAAATCGCGCGACTGAGCGATTAAAAGTCGCCCCGTGTGTTTCGCCCCTTATACAATGGGGTTGTTCACTGCCATTTGCTCTCACTCGCAGCGCTAGCGGCATTAGAGTAGTCTCTCTCTGATTGGTTGGTCTCTGAATCCAAGATCACTGAATCAAACTCCCGCCAAGGTATAAAAATATTCCATTCCGTTCGGCATTTTGATTGGCTCTCTCTCGGCATTTTGATTGGTTCTTATTACGGTTAGGACAGCAACGCCATCTACAATAGTTTTGCGTGAACAATCCCATTGTATGTGAGTAGGTAGGTACCTAGTTTCAAATTGTCCTGACCCTACTATTCAAATGTAGTGTACTATTTAATTGTAATGTGTTTAGTAGGTACGTAGGAACGTAGGTGGTACCTATTTCTAACATAAAATAAATCAGTTTCTTGCCTTGAAAAATGACTCGTAGATCTGGACAACTTTTTCTTTTAGCTGCCGCTTTGTGCCAGAGCCACTTCTCTTTCTGGAAGCCATAGTTGTCTAGTGCATAGATAACATGAGGTGCAAATTCCTAACAAAAACAGGAGAAAAATAAATAGCTTAAAAAGGCATCAGGAGAACCATTCCAAATTTCCTTGTCATCTCGTTTCACTTGATACAAGCTCACTGCACACTGGAGTACTATCTATGAACATGGTAGTGATGCCTTATCAATGGACTTGTTCACTGCCATTTGCTCTAACCAGAATCGCTAGCATAGAATCTGCTTTTAAAAAATGGCGCCCCAGATTTGGAGAGATGGCAGTCAACTATTGTTGTTTTTATAAGTCTTGTGAACGTAATGATTTAAAAATTAAATGTTTTCACATAGTATTAGGTATATTAAACTAGTTCCAATAACTTACTTTTTATGCTAGGATACTTTACTTTATTCATTTTGTTTTCATTTGATATAAAATTCACGGCAATAAACAAAACTTCAATCTGTTGCCATAGCAACCAGAGATATTTGTTTCATTACAATTCTTCATGCTCTCTCTATTCGACACTAAAAGTACCTAGAGAGTGCGCTAGTAAATATAAGATGGACGCTCCCGCGAGTACAATCCTAGCGCATGCGTACATTTACATACAAGTCACTTAGATGTCAATCGTAACGAGTTCAGTAAAAAGTCATAAATACATCGCGAAATAACAGAAATTGATGCTTACCTCAGTGTCAACAATCAAATACAATTGGCATATTTCATTACAGCACACATTCATTCAAATTCTTGTGAAAACGAGTTGTCTATTCACCAAAAGCAGCATTTGACAGATTGCAGTTGTTTGAACGATGCGTCAAGAAAAATGTGTGTTCAGAAGGCCGTGAGAAAAACAACTTGCATCTGTCAAATGCTGCTTTTGGTGAATAGACAACTCGTTTTCACAAGAATTTGAATGAATGTGTGCTGTAATGAAATATGCCGATTGTATTTGATCGTTGACATTGAGGTATTCATCAATTTCTGTTATTTCGCGATGTAATTATAACTTTTACTGAACTCGTTACGATTTACATCTAAGTGACTTGCCTGAACGCGCCCTGTGCGCATGAGCACAAGTACTCGTGGTATAGATGCTAACTTTTTCCGCTAGGTGGCGTTTTGCAACTTTTAGTGTCGAATAGAGTGCATCAAGAAGGCACTGATAGTGCAGTGCGGTAACTAGGGATTTCGGCGCCCAGTGCAAATCTAATTTTTAACGCCCCCCCCCCCCCCCCCCACCTTTCCAGAAAACGCTATGTACCCAACCAGTGATGATTTCAGACTAGAATGCAAAACAGTGGTCAAACAATTCCACGGCCCTTGACAATGACAGCAAGGAGGGGCCTGGGGGGGGGGGGGGGAGGACCTCCTAAACATGCGAGTCCAGGGCCCTGAAACGGAACATTTTGATTTTTTTTATAGGATTTTCATGATTTTTAATTATTTTTGACGTTCAATTTTACTGAAATTTTTTTCAGCAGAATAATTTTTATTTCAAAACTTTATTTCTAAATTCTTTAAAGGGCAGGGCGCATTAATTTGTGAAGGGGGGGGGGGGGAGTTAGACCTCTTGGGTATGACTGAAATCATCACCGATATCAACCATGCCCCGCAGGGCGTTTTTTGTGTTTTTAATACGCAAAAATTAATTTTGGGTGCAAAAAAGTTATTACAAAAAAATTGGTTTCCTGGCGCCCCCTTGTTGACGGCCCCTGTGCTGCCGCACCATCAGCACACCCCTTGTTACGGCCCTGAGGATCAGTGCTACTGCTAGCGCAACCTGTAATAGCTTTGCGTGACCAAGCCCATTGATATGAGGCGACAAGGAAAATAGAATAACCGCCCTGGGATTTGTAATTTGCAACTAGGTATGTAAAATCATAAATGTTATCAACAAAAAAATCTGCAGTATATTATGTTCAATAGGTAGGTAGGTACCTACTAGGTAGTAGGTAGTACTACATTGTAGGTATGGTACTAAAGTTGAAAGCATAAGGCAACCACCACAAAGTTTACAGCTCTGCTCTGCAGAAATAAACGAGATTCATTGTTCGAACTCAGTAGGACCTAGGTGGGTCAGATGATCGGAACTGCTCCAAAGGTGATTGTTCAGAGCAAGCTCAACGAACAGGACCCTTACCTAATATCGCTATATTTCAGTAGCACTGTGTTACTGTAGCACGATCGACTAGTAGTTGCCATGGCGACAATGTTAATTCTTATGGATAAAACTTTTAAAACAAAAGTTGTGCTACAGTAACACGGTGACTGAAATATGGCGATATTAGGTAAGGGTCCAGGGATATACCTACCTACCTACTAACCTACCTATCCTACCTACCTATCCTTCCCTTCTTTCTAGGAATCAGATTGGTCTGGACATGTAACTTGTTCAGATATTATAAAATTCCTAACTGTTATATAAAAAGGCTAAAGAACTAGTAGAAGGGTAGGTACACTCCCCCAAATAATAAACGGTACTCGAAAGAAAATGAATTGACTGATTAAGGTTTGATGGCATCATCCCATGAAGTCATTGCTAACGCATTATCTAACTCTTTTAGGTGAGCTCTGATTTCATTGATAATAACAAGGATTGATTGTCAAGGAACCGGCCCAGCAGCCAATACGTTTTGTACCAAGTACCGTTTATTATTTGGGGGAGTGTACGTAGGTAGGTAACCTAGAGTAATGACTTGATGTTGAAAATAGGCGTGTTTACTGCAGTGAGGACATTAGCCGATTTTTAGGTTAAGATTTAGTCAAAACTCAATTTCTGGCCTAATCTTACTTTTATCTCACCTTTATACGGATCACTGATTTAGCACTTAGGATTAGGCTTCTTTTATTTTAAGAATTAATATTATTTGACAACAAAATTAATAACTTCTACATGACAACGCACTGAACGTAGGATGTCATCAAAACATAACATCTCCTCAATCAATGATGCTATCTTCACACTAGTAGTGGTTGTTGTTTGATTGTGAATTTATGACAGCTACTGTCAGTGACGTTTTCCTACAAACATATTTATGTCATATATTCCTTCCTGCTTTGGTAAATTTCTTTGTAATCAAAACAAATAGTAGGTAGTGGTGATGTTATTGTTGTTTTTGTAGTGCCGCACCTTTACAGAATATCTTTGATACAGAAGACCAGTTGTTTTCCTGAAGTGAGGTTATAATCACACGATTCCTTATCATCATGTCATACGCTTTGAAGAAGTTAATACTCTCTCCGTCTGCAAGGTATGAAATCTTACAATCATATTACAATAGTTCAATAAGTTTTGCCACTTTAATTTTTACTGATTGGCTTTTATTGCAGGTTGAGCGTACTACCACGGTTGACTGTTGGAGGATGGGCCTACACATGTGATAAGAAAATCAAATCTGTGGCAAACTCAAGTTCTTATTCTCATTATAGCAAGTCATATGTGAAACAGTTTGCTTCAGTTGCTGGGGCATTGCTTGCCACATACGGCATTTATCATTTCATTGATGCGAAGAAACGTGCTCTGACAGCTGCCACGTACACACCACATCATCACATCGGGAAATACAAAGCAGATTTGCCGTATTATTCACTGAAACAGGTCTCGGAACATTCTGGAAAGAAAGAAGGAATTTGGGTCACTTACGGCGAGGGTGTTTACGACATATCGTCATTTGTCGATGAGCATCCAGGAGGTGATCGGATTCTAATGGCTGCGGGGGGTGCTTTAGAGCCCTTTTGGATTTTATATGGTGTCCACAAGGAACCTAAAACACTTGCCATTCTGGAGAAATATCGCATTGGTACAAAATCAATCTCATTCAACGTGAAATCCTAGACCCCCTCTTACATTGTAGGTATTAATGAAGGTAACTCTTTCTCATCTAGGAAATTTGACTCCTGAAGAAGTCTCAAAAAATAATAGCAACATGGACATGGAAGATCCATATAGATTGGAACCTCGACGGCACCCAGCATTGAAGGCCAGCTCTGTTAAGCCGTTCAATGCCGAGCCTCCTCCCTCGCTGCTTGTTGACAGTTTCATCACACCTGTGTGAGTGTTTCATTTAAAGTTGATCGATATTAATCCAATTAACTTGAACTTAAAACAGCATTGAAAATCTTTTGTTGTGTTTTGTATTTTTTGCAGAGACTTATTTTATGTTAGAAATCACCTGCCTGTACCAGAGATAGACGTTGAATCATACAAACTCGAGATCTATGGTGTTGGTATTAGACCACATACATTGACATTGGAGCAGTTAAAAAAGAACTTTACTAAATATACGGTAACAGTTGCCATTCAATGTGCTGGAAACAGGAGATCAGAAATGTCAAAGGTAATGAAGTAGTACTGATAATAAAATATTTCTCTAATGTGCAATGAATGTGAAATGTTGTATTATACATTTATTTTTTGTGAAACAGGTGAAACCTGTGAAAGGCTTGGACTGGGGTCACGCAACAATTGGTAACGCTTCATTTTCCGGTGCTCGTTTGCGAGACGTTCTAAAAGCATGCGGTTTGAAGAAACGCACGCAAGGCTTGGAGCACGTTCACTTTGAGGGTCTCGATGAGTATGGTGCTTCCATTCCTATTGAGAAGGCAATGAATGCCCATGGCGATGTCTTACTTGCGTATGAGATGAACGGTGAACCACTGACACGTGATCACGGTTTCCCGGTGCGCGCAGTTGTTCCAGGTGTCGTCGGCGCTAGAAATGTCAAATGGCTTGGTATGTGAGGCAGAACATCCATTTCATGGAACTTTTTATTCTTTAGACTGGCAGTGGTTTTTAATAAACATTTGTCTGACAGGTGATATAGTTTTGGCTGGAACGGAGAGCACATCACATTGGCAACAGAATGATTACAAAGGTTTTTCGCCAAGCGTAGACTGGGATTCAGTCGACTTCACCAAATCACCAGCTATCCAAGTTCTTCCAGTCACATCAGCCATTTGCCAACCCGAAGCTGGGGCCAAGGTTCAGGTCGTCAATGGTCATGTTAAGGTCAAGGGTATGTAGATTCATTTTAATGTTTTATTTACATAGGCTTCCAATACAACAAAACAATTTTTACTTCTGGCTGAAGTAAACAAATTATTACCTACATTAAAAAATACCATCTTGACCTATAGGTAGAGCCAAGATTATATGGTGATTGAAAATAAAACGAAATATTAAATAAACAGGTTTTAGTGTGAAATGTGCATGGTTCATGGAATTTAAACCCCAAAACTGTCATTTTCCAATCGCGAAATAAAACGAAATACACTTTAATTCGCGAAATTGACCTAAATCGCAAAATTACCACAAAATCAGTGATTTTTCACTAAAAAAATTTTTTTTTTTTTTTTTTTTTTTTTTTACTTTTAGGTACTATAAAATTTGCATTTAATCAAGCACTTGTTGCGTCTAAGAATGGTGAGAATCCATCCTTTGATTAGCTGGAAAACAAGGTTGCAAACATACCTGCTAAATTTTACCCCCCCCCCCCCCCCCCCCCCAATCACAAAACCACCTGAACATAACCAGGCAGTGACTGCTTTAAGACGATGCTTCTGGCTGATGGTGGAAACATGGCAACCTTGCACTTTGGCCAACTACCTACCCCTTTTTACCTCTAGAGAGCCTATATATTTAGGCTCTCTATTTACCCCTCCTTTGCATGCCCATGAAGGGCCCACCCACACCACACCCCCAGTCAGTTAGACAGCTGACTGTTCTAATGATGGCTCACGCCAATTCACTTGCCTGTTTCTTATGATGCAACTTTATTTTATCATTTTAATTTGATTATTTACATTATACATTAGTGTGAGCAAAACATATTGGTAATAAAGATGAAATTCATTTTCGTTTTAAAGTTCAATTTTGTGTGTTTTAATGGCCCCACAAATCGCAAAATCCTCAATTCATAAAACCACAAAAAACGAAATTTGTGTTTTTAAAAACGAAATCACTGCAAAAATAAAACCATATAATCTTGGCTCTACCTATAGGTACCTACTTACACCACCTGTACATTATTGTTTTCATATTCTGTGAAAAACGTGTTGAAAATACAATTAAGTTTTAGTGAAAATTAATTGAGCCTTCTCGTTAGGATACGCTTGGTCGGGAGGTGGACAAAAGATTGTGCGAGTTGACGTAACAGCTGACAAAGGAAAAACATGGCATGTGGCAAAGTTCTCGGATCAGGAATCCTACCAGGCCCCTCGCCACTGGGCATGGACACTCTGGGAAGTGGATGTACCAGTTCCTTCAGGAAGAAACCAGGTTTGTTGATGAGGCATGCAGAACCTAAAGAAACCAGTCCTATATCCAATTAACATTATTTATAAATATTATTCAATATCGCACTTACCAGCAATGTTGGGAGCAATGTCCGTCCATCCGACCGGGTAGCTCAGTTGGTTGAGCTCTCGCCCGTCAAGTGAGAGGTCCCAGGTTCGAGCCCCGGTTCGGTCGGATATTTTTCACAACGCACATCCTTTCCTCACATCCTAACTCCAGCTGAAAAGCAACTCGTTAAGTCGAGTAAAAGAGGGTTGCGTATGCAAGTGCAATGAGACATGGTTAATAATCATCTTCTGATTATTTTTTTTATTTATTTTTTGGTAAAGTTAAAACACATTAAGTACCTACCTATGTTTCAAAACCTATTTACCCCAAAGATGACAAATGTCTAGTTCTACATCCTACGGTGTAGGTATCTTATCTAATCCTACATACCTACCTATAAATCAATAATCATATTACTATTTTGCCTTCTTGTCTATAGGTCGAGCTGTGGTGCAAGGCAGTGGACAGCAGTTACAACACTCAGCCGGAATGCTTCGAGAACATCTGGAACTTGCGGGGGGTTCTAAGCAACGCATATCATCGGGTGAAAATCACTTTACTGCCATAAGGCGCTCATACTGGGTTTTGAGGTATTGTTCTTCTAGGCATTATTCCAACTCATGAAGGAACTTACGTAGATAAGATTAGTACAGAAAAACAAGGTACACTCGTACCTTGTACGTCTGATTCTACAACTATTTTCGATTGCTGGCGGAATAGCAATCTGTATAATGCTCATGGCAAAATCTCATTGCTAGCGGATTTGCGCACAACTTTGCAGTTATAAAATTGTAACTCTGGGGTTTTATTCATGAAACTTTTTGTCGGTGTTACCATGGTGTTGTCATGTAGAAGGATTACGCTTTAAAAGGTGCTGCAAGCGCGAGCGATTTTGCCGCTTGTTGCAGGCACTTTTTGGATATGGTGGGGAAAAATGAGTTGATGATATGATTTTAAATTTTAATCATGATTAGTTAAAAGACAAATTTAGGCTTATCACTTAGCACATTTTAAAGTTTTTGCTTCGATAATTTGTACCTAATAATTAGGTAGGTAGTTAATTTTTGGTGAAGAATTGTATCTTTTCTTGTCTCGCTGGGTGCCGTATGAAATTTAATGACATAATTGTGCCAAGTGATAACCCTAAGTTTGTCTTTTATCAAATCATGATTAAAATTTGAGAGCAATTGGTTAACGGATTAACCCCGTTAACCGTATTGGTTACAGTCTCCAATCGTATTGGAAATTTCATCGTTTTGCGCGGTTTTTATTATTATTTATTTTAAAATGTACACTTACACTATAAGTACACTAACCGGTAGCAAAAATAGGGCAAGCCCCGTAGCACATGTGCCTCACTACTCACTTGTTGAATAACCGGCGCATAATGAACAATTAACTAATTAAAGTAGTACCACCAATAGTCCACGTAATTCAAATCAGTGACTCACAAATTAAATTACAAATCAATTAATCAAATATTTTACAACTATATTTTGCATTGTTGATGAATATCATAAGATTACTTTGTAGAAATACGATATTTTATAAAGAATTTACAATTATTTAAATGAATTTCATGCAGTACGAATTAAGTACTTGATTTGATTTTAAGCAGTTTCTAGTAGAAACTGGCTAAATTAGGGAATTATTCTTGATTATCTCTTTATTTAATCCCGTACCCCCACATTTTTAAACGGCTAAAATATTGTAAAAAAATCGGCCTTTAAAATTAAATCAATATTTTTACTTTGTAGTTTATATTACGATTTCTACAGAAGATATAAGTGTAATTTTGAAGCGTCACCATGTTATCTTATGGGAAACTTCAAGATTTCCTTTTAAGATATCTCTTAAATTAATCACGTGACACATGTTTTTCTTTTCGAATTTGCAAATGATATTGCTTGAGGCATATTTGAGGAAAATTTGAAGCATTTTTATTTAACACGGACTAATGATGGAAGTACTTTAAGAAGAAAAAATTAAATAGTGCTACATACTAATATACAATCAGACTGATCATGTGAACATCCTATCAAAGTTACACCCACTTATGAAACAATTTTTCTCTCTCAATTTTCTAAAACGGCTGAGAGCTTGTACCACTAAAATGTTCTAAATTATTCCTGCTATGCCGCCTAAAAGGTTTACAAATACCCACTCGGGTGGAGCGCTAGATTATGTGTCACTGACAGGTCTTGGCTGATCAAGCATGGTTCAAGGTTGTCGAATGAAAAAATGTACAATCAACGTTTTTACTAATATTTCAAAGAATTCTTCAACAAAACATATATGTAATTCCAATAAATTATCTGCGTTATAGCAGTTGTTTATAAAAATGGCGCTCCTCGCTGGGTTGCGGATTCGTGCAGAACTTATGCAGAGGCATGAATTTTGTGCTCAAAGCGAGTTCGGTGCTTGTTTTCGTAAGCGTGTCAGGTGGCTCCGCGCGAGTATTCGTAATGTTTGGAGCGCCAGTTCATGACCAAAGTTAATTTTCGTGAACTATCTCTAGTAGATCATACGTGGAACCAGGGCACCAGCCATGGTGCTTAGCCTTCACAGTAATTCATACAAATTTGAAATTACTCATTAAACAATTACCTCATAAAACAGCAGAAAACCATTATACCTTATCATATGATCCAATTATATGCTCTTAATTCCACTTTTAATTCATATTTGCAGTGCAACGTCGCCAAGTTATTTTAAATTTCTCGCATTATACATTTTCTTTCTTATTTGGCCTATATGTATTTTGGAATGGCGATCTGATTCTAAAGAGTGTTTCTTTAAATTAAGACTATTATCGAAAATCTGTCATTCCTCTTGCGGTTTATTCCTTGGCGATTTCATGTCACTGTGTTATCTTATGGGGTTAATGTGGAACTTCAATCAAGAATATTTAATTTTATCATACGGTTTAGAGGTGCAAATATCATTTGTTAGTTGGATGTTATATGGTTTTATTAATCGTTGGAATGAATTACTTACTACCAATTCTCGTTTCTATGAAGTAACCCTGGAACCCCCTTTATCAGTAAATTTGTCAACTCTCTCTGTAATAATTTTATGGGCTCGGTCTCAAGCTATCCTTTTGGCTATACGGTATATTGTTGTAAGCAGTTCCTATTGAATTTTTGTGTTGTACGTAGCAGTGGCGGCTCGTGACTTCATTTATTGGTGGGGCTGCTAATTTATAACGAGTAACGACGCTATTCACACATAGAAAATTGAAAGTCAGACAATCGCGCAACTTACCTTATTTGTACAGGAACTTTGCTCTCCCCTCTCTATGCGTTGCAAATAGGTAGTACCGAACATACCTAGGTACCTGATTATTACTTTCTTATTGAAGTTCGGTACCTATCTCGTTTATTATTAGTTATTTGTGAATTGTTCAGACGTTTGATTTCAAGCTTTTGTTCCAAAGGTAAACTTGAAAATGAAGTCAATAGAAGAGTCAATATAATGATCAATAATAATTTGCACAGCATAACATTATACAAGATTATACTATGCACACGACACCACGTCTAGTTTCAAGCAAAGTCTTGCCATAACTGATGAAAAACACTAAAACTATGAATCATTTTCTCATAAAATTCCAAGCGCTCCTTAGTCAAAACAAACTGTCGCAATGTCATGCATCTCGCTCGCCTACGCGCTATTGTCGAACTCCCGATCGTGCATAGAGGGCTAGGACGGATCAGCCCCGTGGAACGATTTGTAGTCTCGAGTGAGTTTCGGGTGAGGCACGATTACACAGCACGATTTTGTCATTCTTAGCTCGAAGAGACATGGAGAATACTGCTACTAGTGTAAACGTCCTACGGGCTAGCCCCTAGCCGAGCCGAACTGAACCGAACGTCCGACACGCAGAGGCGGGAGTTTGGCCGAGAGCAACGCGCGTTTATTTGAATCATATTTGACTACATCCAGTGGCCCCTGATGTTAAATAATTTCACTAATTTACGCCAATTAACAAATAATTTTGGAAAAAATGATTTCTCATACAATAACATTACTATTTAGAAAAATATTAAATACTTAAAAAAGTGATCCTTAAATATTCTTGGTGGGGCTTAGCCCCACTAGCCCTTATGGACGAGCCACCACTGGTACGTAGGTGTTATTATAAATTCATTTTAAAGAAAATACGAAAACCGGAGGTAACCCGACGTAAAACTGCTTTGTGAATACAACCCCTGGAATAACTTCAATCATTGTTCATGACACAAAAATGGTTTTTCCAATTTTTCAATTCCAAACTTTAATCTACATTCTACATAATATAATATTAGGTAGGTAATAGGTATACAAGTTGAATTCAGAATTTGGTGAGCTGTGGCTGATTATAACATATCGATGACATTTAGCAACACAATCAGCTAATTTCTTGGCCGACAGCATTGCCAGAGAACATCTCTGGCCATAGAGATATATACTGGACACCAGAGATGCAATTTGCATTAGCTCCACCAACTTATTAACATAACTGAACTATGTAGGTAGGTACTTAATTTACAATTGATATTTCAAAACTTTGTCTCCAATTGGAAGTATTTAAATTTAACATTTCAAAAATTTAAACTAATATCTCTAACTTTAAAAAAAATACATTCAATAAAAAAAGAATTATTAATAATCTTATTCATCAATATAGGTTTATTTTATAAAATAAATACATCGCATTTATGGAAGCTACAAGTAGAGTATAATAATAATATGTACAAGGAAATAGCCAAATAAGTATGCAGTATTGGTAATGAAGCCATTTTAACTTTTAAGTGATCACCGATCAGTGATCAATCAGATAATCAGATCAGATAAGCGATCAGATTTTAAGTGGTCATGACATGACATTAAAAATAAGTAATATCAACTCAGTCAATAATTAATATCCTATATTCATAATTCACATACAGTCTGGACAGCCTACATCTGAACTCTCACCTGATGGAGCCACCGTCAGTTATTCTGTAAGGTGGAGAAAGACTTCATTGCACGCTCACGTTGCCATGTAGTCTTTCTCGGCCTAGCAGAATAACTGACAAGCATCCGCATTCTGTTGAGAGTTCAGACATACGTTGAACGAACTGTAGGTGAGCCTATATGAGCCTGTATTACTACCTACATAGGAAGATACAAAGGTGCATTTACACGTAGGCATAGTAAACAAACTCTGAATGATGAATTTTCTTCCATATAAAGGTAGAGGGTTTGGCATTATAATGTGGTTTGATAATTGTAGGATCGTATATTATAATGAAATGAACGAAGAGGGCACATCTAAGTCCGGGTTAGACCCACGCATATATTATGCCGGGGAGCACCAACTTTGGATTAGCTGACTATCGATCGATAGTTCGGGCCACACAGCCTATCCATCCAGTTATCGCAAATTCCACAGCCAATCTGATTCACTAACTTACTTCCACCAAAAGGAACCCGCGGCTGGAACCGGTTTTTGGCCGAGAATTTGCATTGGTTAGTTTGCGGGTTGATTTAAAGAATAGAGATTTCTCTAATCTGACAGTTTAGAACCGTTGTTGCGATACCACAAGACCTGAACTGACCGATAGTGAGTAGCTGGAAACGGAAGGTTTGCTTTCTGCACAACTCTGAACTAAACGACAATAAACCAAACCGTTATTGTGATAAACTTTTGCCTCATTTTGCAACAAAAGTTTCAGATTCCAGCCTCGGGTTGCAAACCAGTGTGATACCCACTTTACTTTGATCCAAAGTTTGTCCTACCCAGCCTAATATATTCGTGGGGAGAAATACATGTAAACATACCAAATATCTTTAGTCTTCAATAATTTAAAAATCTCTCTCTTCAATTTTATGAGTATAAGGCCAGGTAGGACCAACTCTGGATTAAGTTAACTATCGATGGTTAATTAATGAATCCAGTTGGCGCGAATTCCACAGCCAATAGGATTCACTAAATTCCACTAACCATCGATAATTAACTTAATCCAACGTTGGTCCTACCCGGCCTAAGGAAAGGAGAACTTGCCGGTAGGAGGTACTTAGTTACGAATTGTTTTAACTTTTAATGTTGTTGAAATAGTTTTATTTTGTGGCTCAAAATGTAATATTTGACCAATGATTTGACACAAGTCTGTTTGTGTGTTTTTTTAGCGCTTTATATTGTTATGTGATCATATCAGGGATTATTGGGCACGTTTTATATTGTTTTTTATATTCACTACTCTGTCAGAGATCTTCGAAAGTCTCAGCTTGCCATGGGTAGGGTTTAAATGAAATTGTTGAAGTTATCTTGTTATGAAAGAAAGCAATAATTAAAATAAAATTATTATGTAGAGGAACTTCATTGTTTCTAAGACATTATTTATTTACCCGATTTTTATTCCTCTTTGAGACTAAGGAATAGGGGGAAATGAGTAATATTCTGTGCCCCCCAGGGTTGATTATTGGATGATGCTACACATTTTGAAACCTCACCTTTTCATTGTTTAAAACGTGAGTTGACAAGTGGGCCTAAAGCTACGTTTACAGATCCCTGTTGACTTACTGACGCTCGACGCTGTAATAGGGCTCCCATAATCTAAATGTGAAAAAGCGGGACAAAAAATTCCAGATATTAAATCCCGTGCGACAACAATGGGGGGTCTGGGGGGGTGGCCCCCCAGCCAAATGCGGGTCCGGGGCGCATAGCCCCGGGAAAAATTTGAAATTCATAACATGATTTAGAGCAATTCTACGCACTTTTGACAGGAAATAAATTGTGTTTCTTTTTATTGAACGTGCGTAGTTTTGTTTCCTTGAATAGGTACCTACTAATTGAGCGAGCGAAGCGAGCGTCTCCTTTTGGCTCTTTTGGCACGGACCTCTGTTTTTTTTTTGTTTGTTTGTTTGTTTTTTTTCTGTTACTGACGATATACAGGTCAGAGTTTTTCTTCGATCGAGCTGAAATTTTGCACACATGTACGTAACATTCTGATTGTTGCAGACCCTAATTTTTTTGAAATCCATTGATTGGTTCAAATTTAAAAAAAAATAACTTTCGACTGGTTGTTTCGATCAAATTGAAATTTTGACAAGTCATTACCCCCAACATTGTACCCAATCAAACAAAGTTTCAGCCAAATCCTCCCATTGGTTAAAATTTAAAACCATCTTTCCTGTGTTTTTAGACATTTAAACTAGAACCGATTGAACGATCAACTTATAAACTCGCATGATGGTTGGGACCAACATTATCTGCATTTTTGACAATTTTCATACTAATCTGTGTTTAAATCCGAAAGTTATTGACATTTTACGGACTTTTTGCGTGTTGGCTGTCAAATTCACGGCGACTTCGACTCTTCAGTTCAAGGCAAGGTAGTTAGAGCAGAAACTTTCAAACGCATATGAAACTGATAATGACCATTCAACAGTCGATCTGATATTGTGTAGATACACTTATATCATATGAGTGGTCTCAGGTATATTTTTTGAAGGAGATCCTGTGATTTTTGAAAATTAACACGGAACCGTTCAATCATAAAGGTTCAATCGATCAACTTAAAGCTTTGCATGGTTATTTGGACCAATATTTTAGGAATTTTTTGAGATTTTTATACCAATCTGTGGCGAAATTTTAGAATTATTTCCTTTTAATGACATTTTTGATAGACCGGTTCGAGATGTTGCGCGTATCCGTGCTCGCTCATCAACGCGTTACTCAGAGCGTTTTCCTAGTTATTATCATGTACCTATTACCTACTATTTTAAATGTCTCCAAAGAGGTTACGTTTGTTTTGTATAAAAGATGAGGGATAAACCAAAGGAAGTCAATGACAATCATGATTTAGATGATATTTATTATTATATTTATTATCGATGCAGAGTGCTTTTAAATGAAAATGAGCGGGATTTTTGACTTGTTAGAAAAACGGGACAAATACAGGGTTTTTAAAATGTTGTGGGGACAATGGGACACTACCTCAAAAGAATTGACTGTCCCGTCAAAAACGGTACGGATGGGAGCCCTACGCTGTAAGATGAACATGTTTTTTTTTTTTACTATGAACGCAAGTGCTCGAGCTCTCGGCATTGAGCCATCCGATTGGCCAGCACCGAAGCACTGAACATCTGTTGCCGAGCTGTAAACGTAGCTTTAGTCTTTAACTTTTTCAGGTATTATACAATGCAAATGTAAATAAATTTAAAACGTGAAAGCTCAAGAATCATCAGATCAGAATTAAATGTCAAGATAAAAATTGGCTTGAAAGAGTGTTCAGATTGAGTGTAATAAACGCATCAAATTAATTCCTGAAATGTACAAGGGCGCAATGTGCGCAATGTGTACAGGGTGCAATGTACCATTTACAATTTCTGCATGAGAGTGGACTTTTGACAATTTAAAAGCTACAAAATTGCATAAACATCTCAGCTAGAGATGGGCAAAAAGAATCGATTTTTTGAAAAATCGATTCAATGGATCCGATATATCGATTTTTTTGAATCGATTCTGGAGCATTCGATTTATCATAAGAATCGATTCACTTGATTCGATCTTTTGAATTTTGTAACTACTTTAAAAAAATGACGCAATGTCTCCCTGACCATCGATTTTCGACCATTTTCCTACTATTATCTGATTTTTTCTTAAAATAATACGATCTTTTGAATCGATCTTTTGAAAAATCGATTCAAGAGGTTCACAAAAATCGATTTTTCGAATCGATTCACAGCCCTCCAAATATCGATATCAAAAAATCGAATCATGAAAAATCGATCTAGATCGAAGAATCGATTCAATGACTTTTTGTGCCCATCTCTAATCTCAGCTACGATCTCAGCAAATTGATACTTTTTGTGGAGATTTCAAAGAAAAAGTAGGTAGGTATTTAAATTTCCCACATTTTGTGTTCAGTTGGTTGGCAGCACTCAGCAGCTGCCATGCCATGCGTTGCCATGCGTGTGTTGTGAATCATATTTCGCGTGACTACTAGGTACAATTCTTTGAGTTCAGTATTATTTACGGGAAATGTGTTCTTTAATTTATATTAACTTACTGTTCTCATGAATATATTTCTTTATTGAAGTATTCTTGAACGGTTCTGACCAAAGGTTCTGACTACTGTTCTAATTTGCTGCACCATTACATTTTTGGATGGAATTTTACTTATAACCTCACTCTGTCAAAATTCTTGAATCTTCGAAGAATCTTCCAGTACAAACAATTGCTCAGAATAAATTATCGACAACTATTATTATTTGTAGGCATTACCAATTAGATTTGATTTTAAAATAGCACCATGACAATGCTTAAAACAGGATTGCTGTTTCGAAAGATTTTGACTGTCGCACCAACGGTGCTTCCTCATCGTATCTATTGCCATGGGCAACAACATTCTTTAAAGACCACTGGTCAACTGTGGATGAGATCCTGCAGATGGCATCCTCTCTTCTCCAGAATTGTTTCTAGAAGAAGTGGAACCATAGCCGTTAATACTGCTCCTAGCATTGCTATATCACCACGTGCTCAAACGATTGTAGGGACCTGGCTACTTGGCTGCAGTGGGATGGTCTTTGGGGCAGTAATTCTAGGTAATTTAGTTGATACAATCATTGTTTTACCAATAGTTTATAAGAAAATAATTGTATTTTGTAATTCAAGCAATTTAATTTGTTTTTAAGTGCTGTTAAAAATAAGTATACGTCAACTCGACAGGTGGCGTTACTCGATTAACCGAGTCTGGATTGTCAATGGTGACTTGGAAATTGCTCGGAGAGCAATTGCCTCGCTCCGAAGCTCAATGGGAGGCCGAGTTCCATCGCTACAAGCAGTTCCCAGAATTTAAAATGTTTGTTGCTTAGAATCCTGGGTCACATTGTACTTAGTGAAAACACTTGGTAATTCTAGTTTATGTGAATTAATCAGATATCTCCATTCAATTGCAGTAAAAATAAAGATATCACACTCGATGAGTTTAAACGGATTTGGTGGATGGAGTACGGGCATCGCATGTGGGGCCGAGCTATCGGAGCTGTGTTTCTTGTACCTGCTGTTGCTTTCTGGGCTTGTGGCTGGCTCAAGAAAGGCATGAAGCCTCGAGTATTGGCTTATGGCACTTTAATAGGCTTGCAGGTAATTTTGGTTTTTATTAGAAAAGGGACAATTCCAATTTTTCACGATTCTGATATGGTTCTTCGAAGCGATTCTTGTGATTCCGATTCTTGACCGATGCCAATTCTTTAGGATTTTTTTGTAATTTAATTATTTTATTAATATTTATTACATTACAATTTCAATACTTTTTGTCATTTTACACTCTCTTGTTATCAGTGGTAATATATTTTTAATATTTCGTTTCTCGATTCTTTAGGATTTAGTTAAACTAAATACTCTCTTTTTGAACGTTTCACAAACTATTTTTATTACAAATCCCTATATTTCGCCCTCTTTTCAGTGGGCTTTCAGGAGGGCTGAAAAGAGGGCAAAATATAGAGATTTCTAAAAATAGTTTGTGAAACATTCAAAAAGAGAGTACATACTATTTAATTTAACTTATTTAACTCATTAACAACAGCTATTTAGTATTTTCCTTAACAAAATTACTTGAAATTTGAAAAGAATTGGAAATTCTAGACCTATATGGGACCAGAATCAACGAATCCCGATTCTTCTGATTCCCGAGAAATCAGAGGAATCTGTATCGGAATCGCTAGTCCCTAGTCCTTATTAAAATTTTGGGTTACCTTCCTTTATTCATTACATAATGTATGAGTTTTTTATCACAGGGTCTTATGGGCTGGTACATGGTAAAATCTGGACTGGAGGATCGTTTCCATGGCGAGAGCGACGTGCCGAGAGTGTCTCAATACCGCCTCGCTGCTCATCTTAGCTTAGCGTTTGGATTATACTCGCTGCTGCTCTGGTCTGCATTGGACCATCTGCTGCCAGCGCAAGCAGTGGCTGGGGCTGTAACCAAAGGAGCCAGGCGTCTGCGGATGTTGGCTCACACCTGCAAGGGATTCGTCTTTCTGACAGCGCTTTCAGGTATTTGTCTCATTATCGTGGTTCATTCTTTAGTGTGCAGGCAGTCAGAACTCTGAAACTCTATTCTATTGAACAGTGTTGTAACAGATACTTCTTAAATGTTTCTAGATACAGATACCTACTTCAATTTTTTTGTAGATATGTACACCTAAAAACAAAGATTACCTAGACATAAAAAAATGATCTGTCAGATACCTAGGTTCATGACATGGATCTAGGTATTTTCAAAAAATATCACTCTTTTTGAAAATATTCAAAAAAATTCTGTCTGTTATGTTTGAAGTTATTTTAATTTTTAAAACTTTTTCTTTATTATAATCTGGCTAAGGCAGGACATATAGAAGTCTGCTTAATGTGAAAAGTTACAAGCCTTAAAAAAATGCTACATTTTACGATGGACGTCCAAAATGTAAAAAAAAAATATCTTGGGGGTCTATTGATTAAGCGAGAATTAAAAAAACGTCAGTAAAGAATCTGTTGACACCATGACTCACGAATAATAATAATAATAGAAAATTGTGTAAATGTGAGATTGGGACTGTGGAAGTAGTTTCATAGTCAATTTCTTTCCAGGAGCTTTTGTAGCTGGACTTGACGCTGGTCTCGTGTACAACTCCTTTCCATTAATGGCGGGTCGATGGATTCCAGAGGATGTGTTAGCGTTTTCGCCAAAACTCAGAAATATCACAGAAAATCCTACTACTGTACAATTTGACCATCGTATATTGGTAAGTAATAAAAGTGTATTTTTATAATTAAATACTGCATTAGGTCTTAATGTTCAAGGTAACTCTAAGATATCAATTTTATTTTTTAAGATGGAACCTATATTTACAAACCTAAACCTCGATTTACATAGAAAATTTGTGCGAATGCCACTATCATTTGCGTTAATGGCACATTAGGCCCAGTTGCTCACTTGGGCTTGAAATTATCGACAATGAGAGCAAGTGTACCTACCTACGCTCGCTTTCGTTAGGCTAATCGCTGCTCAACTAAGTAATAAATATTAAAAACCGTTACTTCAAATTTACATGTTGCCACCCCAGGGAACGACAACTCTATGTCTGATCTCCGGCATGTGGCTGCTGTCCCGTCGTGTTGTACTACCTCCCCGTGCCGTCCGAGCTGCAACTGCCGTTGCCGTCATGGGCTGGATGCAAGTAGTTCTCGGCATCTCCACGCTACTCCTCTACGTGCCGGTTCCGCTGGCTGCTTCCCATCAGTCTGGCTCGCTGTTACTACTCTCGTTTGCAATATGGCTCACGCACGAGATGAAACTCATCAAGCGTTTGCCTAAATAGGGAGTAGATACCACGGTGATTCATTGACAGTCTAGTATTGGCTTGTGGAGATGGTGAGTAACATCCACAAGCATCACATTGTACAAGGTCTTGAATCTCTTGAATGTCTGGCAGCAGCAACGGAATCGTCAATCAACTCTCGAGAGCTGAAAGAAGAGCAGCTCTCTCATTGGCTGCCTGCTGTCACGTCATTGACTTCCGCTCTATATGGGATTCGTGACTGCTATGCTACAGCACTGAATGCTTTCGCCGATGTCGGAGGCCGCACTGCTTTACCAGATTCGGGCATTATAAAGACATTATGTATTAATTTTGTTTAATACCATGCTCTGTCTACATATTTATAATACGAGAGCATCAAAAGCATATTTTTGTTTTGAATTAGGTTTCCCTGCAATCTGCTCAAATGTAAGACGATCTCAGCCGGGCAGGTGAAGAATTTGACCTTGGTCTGTATGTAAAAACGGGTCGGTATTGTTTGTCACTAGACATCGACGACAGTCTCTCAAATCCCCTAGAGCGGAAGTCAATGGTCACGTGACCTTATTTGCCTCTCTGCTATTCGGTCATACTCGAAAAAGCATTGAGTTACTGGAAATGTGAACTTCATTTCATTTTCATTTCATTTATTATTTATCACATCATATGTACTACATGGTCATACAGTTTTTTTATAGGAATCCTGCTCGTGACGTCACAGTGGTAGAAAAATGGAGGCTGCTATGGTAGGGGAAAGGTGTCAAAGCTCTAAATAATAGCAATAAATCATATTTATCAGATGAATATTTAACTTGAACATGTGTAAAGATAAATATTGCGTATTATTATTAGCTTGTACTTACTTAAATATCTTTCTTTCACAAGTAATCACTCAAAATATGAGATTTGGATTGCCGCTGTCAGATTTGTTTTTCCCTATACTTTTGTATAGGTTACTATGGCAACCTTTTCTCATGCAGGATGCCTATACACTAACAATTTTTTAGGTAGGTATCTCTTATGAAACTGCATTGCGTTTCATATTGAATGTGATATTCAGACAGAACTGCAGTGAAATTGTGTAATGTTCATTCACAATTTGAGACGTACTACTCCTTATTTCGCTTTTATAGCCAATGGCAGAGTGAGTAGTGGCCGCACTATGGGGCCTTGTTACAGCGTTAGATTTAGTGATGTAATATTCCCGGGAATTTATTTTTTCGGGAATATTGCCGGGAATATTCCCCAAACAGGGAATTTATTGGGAATTTACTACAGGGATGAGTAAACATTAAGAGAAAACATTATTAAAGCATGTTTATGTTACGAGATGTCATAAGACAGGGGTCGGCAATATATAGACAAGGGGCCTGCGGCTCCTTGGTGGTTTTTGAATGCTCTATTTTTCAAAAAGACCTGGAATCGAAAAATTTGAAAATTCGAAAAAATAACGCCCTGCGGGGCAACAATTGGAAGGTTATTTGATTGAGTTTGTTCATTTTAGAGTCCCAGAATCCCTTTTAAATTGTCGAAATTCTACAAAAACGCCCTGACGGGCAACAATTGATAAGTTATTATTTGATTCAGTTTGTTCATTTTAGAGTCCCAAAATCACTTAGAAATTGTTGAAAATCTTTAAAAAAACGCCCTGCGGGGCAACAACAAGAGGGGGGGAGGGGGGACTTCGTCAAAATAGCAGACAGAATAAACTAACATAATTCAATTGATTATTTTTGTGTACTGTATTATATTTGATTGCCTGCTGTATTATCTAATTTATTAAATTTTCGGAAATTGGCTCCTTCACCAAAAAAGGTTACCGACCCCTTTCATAAGATATCAAGAAAATTAGTGACAAAAGATGAATACTAAGAGGTAATGACAAACCACAAAATAAGAACATCAATCATCATTTCATTTAAATGTATAATGAAAAAGTAAATAACCGAGTGTCGGGAATATTCCCCAAATTTGCTCGGGAATATTCCCGCTGGGCATCACTAGTTAGATTACAATCAAAAGCATACCATTGTTTGATTTGTGAAACAAACTCGTAGCCTGCTATTTTGATAAAATGTATCATTATCTATCAACCTGCATGGCTTCATCAGCCACAAATTCAAATGCTGGCCATTTAAGAATAAAAAAATTCCGGAAAATTAAAATTCGTGAAATTTGCTTGAAAAATTCTATTAGTAGGTCTGTTCGTTTACCCTGCCAAAAGCTACAGCAAACTGCCACAAGCTACAGAGGAACGATCTGATTGGATGATGTGTGCTTGTGGCAGTTTGCTGTAGCTTTTGGCAGGGTAAACGAACAGACCTATTGACTCTAGAGTACACATTTGACAGTTTGTATGCAAGAAGTACCTAGCTAGAGATTATAATAGTCCACTAATCAATTAGTCAATTAGGCCTCTTTTCACAAGACTGACATTGTTAATTACTTATTGATTCAATATCTCAAATTAAGATCAAACATCTTGTACAATCTTCACTATGTATAAGGATTTTAGTGTTCTGTATTTTATCTGAGATCTTCCTTTATCATCAATTCAGAACACATGTTTCAAGTCTAATTGAAGTATGATGATTGATGGCTCACATGTGAAGAAGATGATGAATGATAACTGATAAGTAAAGATAATTTGCTGAGGTTTTCAATATTTTATTTTAAAAACTCATACATTTCCTAAGTGCATTATAAGTACCAAACCAACCTTTGGTGCTCAATCGCACTCTTACTATTTCTCACAAAGACTTGGGTATTAATTGCGTTGAAATAAAATGTATTACGAATTTTAAATATAATACACTAACAATTTAATTACTTACATAACTTATTAATATTAACTAAGTATTAACTCAACATTTCAATTAACATAAATATACTTAAGCTAGATTATTTATTATAATAATAATTTAAAGAATTTGAGCTTTGCATTGCAATAAGAACATTGCTCTTCATTCACAATTTTATTATTATTATTATTGATAAAGACAACCCCTTTTTGACATGACTCAGAAATAGTTATTATATTCATGAGGTAGTTTAATAGAAAGTTGTTAAGTAATTATAACTTCAGTAGTAGTAATAGTATGTATAGTATGTACCTACATAATATTTAATCGTAATATAATTTGTTCTATTAAATTTTGTGAGTTGTACCAAACTCCAGATAGTCTAATCCTGCATATCCAATTCTTATCTCTTGCCATAGTAACAATGTTCATTCGATTAAATACATTTGCCTAATCATCATCACATTTCACATCTTAGATGAAACTTTACTAGAGGTACCTAACTTAAAATTAAATAAAATGTAGCCGATGGATTAAAAATTATGGGTCAGGCTCAAAAGATCTAGATGGGTAACATACGTGTAGTTTATCCATGGGAGTACAATTAAAATGCGGTATGTAGAAAAGCAGTCATGATGACTAGTGTCTCCATTGGCAGGTTTTCTCTTGTGAACGACATTTTTGGCGATGACGGGATGAGCGCAAGAGTAATATTACAAATTGCAATCTCAAATAGTAAGTCCATACTTTTCACTCTTATGCTTACAACTCTATGGCGAGACCAATTCATGCTAATGGATACTTTTCTATGAATTCTGGAGCAACAAATACCTACAGACATTAAATCATCTCTATTCGCGTTTTCGAGCAAAGGGGGCACAATCTAGTGTGAGAAAGTATAAGTGCTGTAGACGTAATCGCTTTCGTTTCGGCCACTGCCACCATTTTTATTGATGTTGGCAATGTCAATGTCATTTTATTCAGAAAGGCAGTACAAGGCAGTACCTACCTACTTATTATCTTCGGAAATGAACCACAATGGTAAAGAATCTGGTGGAAAACATAAATTGAAGTCTAATCAATCACTACTCACAAGTTATTCCACTTCACTCACACTTCGATTCCGCACAGAACGGCCATGACACCAAACCAACGTCAACAACAACAAACCAATGCGCGTAACCATGACAATTGCGTGTCATGGTTGTTATAGACGCATTGTCAGTGCTGCCATCTGGTCAGCTCGAAAACGCGAATACTTTTCAAAAAATTTATTTATTTTTTACAAATGCAACAAAAAATCAAGTACGTATTGGTAATCAATCCCTTTAAAAAACTACCACAATTAATGTAGGTACCTACCTACAGATATTTGCACGAGTACTATTTCCAATGTTCAAAATTGGAACATGATACTCCAGTCGAATGAGTTGAATGTGTTAACAGCTTGTTCCTAAGAATTATTAATATAGGATCCATTTGTTTTTTCGCCCATTCCATAGTGTTTTAAACTAGAGAGCCAGGAAATGCATTTTTAAGTTCTTGGGCTGTCCTGTAGTAACATTTAAGAACCTACTCAATGTTTGCATTGATATTTTTACTCTGCACTTTAAGGTAGGTATTTCTTTTGGCAAACTTGCATGATATTAATTCTTCTTAATGATAGATCTACCATGGTTTATAAAATAATGATTAGGTATGATTACGCAATTTTTAATGGTACAAACATCCAACGTAAAACTGAAGATGGAAGGGGCAATTAAATTTGCATCATTGAAAGTTGACATGAAGTTGCTATCACGATGAACATAGTTGTCACAACCGTTTCTATCAATCGGAGACTATAATCTTCATGCTTAGAGTAAATAATCGACTTCACTCCCGATTAACATTTCGGTAACATTAATTAATAATTATGGAAATGCAGCTCTTAACGAAGTAAGTAGGTACGTACATTTGTAAGATTTGCATTACAAATTATGATTGTGGACATGATTTGAATCCGAGAGATTTGGAAAAGTAATGAATTAGGTACAGTGAAGGTTGACATTTTAAGTGTTCAACTGAGCTCATGAACATTTACGGCTATTCAATTGCCAGGCACTGCCTCCCATTACGTACATCCTAATGGTTTGCATTATTGTCTTTCCCAATAAAAAGTAAAGGTATGTATTAACGAAAGTACTTTACCTAGTTAGGTACGTTAAGAATTACTAAACTGTTAAATAAAACTTATTTTTGTCGTAAACTTTCACCCCGTTCTTATTAAATTACTAATGAGTACAAAATAAATCTAACTTTAAAAAAATCAGTGCATTGGGCAACAACAAATAAGCAAATTCAACTCAGTAGGTATGAATGAAGCATTAAGTTTGATCTAAATACATATCTCTTAGTTAAACAGTCAACAATTGATATGCTTTAAAACTGATGTATTCCGTCCGACTAATCGGGTGCTGTTTGCAACATTCAAACAAATGCAAACTTGCCGATTTGTGCATTGTCACGCCTACCAATTCAATTAAGCTAGTTCGTCGGATTAATATCATAAATTTGTATCAATATAAAACGATAGAAGGTATTCTGCTCTATAACCTTGAATAACCTGTTTTTTATCCAGACTTAACTTTCTACACGGGACATCTGTTCATAGTTGACGATGACTTGAACGACGTAACCAGGTAGAATCTTGGCTTCTTCGATACGTAATTTGTCACCGAGAAGTTTGCCGCCGAAGAACCATCGCTGCCTTGAAGGCTCTAATCCTTCTTGACTCTGAAATTAACAACACCCAAACTTTCAAGTTTCAGTATTTTACAACCACACATCAATTCAATTACTGCAAAGGACTATGACACATTCATTACCAACCCCGTAACAAGGGGTATGCGGGCGGTGCGGCAGCACAGGGCGCCGCCAACAAGAGGGCGCCAGGAAGCCAAATTTTAATGTAGGTACGTACCAATTACTTTTTTGCACCCAAAATTAATTTTTGCGTACCTATTAAAAACACAAAAAATGCCCTGCGGGGCATGGTTGATGTCGGTGATGATTTCAGTCATACCCAAGAGGTCTAAACCCCCTCCCCCTTCACAAATGAATGCGCCCTTTACCACTACTGCAAATCCTAACCATTTACAGCCTCACGCTTAAGACCAGTTGCTAATTATCTTATGGGCAGAATCCAGTCGACTCTGCATACTTGTGTCAATAAATCTGTAAATTCTTTTAGCATGAGGCTGTTAATGAAAATTTAGCTGTCATCAAAGGATACATGATTGTGCTGGTGGCCCTGAAAAGGGCCATGGACACCGTTTCGAAGGACTTACTTCCTTCATCATCGGGCAAAGACATCTTTCAGGGTCACCAGCACAATCAACGGATCACAATCGTCTGCACAACTGCATTTCATCAAAACGGTTCCGAAAACTTCCATGACCTCAGAGAATAAGATATTTTCCTAGACTCATCTGTTTATTAAGGTAATCACAACATTTGAAAACGGTTTATAATTACATTAAATGAGATGTAAAACACTAAAACGGCAAGTTTGCCAAAAACTATTATGCAAGAAATCAATCAGGCAGAAATTAATATTCAAGAGTAGCTAAATAGTGGGTACCTACTAGGGATGTCGGCGGGTCCAAAAATTAGGAATCGGGTACCCGTCATAAATACTCGGGTCGGAATCAGGTAATTGCCCCCCACCCAAAAAATAAATTATTTTTATTTTTTTTGGTTAATAAGGGGGCAGGTAGGGGTTTAGATAAATAAACACGCGGCACTTAGCTGCGTGAGAGGAGTGAATGACCCTTTCTCTGGGCCATCTGTGTGCTTGTCCTTGAAAAGAATTCGAGGAAACAGGATAGCCTGATAGGATATGTCATGTATAATCACTTGGACTAATAATAACATTCTTTGATAACTGACAACTTCAATCATAAGAAAACACGAATTTGTGCACCTTTTCTACCCACTACTCAACTTTTTCACTGTGGCCTACAGCGTGATTGAAAATGAAAATACAGACTCATTTTTCCCCTGCTTCCTACTCCCTACACATGATTTCACCCCTCCTGCCCCATTCCTCTCTCACCACCCATAGCAAGCAAGGTCTTTGAGCTACCCCTTGAGGCGCAGCTGATAACTGTGCGTAAACATCTGTCTTTCACGCTACACTCTTTTTTTTTTTTTTTTAGTAGGTACCCGAGTAATTGATTACCCGGAACCGCCCCGGGTACCCGAGTACCCGCCGACATCTCTAGTACCTACCTACTACATAAATACTCTGATTGCACCTGTGCGTAGTACAATAAACAAAAGCACTAACCTGCAGCTTCTTCTTAGCCGTTCCGATGGTATCTCTTGTAGTTAAAGACAGTTTTACATCCTGGCATGTAGAAGACAGCCTGAGCTTAAGCACAATATCCGATCCTCCGTCGGCCGGTTCCGAGCACTCGGCTGGTGAGTCCCGTCCGCCATCTTCCTTCACAATGTTGATTGGATTCGAGAGGCAGTAGACAGGTACTTGATACCGAGTTCCAAGCTCGTCGTAACATTCAGTCAAGAAACCTAGAAACAAATTAAAACATATCAATAATTGAATCCAGAAATAATCGAGTGCTCGTATAATCGAGCGTGATGTCCAAGTGTTGTCCATCCGAACAAAATTCCAGTCAATCGGCCAAATCAGTTAAATTCTATCTTGTTTTTCCGACGTCAGGTGGCCGTGAATCGGAATCCAAATGAAATTTTACTCCCAACGATCTCAAAAATAGGTCCGCTGACTCAATTTCTACAGTGTAGGGAGAAAGCCAATCAAGTGCCTACCTAATGATTGGTCCTACCAGCAGTAGTTTTAGAAACATGGTTTCGTGAGGTTTTAAAATATTATCTTCATCTCTAAAATACATCTGAACCTCAGAGGCAGAAGGCCCTAAGTCTATTTTCTCGATTTTGCGGTGCACACTTTTGGAATAATGTAATCAAGCTCTACTATTATTTGTCATTGACTGTTTATAAACAAATAAAGGTTGTAGGTACACTCGACAATTCATAAAACGGTATTTGAAAGAAATGGATTGTCTGAAAAAATGTGATGGAATCATCTGATGAAGTCTATACCTACTTACTCGTCATCTTCCTCTGGTAGTGTGTCCTCTGATTTCATTGATAATAACAAGGATTGATTGTCAATGAACCTGACCAGGAGGTCTATTCTAGAACTTTACATTCCCAATTCCACTAGAATTCAATTCCATACAATGTTAATCCTTATGGCCGTGGCTGAATTCCATCAGAATGGAATTGGAAAATCGTTCTAGAATAGACCTCCAGCAGCCAATCTGTTTCGTTCAAATCCCGTTTTATGAATTGTCGAGTGTACCTATATTAAGTATTCTTAGGTATTATTAGAAATTTAGAGCTCATCACCTCGAGGATAATTGAAATGGACTTTGGGCTTTCTACCTTTGAGGTACAGATGCCTTCGCAGTGCAACATGAAACACTTTATTTAAGGATTTTCAAACAATAGTGTTTTATTTAATCCCATTCGATAATTTTATAATTAGGGCCAGTCTTTCAATACTCTGCTAACTTTTAAACGGTTGATTAGGACTGTATTGTCATGGCAACGACCAATGACATTCCTAGAATGACTGTGTAAACTTAATTACCAACTGGTTTTAGCAGAGTATTGAAAAACTGGGCCTTAGTGAATTACATAGGTGATTTCCCAACTGGAGCTGTTAGGTATCGCATTTCACATTGGTGATGCCCAGTACACACGACGCATTCGATCGAATTCGATGCGCGGATTTTAATGTTACATTGTTCAAGGCCACACAAGGGCAATGATAATTAATCATTCTAGAGATGGGTTCTAAAATCCAAGGTCACAATCACATCCAATGTTGGAGGTGGATGTGTCATGTGTAGGTACTGGGCTGAAACCTGTTGCAAATAATAAGCCACTGGCAATGCCAACAACTCAAGTAGGTATTGGTAAGCTATATTCACCCCAGATGGTGACGGGGCTACCTAATTTCAGTTGATAAGGTCAAAATTATTACAAGTGTGAAGAATATGAGTGTTTATATTTTATAACCAATGCAAGGTAGGAGAAAAATATAACGATTGCCACTGTATTACTATTATTGAACATCGACCTTGAATATTTTCGACAACAGGTGCTGACGATTTTACATTGTTACCTATTCTTATTAGTAACATCGACAGAGTGAGAAATTGTTTGGAAAGCTACTTGCTTGGTCGGACCACACTACCAACCAAATATAAAACCATGCACAGTCATTGACGTTTTGTGACACAGCAAGCCAGTTGTTACAAAAAAAATTGCAATTGGTGTGTAATTTGTTACCATTTGGTACTGATATGTTGGCTCCATCAAGTATCGCTTGCGCCAACTCGAAATCCAGGGATTCTGCTGCTACCGCAGCAGCTCGAAGTGCATCCCAAATCTCTTTCCGCCCGTCGAAGGCTGGAGCGGTGTCCCAGAATTCATCGCGTTTGCTTCGTAGTTGACCATCGGTCAATGGCACATCAGATTTCCAACGAATCGTTTCATGGCACAGAGGGTGATTTTTTCTTGTACTACTACCTGTAAAAATTCGTGCAGAATAGGTTGGAAATTAGTTTCCTTTATGTACATAGGTACTGACCTAAATTGAAACCAGAATCTCCCTATTCCCTCATATCTGAGGGATATTTATAATCAGATTCTAGACCTGACAAATTAAACTACACATTTATTTGATAAAAACAATATTCAGAAACCGCCCTAAGAATGAAAGGTTACGAAATCATGAAGAAGGTGGGACAAGGAGTCCCAGCAGCAAGTGACTTTGTACCTGAATTTGGTCCAGAAATATGTGCAGCAGTATCTTCTACCTCTTCACTTCTACCTCTTCTAATGCCTAAACACCCTCCCATTCTATATTATGCATTGATCTTTGCGGCATTGCAACAATCATCAGCATGTCACATGTCTTTCTTGCAAATTACTGATCGACATTATCGTTCTTGACAGGCGGCGACTGCTTTATCAAAGCCAAAGGCCAGTGTCGGCGCAAAGACAACAAAAAAGATGACCGACTCGTTGAGTGGGAGTGGTCAAGTCATATTTGCTCCTCAACTGTTGGCAGCATTTTAATTTCTCGGAGTATGGTTGGTTAAACTGGCCATAGCAAGTGTGACCTTCGTTTTGTGTCTGATCAAAAGTCTGACGTTTATTTCGTTTATTTGAACGTCTTGGATTAGTGATAAATCCTTTCATTCTCTACTTATAGTACAATGTTTAGGCAAATAAATAAGTTAGGCGTTGCATTTATTGCAAGAAATCAAGGGCTCTTCGCTTCTTATTCTTCTAAATGTGGAAGTAACTCAAAAGTAGCTGTGGTGAGTTTTATAAATTTTCTTTCTTGCCTGACATTTATAGGTTAGGAAATCAAATTGCATGTCAAAGACCATGAACAGGAGTTGAGATTCTAGATTTGAGTTATTACATTTTACAGATTCTGTCTGGCAGTGGTGTTTATGATGGTAGTGAGGTTCATGAAGTCTGTGCTATTGTGTCTCACTTATCTCGGGCTGGATTGGAACCTGTTTTCTATGCACCAGACGTTCCGCAGTTACACGTTATTGATCACATTAAGGTACATTATACGTAGCCATTTCATTGATATTCAGTTCAGCTTTAACTATTTAAACCTCAAACAAGATGTCAATTTTTAAGCATGAATTTATATAATGCTTTATATTTATATGAATTTTTTTTATTTAATGCCTAGGGATCTCCTGCTGAAAACGAGAACAGAAATGTGTTGGTCGAGTCTGCTCGCATTGCCCGGGGAAATATCAAGCCGTTGAGTGAACTGACTGCTACTTCTGTAGATGCTCTTGTGATTCCGGGAGGCTTCGGAGCTGCCAAAAACTTGTAGGTTTAAAATACAATGTAGACAGTGCAGTAGAGTTGGCCTGCTTTTTTGAGTAATGTACACTCCCCCAAATAATAAACGGTACTTGGCCGCTGGGCCGGTTCCTTGACAATCAATCCTTTTTATTATCAATGAAATCAGAGCTCACCTAAAAGAGTTAGATAATGCGTTAGCACTGACTTCATGGGATGATGCCATCAAACCTTTATCAGTCTGAAACCTGCGGGATTTGGCTCAGAGGGTAGAACACAAAGAATCAGCAATATTATAATTTGTTTATTACAGAGAAAATAAATGTTCATTGATGTGAAAAGAGCAATCAAAAATTATGAAAACAATATTACGTTCGATACGTCGGCAGTAGTGATGATGTCGTCTGGTTTGTTTACTTCCGCGTAAACAAGTGGATGGCGTTGACTCTTGCGTAGTGTGTCCGGTGAACTCCAGTCCACCAGCAGAATGAAATGACTGGATATGTCACCTCCTTCAGCTGTGATGCGATGATGTTGTCTAATAACCCCTTGGTTACCAGGACGTCCAGCAGTCCGTGCACAAGGAGTGACCTCCTCGAGCAGTTGGATCAAGTTGGCTCAGGCTGATGACGTTCGTGGCTGCAGACTCGTCGGTTTCTCCCGGAGTTGCAATTCACTAACTTTTATACTTTAACATTTACTGACTTTAATGTTGAAACTGTTCAGTTGATCACTTGTAACTTGAAATTGTCTTAATGCGATATTATTTGCCTCAGCATTAGGCTTGAAGTTTTGAATTTACTGGGTTGACGTTTATACAAAAATGTTATTTTAATGTTTACCTTCGATCACATCGGCAATGTCTCGCTGAAATTATACTATGTTGCGTGCACAAGGCTTCACGGTTCGCGAGGCAGGTCTCACTGCTCTGAGAAAACTCCGACTGATGATGTTTGGCTGGTAGCTTGACGTTTTTATACCCTCTCACCTCGGTTTACCGCCAAAGAATATGATTGGTTGGTTTCGTACACGTGGTAGCTATTTTTAGGCATTCTGTCATTTCTAAAGCCCGCGAAACGACTTTCTTTCTGCACGTAGGCCCATGCTTTTCTTGGAATCACTGAAAACTAGTCTGGCTGACTGGTTTTGTAGCGTTATCACAATGACTGGTTCACTTGTTATTACGTGGTGACATCACAATTTAGGTAAGGTCACATACTTTTTATATGGATTCACTCACTTTCTTGATATAATTGCACATTGTTAAACTTATTTGATTGCTCGTTATATTTTTGTCTATATTTTGATTGTTGTTGAATTTTAAAGATTGTAAGTTTACATAATGATTCTAATTAATTACTTTGTGTTCAGTTAACCTTGACTCTAAGAATGCCATGCTACAAGCTTGTTCATTCTTTAAACCTACTTCAAGCAAACATTATTATTTTTAAAGTTAATTTTCTAACCTAGATAGGCCAACTTGTTACAAGTCAATTCATTTTCTTTTGAGTACCGTTTATTATTTGGGGGAGTGTACATTACTTGCCTGCTGATATCTCGTATTTCTGAATCAGTCTTATTTTTTTATTTGTAATGCACCACCTGCCTGATTTCTCTTTCTGTTCCCTGTCAAACAATTTTGTACTGTATTCAACGCTAAATCAGCTCTTATTGTGGAATTAATACCTACCTACTTATCTTATATGAATGTGGTTCACTATTTTATTTTACCCTCTAAAACTTCTTACTGTCCTAGCTTTTGGGTTCCATTCACATCCCATTATTATAGGATTAATTATTATTTAAACTTCCTTTAATAGTTTTATTTTATATATTTTTGGCAATGTCAAAAATATTTCTCTTTTATGATCTATCTATAAACCTTTCATTTTCTTCCCTGTTACGATTAGCCCCCTTGTGACGCTGCAAATACCATAAGGTCGTTACATTGTAAACAATTTGAACTAGCCAGCAGAAATAAAAGGATACAAATACTGCTGCATATTGGAATTTCCAACCTAGAATCAATACAAATTCAATACCGATGCACTGTTGGTTGGGGGAAGGGGAGACATTTTGTGTAAGCATCTCAGAATGACTTCCAATTTGTGTACTACATATTAGTTCTTTAAATTTGGACACAATTTTGTTTCACAATATTTAGGTTACTATGAAAAATGTTATACATTTCAAGGTGATTTTTTTCTAGATAGTATAGCATTGTATTTTTGGGTTTGCAAGCACACTTTGAAATGGAAGTATCTAGTTCAATCTTCTCTCTAATGGCATACTTTTCTACTTTTTTTAGAAGTGACTTTGCTGTCCATGGTACTGAATGTAAGGTGAACGAAGATGTCGCTCGTTCTCTACTTCTGTACCACATGGCTCAGAAGCCGATTGCGATGTGCTGCATTGCGCCCGTCTTAGCTGCCAAAGTTCTCAGTGACTCCAACGTCGCAATCACATTAGGAATGGCTGGTGAGAATTGTATTCATTTACTCATGTGTCTAGCAATGGTAACTTGGCATTTATGATTCTATTTGTGTGCACATGTGTTTAGTTATTATTTTGTTATGCGCTAGATGAAGAAAGTGGCATGTGGCCACATTCAGGTGCTATTGCTGCAGCGAAGAAGTTGGGCGCCAATGTCGTAGAAAAGGTATTGTATTATTTGCACAAATTTAGAGAATACGTTAATCTAGCAGCTAAGGTCGGTGACAGGCAAAGATGAAACCGCGCTAGCATGGGCCGGCCTATACCTGGCATTGCTAAACAGGGTTCATCTTTGCCTGTCACCGACCATAGCAGCTGTACTGTGGTAGAGAGGCCCAAAGTACAGGACTTGATATAACAGCCCTGTAACTCCTGATCCTTTTCTACACTCATGTTTATATTTTCCCCAAATAATAGTGAAAATAACATTTGTTTTAATAGTTTGCAGTGAAGACTCTTCCTTTATCTGACTTCCATCTCAAAGTCTAGGACCCAATCTTGGAAATAAATACCCCCCCCCCCTCTCTCTCTCTTCCAGCCCCCATCCCCAAAGCCAATGCCTTTCTTCTGTTTCAGTCACATTACAGTAAATAAAGTTATGAAAACACCGATTTATAATATTTATTGTAAAAATTCATATTTGTTATTCAATTGAAATATTTTTCACTCTTTGTATATTTTATTTATTTTAACATTTTGTTGTCCAACCATTTTGATGTATACTAGGTGTATTCAATCAACTTCTAAGACAGCATCAGTTTCTTGAAAATTATAAAGTACCTATTATAACATTTAAAAATCAAATTTAAAGACAATTTCCAGATTAGCATCGAATATGAACTATTGGACAACATAATTTCAGAATAAATTATTCTGCAATTTATTCTGAAAATGATATTCCATAATAATCCCCTAATAAAGAAGGTGATTTATTTGTGAATACCTACACATAGAGTTTATAAGTTTAAAAAATTAAAGCAATGTTTTAGTTTAATTTAAAATGTTATTCCGAAATATATTTCATTAAATAATTCAAATTGCATACATTGGGTCTATATTACAGGAAGTTGACGAGATTTGCTTCGACGAATGTAATCTTTTGATTACGACTCCTGCGTTTATGTACGATGGTAAATTCCACGAGATCCACGATGGTATTGGACTCATGATTTCCAAACTTGCCTCCCTTCTTGCGATGAGAAACAATGGAAAGAAATAGTCATGCTTCATATTCCTCTTTATGTTGGATTATATTTTACTTTATTAATCCTTGATAATGTATTCTGCACTTCAATATTCTTGTTCATTTACAGCATACTCATACTCAGGTAATTTGTGAAAATAATAAAAATATTACTTTTGAATTACAATGAGGTTTTAATAATTGTCTTTTCTCTACCTAGTTCAATCGCAGTGATTTCCCTATTTCTTGGCTGTAATGGTACTGTTTCAAATCATACCGCCAATAGGAAATAGTAATCTATACAAAAATACACATCTTATTATTCAGGAACTACATATTAAAACTTTGTTTTTTACAACTCATCAACAGTTTTGTACATTCCATGCAGTTTCCGTTTTTGATGCGTTCATACCTACTTTATAGTTCATTATCTTTTATTTACAAAATCAACAACAAACGATAACAAGTTGAACATTTGAAAAACAAATATTCTGTTCTTTATCTTCAAGCACTGTTGGTACTTTCAAGTTCATTTAGCAAAAGATTCCCTTTGGCAAGACTTTTCGCGCACGTCACTCGCAAATTATTATATTTTTATTATTTACACTTTCGATTTTAATATGGATCTCCCACAAAAACATAATTCGCTACTTGTGCCATTTTATGTGCCCGTGAGGGTACGTCAATTTAGATTCTCAGTGGCTGCCGCTGATTTGAAGAAGTGAGATGTTATAGCAGCCAGGAGTAGAACTCGGGTCATTTAGTTAGATCTCGTCAGTTGATATTGTATTCAACTCAAAGCCAGAAGTGGCTCGTCGAGCTCTTTCGGCGAGATGGCTTTCTTCACTTTCTCACGTTTATTTTTAAATGTTCGCGCCAATTTCAACTTGGCTGGTGATAATTTCGTCTTCTTCTCGGGCACCGTCGCCTCCGGTTCTTCTTCTCTATCGATCAACGCCAACTGTTCGATGATGTTCCTTGGTTTCTCTCCCCCTCGGAAAACAACACTCCTCGGCTCTTGATCGTGGCGACTTGCATTCTTGTTCACATAAACGACGTACAACTCCGAGTACGACGACTTTGTCGGCGTGTTTATGTCAGCAAAGTCACGGAAATTCGCAAAGAAATCATTTCCGTGTTTCTGCGGCCGCGGATTTGTACCACCTCCCTTGTAGAACGACGGCCTCCCGTGGCCGTTGTTCGAGTAATATGGAGAGTAGACTTGTTGGCTGTCGTACTCGGACGCTTGACTGTGGTCACGATCGGCGTCGTTGTAGAAAGTGCCACCTCGAATCACGCCGAAGTTGCCGGAGCCGAGAAGGTTCGATTGCGACGAGTCCGACGCCTCCGCGGTTTGGTGCAGGAAACCTATCGGTTGGAAGTTCGTGTTGGAGCGATGTAAGAGGGCAGGGCGTTGTGTCACTGGAGCTTGATAGAACTGATTGTTCTGTCTGGAACTGCCGAATGATGGGAAGAATGACGGGAAGAAGTGTTGACTCATTCCCTCGGAATCGTCGGCTTCGCTGTCTTCCTCGCCTGGCGTCAGATACTCGACGCTCGCCGACGCCGCCTCGGCAGAGGACGTCGCGGCGCGCTTACGACGTCTGTCGCCGCTCTGAAGTTCCTCCTCCGTTTTCCGCGTTATGTCGAGATCCTGAGGGGAAAAGTACTTTAGTATTTGATATTATCAGTTTAGGAATTATCAAGTTTTGTTGTTACAAAGATGCTGTGTGTCAAATTCGTTACTATGCTGATGAAGGTATGTTCTTTCGTTAGTATTTTATTTTCATACGTGCCGAAACCATTTGCCTACTAAAACTAAAGGATTTCAATTTATCATCTACACTCCTGCAGTACATATACTTTGCATACTGAGTCATCAAGCGCACCTTGTCGAAATCACGCAAAACAAGTTTGAACTTTTGCATCTCACGTTTGGAAGTAACTTTCTTTACCTGAAGAAATTGCAATCGAATAATGTGAATACCATAAGTATTTGCAAAACGATCTGGTTTACACCGGTTACCTCCCTATACTTTACCTCATTAGTATCCCGATTATCTTTGGGGGCAGATATAAACGACGCCAGGGTATAAGCGCCGTGGCGGCCGTCCTCCACTCGTTCAGTCTCCGCAGCTGAAAACAAAATCATTCCTCTTGAATGCAACACATTTGTCTCCAGAGCTAATCACAACTTTCTCACCAACATGACATGCGGGCGTGAAATCCACCGTTTCACTTCTGTTATTCAATCAACATCGCGCTACTGCAGGGCGTAACTGACTCTGTTGTGCGGGTAATCTACCTGTACGTGCGATATCTACTGTTCGGATCGCCTGTTGTGTACTTTCTACTAGGGATGGAGCGAACTTGGATTTTGATATCGACTATCAATATAATTTATATATCGATATATATCGATATATCGATATATTGAAATATCGAAATATCGAAATATTGATATGGAAATAATATTTAGATGTATAGGTATGGAAATATTGATATATCGTATGAATGTATTAAATTGCTCCTAAAACTGCTAGGAATTTCAAAAGAAAATGTAAAAAGAAATAACATAGCCGTTCCAAAATATATGGTCACCGGCCAGATAAGAAAGAAAATGTGAATAATCTGAGAAATTGTCCATAAATCTTGTAAACGCTGCACTGCAAATATGAATTATTTTGCCATAGTAGGTATAAACTTCAATTAAGAACATAATTGTATCATGCGGTAAGGCTTCAATATATCGATATTTCAATATGTCGATATTTCAATATTTCAATATATCGATATTTCAATATATCGATATTCAATATATACAGGTATCGATATTTCGATATTTTTTTGATATCGATATATATCGATATATCGATATTTTCTCCATCCCTACTTTCTACCTCCATGAATGAAGATCTTAATTCGTGTAGTAAGTACTGAGTTTAGTACTGGCAATGATGGCTTAATTTGATAACTGGCTTGTTTGTTACTTGAAGTTGTTCGCAGTATTCGCAAGTCACTGATGTAGACATGGAATGGAGTAATTTGGAGCGAATTTTAAATACAGCAGCTAGCGAAGCTCTGGGAAAAAGGAAGAAAGTAAGAAAAAGGAAAGGTTTGAGGATTTGGAACGAAGATATAGAAATTGCTGTCAAGGAAAAGCAAGAAGCTTACCTCAATTATCTTCAGTTAAGAAATGTTCAAGCAAAAGACAATTATAACGCAAAAAGAAGAAAAGCAAAGGATATAGTTCGAGCAGCTCACCGCGAATCTTGGGACAAATTCATCAGCAATGTAGAAGACGATGTTCATGGCAGGCAAACAGTTGCGTATAAAATTATGAAACATCTAAACAGTACAGAAAGAGATACTGCTTGTCTGAACATTATTAAAGGTGACCAATGGGTTGAGCATTACAAAAAGTTATGGTATGATTCTAATGCGACATCCTCAAAGACCGTCCCTCAATGTAACGCAGATGTAGATAGAATTACATTTGAAGAGCTACAGGAAGCATTAATGGCGTCAAAGAACAGAAAAGCGCCTGGTTTAGATGGAATTAATGTGGAGCTTCTAAAATGTGGTGGAATATCTTTCAAGGAGCGGTTTTTAAATTTTCTAAATACATGTTGGATAAGTTACAACATACCCAAGAAGTGGAGGGAAGCAAAAATTATATCCTTATTTAAAAAAGGGAATAGAAGCTGTTGTGAAAATTATCGTGGCATAAGTTTATTAAATACAGGTTACAAAATTTATGCAAAAATATTGAATAGAAGATTAATGAATATATCTGATGTTTTACTTTTGGAAGAGCAGAGTGGATTCAGGAGAGGAAGATCGTGTATGGATGACATTTTTACATTAAGACAAGTCATTCAAAAACGGGTTGAATTTAATCTTGAGACGCACATGGCCTTCATTGATTATGAAAAGGCTTTTGACAGAGTAAACCGTGAGACGATGTGGAAGATTTTAGATAAGCGTGGCTACCCCAAACATTTAACAGAGGCCATTAAGGCATTGTACTACGAGACGCACATTTCAATAGATATAGGAGGAGGTGGTTTACGTAAACTTGAGATCAATAGAGGAGTACGACAAGGGTGCTGTTTATCACCTAGCCTATTTAATATATACATTGACGATGTTCTGCGAGAATGGAAGAAACTATGTAAACCTGATATATATCTCAATGCTCATGAAGGTTTTAATACACTCCTCTTTGCCGATGATCAAGTAGTCATACATCGAACTGAAGATCAATTACAGAAGTCCCTGTTCAATTTAAATAGTATTTGTAAAACATATGACCTTAAAATTTCACTTGCTAAAACCAAGATTATTGCATTCAAAGGAAAATTCCCCGTTCGCTCAAAAATAGTAATTGACAACAATACCCTGGAACAAGTGTCGCATTTTAAATATCTTGGATATGATATAACTTATCTACGTGACAATGATATTCAGAGCAAAATACACAAATTTCAGCATATTTGTGGGACTATAAGAAGAAGTCTAAAAAATAAATCGCGAAAGGAGACACAATTAAAATTCTATAATGTGATGGCAGTTCCCACATTGCTGTATGGAAGTGAAGCCTGGACATTGCGTGAGAGAGACAAGAAAGATATTCAGGCTTCTGAGATGCGCTTTTTGAGATCGGTAAAAGGGTGTTGTTTGTTAGATAAAATCAGGAATGAGGATATAAGGGCCGAATTGGGAATGAAGGAAATCAATAAGAATATATCACAGTACAGGAGAAGATGGGCCGACCATGTAGAAAGGATGTCGAATAAGAGAATTCCCAAATGGGCCCTTCACTATGATCCGAAGGGCAGGCGCGACATTGGCCGGCCAAGGAAAAGATGGGCTGCACCTTGAGGACGGAACGGGCTTTTAGCCCAATCTTTGCGGGTAGAAGAAGAAGAAGAAGTTGTTTGCTTGGTACTCGTGATGAGACGAATGAAATTATATATGCAGTAATTGCGCTTTGTAACGAGATAAATGCATGGTGCTAACTTCAAGCTCTATACTTTAGACATTGCAACAGAGTCAAGCTATGATGGATGATGATAGATATGTCTTCTGACTCATTGAGTAGGTGACTTTGTGTTATCCCGAAGCCGAACATATTTGTTTATTTACTTATTATTTTTGTAGCTCAGAGGTAAAAGGGGCGACGTCAATTTTCTAGATTTTGCGTCCACACTTTTGGAATCATGTAATCAAGCTTTATCAATTGCAATTTGGCTAACAAATTGAAATTATTATCTTACAATACAAGTCGTGTCACCATTAAAAATATAAGATTGGCTGAAAGCAGAATTACTGTTTTTTAGCTTACCTCAAGAATCTTTGAATTGGACATCGGGCTTTCTACCTCTGAGGTACAGATTTAGTTATTGATATCATATATAAAGACAATTAGAAATACTAATTTTTCTGATATCATACAATATCTTATCTGGTGGAACACAAACATAAAATAGAGAGCATAATCCAATAATTAATTTGTATTGATATAGGTATCTACTTATGAAAAATTTAAACAAGTGTGTAGAAAAGTAAGTTTGCAATTATTAGTACCTATACATGATTTTATGCAGAGAAACTCTTGTAAGAGAATGACACATTACTGAGCCATTACTTTGAACTACAATAACTGAAAGAATAAGAATTAAAATGTATAATTGCAGAAGATTATGCAAGTAATGGGACAAGTGTTTGTTTTTATAACAGAGTGTAGACGATCCCTCTAATATGCATAGCTTGGTTATTTATGAGTGATCACGTCAGACCTTTAATGGTCCAACCTTCCCTTTGACAGCATCCTTTCTACTAGAAAAACGCTAGGTAACGCGTTGATGAGCGAGCACACAGCTTAGAATTAAACAACTATTAAGTTCTTGATCGTTTTCATTGAAAAATTGCAAAATATGAAGAAAAAAAATGGTCTTGATTAGCTTGCGAAATTTTAATTTATCGGAAAATAACAGTTATTTTCACTTTACAGCCGATCCCGAAGATTTTGATAAAAAATAAAGTCAAACGTGACAATTGATTAATACAAAATTTCAGTTCGATCAGAGAAACGGTGTAACCTCGCACCAACAACCGGAAAAAACAAAAAAGAAATCTGTGCTAAAAGAAACAATAATAATGTCATGTTTTGACTTTTGCAATGACCGGAAGAACCCTTTTTGGAGATTGTAAAGATCGTAGATGTAAGAAAATGAAGTTAAATTTGACCTTATGATGATGACGGAAGTGATGTCGTGTAGAAATTGATTGTGTTAGTGAACTGTGACATTTTAGAATGATTGAAGAAATGTGTAGTTGGTGGGTGGCGAGTCATTGGTTCCAACAGTCATTGTCATCGGGTCGATGTCACCTCACAAGACGAGCTAGCCAGTGGTCAGTGTGAAAGTAGAAAGGTAAGGTCGGTAAATAACACCAGCAGCAAGAGTGAAAGTTATCATTATCAAGACAATATTCTTAATATCATGAGTTGGGTTCGTCGAACGCCTCGACTGTTTATACCGGTTTTCATGCAGTTCTGATTGTCAAGGTTACTAGGTATGTGGGTCAGAATGTATATCGACATTACGAAATAAGTCTTCTTATTTGCATGCGATGTAATGTGTGTTTATTTATACGCTTGGTGACTTTTCATGAACTGTGTTACGTAAATGTGTACAGTACGAAGATGTACGAAGATGTACAATGTTCAGTTATCGTAATTATTAAAAAATATATAAATATGTAAATGAAAATCTATAATTAATTAGGTACCCTCATTGACATGGATGTTGTAAGGGGGCGGAACTTAAGGATTCCTTGGATTGTTTTTGTTTCGTACAAATTTCATACATTTTAACCACATAATTTATTTGCAATATGGTGACAAACGGTTTACATATACGTTAGAGGTAGAAGGCCCTATCTCCATTTCTATAATTCGTGAGGTGAGCTCATAAAATCCAGTCTGCAAATCATATTTGTAGGGGTGACACCAGTAATTTTTTAAGATAATACTTCAATATAACTAGATATAAAAGTGTGCAACGCAAAATCACGAGACAATGGACATCAGGCCTTCTACTTCTGAGATACAGATAAATATTCTCGTGTGGATCTAACAAAATATTACACCAAATTACCAAATGTAGGTATTCCTCTTTGAGTTTAATTTTAGCACAAATAGGTACCCAGTGTCAGGGTGCGAATTGTTCAATTTTCAGAGGGGGGGGATAGGAAAAAATAAAATTCCGAGTATGTTAGCAAAGGCGTAAAATACGATTGCCCACGAACACAATGGGGGGTCTGGGGGGAGGGCCCCCTAGTACTATGCGGGTCCGGGGCGCATAGCCCCGGGAAATTTTGAATTTCAAGATTAGATTTGGTGCATTTCTAAGCGATTTGTACACTATTTTTTGCCATTTGTCGTGATGTCATCACGACAAATGGCATTATAAAAGAGGATTTGATTTTAATTTAAAAGGGAAACCAGAAGTGGTGGGCAAGCAAAATAAATCTTGGAATTAATAAATCTTATTTGCTACTAAGGCAATTTGACAGTTGTTTTGTGTGACAATTTATTTGTATAATTTTAGATTTATTTCAGAAAAAAGTAGGTATTTATTGTTTTGTCGATTAAAAGTCAACCATTTTACAGAGGGGGGGGGGAAACTCTATCCCCCCCTGGGATGCTTTATTGGGAAACAGAGCCGGGGATGAGAAAACCAGTGGGGGGGGGGGGGGATCCCCCCCCCCCCCCACCCCATCAATTCCCACCTTGCCCAGTGTATTTTAGAAACGGTGTTAAAACATCATAAAGAACTTCTCACATTGCAAATAATTGAATGGTTCACAAGCTACGATGATATTAAGTAAATGTTATCTCTATCGCTAGAATATACATCTGACAGCCGACTTTTAAGACTAAAAGATTAAGTAGCTAACGACTTGAACTGTCAACACAAATGTAAAATAAAATAATGAATTGCTTTCATGTTAGCATCTCTGTCTCGCTTATGCAAATTCTGTCCCGAGGCACAAATTGATTGGAATGCATGTAGAGAGTTGTTTATATTGATGTTTGGAACGAATCTTTGAAAAAAGTGAAAGAGAAATGTTCAAGACGTAGGAGTAACCGAGAAGGCCCAGAAATTTAGCCTCAGGGCATAATAATCATTTTCTATTCTGCTGGCGAAAATTATATGCAATTTGCATAATTCATTTTTTGTAAATGCGGGATCAATGATGAAGTTTAATAGCAATCATAACGAATTAATTGCCAATATTGAAGGCTGTTGCGACGGATTTATCCCATACCACTTTCACTCATCAGAGATGTAGAAAAGACATGAATTGAATCGAACGGAGGTCTGTCATCAAATTGCGAGTGCAGAGACGACTGCTTTTAAACATTCTAATTTCTAACGACTACGTTGAAAAAAATTAAACCACTTTTTATGTTCAAAAGATAAAATCTCAACGCAGTATTATTCTCTGATAGTTGACGCTAAAACAGAAAGAAGGGGAGAGTAAAATCTTTACAAGACATTTTGAACATAACATTTCAGTTTAGAACCAGATTTTAAACTAATATGCGTCGTATTAAATTACAAGAAATGACAGTGTATACACTATATTATTTCCTTATTTTTTTTTAATATTGTAGGTTCAACCTGAAATGCGAATAATATGAGACTAGGAAATAGTCTCCTATTTCTATAGGAAATAGGTGAAAATAATGATTTATAATATTTGACATTGCATTTCAAAATATACCAAAAAAAATTGTAATATGATGTGTAATATATTCATTGAATTGAGCAAATTGGCTCAGGCAAACGCTCTGGACTTGCACTCCGAATGTTCCGGTTCGATTCCCGCTACCGTCCTTCTTAGTTCGTAGATTCCATCAGTCTAGAGACAATGCGGAAAATTCTCTTTAACTTCGTCACCATCATCTCCCAATCATTACATCGCCTTTAGGCAATTAGCAGCAGAACAATGCGACGTAAAATAAAAATATAAATGATCAGTTACTTCAACCAACAATATGCTGTCAAGCCACTTTTAATTAGAAGGTATTGTATTCATCGTATTTTGATAAGTCACAGAGAAATCTTCTACACATGTACGTGCACCTCCATAAACGCTGTCCTATGACCCCAGCGATTTCCTTTAGAGAGACGAATCAAAACTTTTGCAATTTCCATTTAATAATTGGCTCCTCTCCATATTAAGTCATATTATGTTATATACAGCTGACACATTTCCTGCTCACATTGGCACCATCGATTTACTCATCCGAAAGTTTTTAATAGCAACAATGAAACTTGGAATCGTGCTGATGATTGTGATTTCCGTATGAATGAATGACGAACTAAAACACAGCTGTCAATTTGCCAAGTAATAATTGTGCTTTTAATTATAATTACAGCCCCGGAGTCAAAATGACAGATTATCGTATAGTTTATTATAATACTTAATAATAATTATGCATTAAACTTCTAATTGCTTCTAAACATTTTTCGAGTATTCCGATTTTTGAACGTAGAGAAAGTAAATGCTTTCATCATTAGTAATTTGTAAAAAGTGTAATTTTCTTTCTTTTTCTAATTGTTTTATCGATCATTTGCAATAGGATAATATAGGTAATAGGTAATTCTAAAGCAGGAAGTGCTGGCCTACACGAAAATAATGTAGGTACAACAGAATAGGTATTAATTACCCTAGAAGTAGAAGATGTATTGGAATCGTCTTATTGCCACCGGTAATAAGTTTCAATGTTAATACAAGATAATAGCAACCTCACGAATTATTTACAGCCACTGACATGGTCTTTGGAAATGTTTAATTATAATTGACCATTTCCCAATCTCCATTGGTGCTACAACCGGAAGGGATCCTCTCTAATGTTGTTGATCACTAACCTTCTTTCACACATCACATGCAGCTTCTACAGATGTTACCTATGGATGTGCGTAATTATGGATTATCAAGCTTTCTATTGCTAACTTTGGTTCATTAGTTAAAATAAACGATCAATTACACATGATTTGGCAGTGAATGTGATTTATTTTTATTCGGTGTATAAAGCATTAGGTTATAATTACATAAATTTGTTATTAACTTCATTTTTAAATTGCATCATAATCTGACATAAAAAAGTGTTAAATATTATTTTGAATTTATTTATTGCTGTATTTTGTCAACATTTTGTACGACTTTCTAATAAAAGTGAAAAATTATTAAAGAAATGTCTAATACTCTTTTAATATGCTTTAAAAGATCACTCCTACCTATACCATTCTGAAGAGAAGCGATGCATTCTGGGGCCGTATTCTAGAACTTTTAAATTCCCAATTCTGACGGAATCCGATTCCGTGCAATGTTAATCCTTATGGCCGTGACCGGATTCCATCAGAATGGAATTGGGAAAACGTTCTAGAATAGGCCTCCTGTACCTCTGAGAGTGAATGTCCGATTCCCATCTCAATATTTCTTGAGGGGAGCTCAGAATCCGTTCAGCCAATCACATTTGTAATGGTGACACCAGTCATTTTATAAAAGAGTATTTCAGTAACTAGGTATTTGTTGACTTCAGGTAGCTTCAGTTAGATTCAGTTCAATTCTAAAAGTGTGCGACGCAAGATTAGATTATGTCAATTGACATCGGACCTTCTGCCTCTGAGGTACAGATGTAACACAGATGTCATCTTATGGTTGTGTTCCATGTTAAATGAATTAATCGCAATCCTGTGGTCGTGTTTGATTAACTTTCCTCTCGATGATGCAATCGTCGTTTACTCTTCTGTCACCCTCCATCTCAACATCGAGGAAGTGAAACCAACAATGATGATCCACAGAAACAAGATTGAAGCGATGTTTTGCTGTTACATAACACTTAATCTCGCAGTATTCAGAAGTTAAAATATGATTAAGGACAAGACATTTTCTCTGTGCCTCGAAAATCGTGGTTATGTTATAAAATACTTTCAAAAAAGTATAGTTTCCTCAGTGCTATCTTCCTTTTGGTTTGTTGTTTATTTAAATGATACATCACATCTCCATAACTTAAATTTAATTTGAATCCCTTTCACACTAAAAATGTTTCCAGTTTTGCGCAATTTTGTTGTTGAAATGAAATTGAATCAAGAGATTGGATTCATTGAATTCATTTACAAGCTTCATGCCTTCATCTAGCTTGCAGTTATCTGGCAGGAAAATCTTCTTAGAAGGTAGGTACTAAGGGAATTGTTATAGAATCAATTCCATCACTATAATTAGAAGATGCACTGTAAAAAATGCTATTTTACATATTGTTATGGATAGGGTAATTTTCAGTGTAGTACTTAAAATTGTACTGACATGAAAATTTACTGTGTACTGAAAATTTGCCCCATAAGAAAATGAATGTTACTTCTACTGATGAGGAGATACCAGGCGATACCCACTTACATTACATGTGAAAATATCAGTTTTTGTCTTCCCCTACACAAAAATTATCGTATGATAAAAATTTAATGCATAAATAACGACAAGAATTCCTTTCATGCTATTTATGTTCCATAAAGTTCAAGGGGACGAAGCGTTCAAACTTGACTATACATACTTTCTCTCTTTTTCATTTTTTTCAATGTATTCCTATTCTTGTATGTAAATTATTTACTTGTAAACCATTTATGAAATGGGAAAATAAATAATGTATTAAAAATGCAATTTATAGAACTAATAAACACTGCATATGCAACCCGGTTTTATAGGGTGATTAAATCTGTCAATGAAAATAAGTGAACTCTATCAAGTTCAGGCTGCAACGATTAACAAGCTTTTAATTATTTAAATGAACACTGCTCCTGGCTCAATAAGAATATTATAATTATCACAAGTTAGCAATAAATAAATCGATTCTGGAATTCTCGTCGGAAACAAATCAAAACACCGATCAGATCAGCTTTCGCTGTAACTGCATCTATACGCTTCTTGCAGCTACATTCGATCTTTATAATTTACTTTCTCTCATCGAGATCATAACTTTGTCGGATATCTTCTCGTCATATCCGGTTATGATCTCTGATATCCGGAAAATCAGAACCAATTGTCTTGTCCATTACCATTATCAGTCAAGATTCTTTCGATAAGAAAATTTCGGTACATTTTTTTCTGTAAAAAAAGCATTTTGGGGAAACGTTTTATGCAAGATGATTAAGATAGATTAAAGCACGGATACACGTTGTAGATAATTATTCGAGGCCTTGGAATCATCGGTTGAGCAATTTTCCCGGAAATATGTCAATAAAGCTGCAAATTTCGACAAATTACGGAACATCTAATAAGTACCTTTACACAGTTGCTGTAAACATGCATAATATCATAATATGATATTTACATATTTACATGCGTTTTTCAATTGTGTCAAATATTTAATTGAACTTTATTTATGGCTGTGGACACTCATTTTTTAATTGTCATTGCAATATTTGATTATTTTATTTAAACCCCATAATTTGATATATGTGATTCTATACATATATAAGTCAGTATATATATCAGTATATATATCATCAGTATATAACTGTTTTTTAATTCTGTTAAGTCAGGTGCGCCTTTTCATGTTTTTTTTCTCTCTTTTGTGTAATTAAAATTAATATATTATTTGTGTATTTACTTTATTACTTTGAATTATGTAACAGTCACTAGTGTGATGATCGGAGAGTGTTTTTTATTTCTATTGTAATCTGTAATAATTGAATTTAGTAGCCCTGCCGACAAGCCACTGATGGTTTAGCGGGGCTACGTATTAATGTATTTAAATTATAATAAATAAAAATATATTTAACAAAATGCAAAGCGGAGCTTTATACACTCTGCGATTCCGCTGGCAATCGAAAATAGCTGTAGAATCAGGATCAGGGACAAAGTTATATTAATATACTCTAAATTCAATATTTTATTATTGGAAAACCTCTCAGAAATGTCAGACTGCAACTTGTTTTATTGAAAATTCTAAACATATCTAATAGAACTTAATTTTTACAGGATCATACTTTTAAATTTACTTAGCCCGACGATTGCGTTGGAATAACTCAGTGAAGACAATGTACAGCGAGTGGTCTTGATTGTGGCCACCAAAACCTCCAGTGGAGGTGCCATGATTGTATCACTCAATTTATCTCGTGAGCGGAAAAGTAATTCAAGGCCATTTAATAAGAATGATTATGATCTTAATTACAATGGATTTACAGCTCTACCCAGTTCGTGCGTCGATGAGGTACTTAGAGCATAAAGACAATTGCATTGAGTGCTTTTTTTAAATTTGATTTCATGACCACTGGACAGAAAGTAAGTATTCACTCAAGCATTCATTTAAAATTCGTACTGAACTAATTATCATGTACCAAAATAGACATTTAATTTGGATGCATGTAAATTCCAATTTCGTCATTTAGGTAGCCCACTTGTGGGCATATGTCATTACATCACAGACTAGAAAGTGTATTTACATTCTTGGTGACAATTGGCTTAGTTCAGGATCAGGATTTGTAGCATCAGGTGCAGCTACAAGACAATCTCATTGTTGAAGAGATGAGTTTCCAATCGGTTCATAGAGGGCGTGGTGGGCGTCGACCTAAGTGCGAGAATGTTTTTGAAAGTTTTGGTTCAACGATGATTGCACAAGACACCTTCATGGTTATACATAATTCAGTGCAGCACCCAACTCGATGCGCATCTTACTGTTGTGTTTATGCAACCCGCGCGTCGCTCCGTTGAATCTATTATTACGTCAAATCTAATAAATAAAGATTTTATGTTGCACTTTCTCACGTCTAGTGATTTCGATTACACATTTTATAACGTCGAGCGAATCGACAATATTTCGTCAAGATTTTGTCGGAGAGCTGGCAGGCAATATTTTGAAATGTAGGTATATTCTTGGGTCAGCAATTTCGCAAAATTATATTTCGCAAAATTATACTATATCATGATAATATTACTAGGAAAATGGTTATTCGTTAATAAGGAAGCCTTCGAAGTGCACGTCAGATCTCAAACACGGACATATATTTCAAATTATCCATCAGTAAAGCGGAATATAAATCAATTTTCCGATGAAACCATTAGACGGATCTTGCTCGAAATCATTAGGCAGAAGAACTGGATAGTAATTAATCTTTGTGAAGAAAAAAATCGCTTTATTTGTAACTTCTTTTGACCTGTAGTGCGAAAAAAATCGAGGCATAAGTCTGAATGGAAATGCTGCATTCACTTAATAAAATTTATCCTAATTCTGAAATAGTAATTAGTGACCCAGAGAACCTCCAAATATCCTACATTTCTTAAATCTTAATTTTAGTTGTTTTGTGTTTATTGAGTTTTTTTTCAAGATCACTCAAGAGATTTATAGAGTTGAAAAAATTTAATATGTAGGTACGTACTTGAAATAAAAATAAATACAATTTTTAATTAATTAATTAAGGTTTTCGAGTCGTATCTTCGGAAGTCCATCTAAAACTCCTAAATGTTCAATGCAAGCCGTTAAAATGTTCGTATGTATTTGGTGAAGGCCACGGACTAATTATTGTGAACAACGTAATTGGTGTTTGCTCTTGTCGAGTAATTAATTACTGTATAGTAGCTGCATGTGATCACAGATAGTCACAACCACGCTTTGCCATAATCAGGATTATCGATAAAAATCACAGACACATTTCCTGTCTTCCGCCAATGGGACGCTACTTCACCTGCTTTGCTGTGCATTGGACTTTCTCATTTTCACCTAAACGATTTTTTTTTAATATTCAACCATATAACTTCCTCTATATCGCAGTTTTTGTGCATCTCATGAATTCGATTAGTCTCAATATTCCTTCTGTTTAACGGATATAAAAAGATTCCTCATTTAAACGTGTTATATAGCTACGTGAATAATTACGTAAATTTTGTGAATGGGTGGCTGCACTTCTGTGGTATAGTATAATTGCGTCATGGTAGACTTACTTCGCGTACTGTTTAGGAGATAATACTTATTGTAAAAGCCATAAAAACTAATTACAGGTGTATCATTACTAACTTAAATGAACGTTTCTTGTTTAATGCTTGTTTCCCTTCCCCCAAAAAAGTACAAGTAAACTAAGGTCTTTGTATGAAGAAATGTGTCTGGCCCTTATGCAGATCTGAATGCTGGTCCCAACGTTCTTAACAAATAGTTTTCAATTATTCCGTAAATAGTTGGGTAATTTCCTATACGAAACGCAATGAAAGCTACCGACATAGAGTTCTGCGGTTATGTTTATTGTGCTGTTTACTTGCGCTGTTACTGGGGCAGTTGGTGGAGGAGCCGGGTCGAATGTGCAGCTTGTTTAATAGAGATATTTACATCAATAATTATTAATCAATAACGATTTGATTCCCATGTTACGTTAAAGAATTAACGATAATTGAAGATGATTCAAAATTGGTGTTGTTTTCAGTTAGATTGCAGATTTATGGTGGTTTCCTTCTCGAACTATTTTGTTCATCACAAGCTTTGTTTTAATTTTGAAACATTTCATTATTGGGTGTAAGAAAATACGATATTTGCAGCAATGGTACAGTATAATTGCCACCCTCAATTTTATTTTTTTAAAACCTTTCCAAAAATATCGGGTTGAGGTTTACAAATTGCCTTACAAATTATAACAGGTATACTTGACAAATTTTAATTGTAAACCATGGCTAGGGCATTTTAATCAGCGCCTTTACCAGACTCGATCATGAAATTAAATTTTGAATTCGATTAATCAAAATTCTACTATAATTGATCTTCAAACCCGTCCCTTGGCAGTAGTTTCGCTATGGATAGTACCGGGTGGCGCAAAAAAAACACCCTGATTGAGAGGTCACTTTATTGAAATTATTATAGATAGGATTCTGAAATTTGTACACATATTATAAAACATACCAAAATTTAATATTGTAAGTTTCAAAAACATTACTATTGTAGGAAGAAAGTTACAGCTGTTCAAATTTGATTGTCAAAAAATTGATTATACGGAGCTCAAATAGCGCGCGTCCAGAAAACTTCCAATGGCCGTGACGCTGTTTCTTCAAAACTACGTACGATGTCAAGCTGAAAATTTCAACTTATATTCAAAATAGATTAATATCGATTGTGTACAAATTTCAATCAATTTTAACTTAAGGGAAGAAATTTATGGAATCTTGAAGTTAAGCGTAAAATCAGAATATGTAGATTATTTCTAAACTTTTATTACACACGTTATAAAAGTGATTCTTTTCCCACTATTCTGTTTTCAAACTCAACTTCAAGATTCCATATATTTCGTTCCATTTGTTCAAATTGATTGAAATTTTTACAAAATCGATCTTAATCTATGTACAATATAATCTGTAATTTTTTTCCTACAATAGCAATGTTTTTGAAACTTGCACATATTAAATTTTGGTATGTTTTCTAATATGTATACAAATTTCAGAATCCTATCTATAATAGTTTCGATATAGTGACCTCTCAATCCGGGTGATTTTTTTTGCGCCACCCGGTATATATTGAAACAATAGTAATCTCAATCGTCATAACAATGAATGCATATTGACTGAACTGCATTAACCTTGGGAATTGCCAACTGCATGATTGTCCCCATGCGTTTGACATCTGTGCAGTTGTCGCTAATGACAGTTTATCACGCAGGTTGCTGAATTCGTGTGACTTAACATTGAGTCACAAGTCGGTCAAGCATTGTTGGATAATTACTGTTGTCATACGCACTCGACATACTGAACTCTATTCCACTTGACCGAAAATCCATCCACTCGCGACAATCGAGATGTTTTGTTTCGCGACTTGATTCCTCATAGCTTGCACGTTCTTCTTTTGTTTTATATCAGCAATGCAAAATTATTTAATTTTCCACCTGAGGACGGACATTTTATTGGCACGTTGACTGGTCAGATTTATAACCTTTTGAGGTAAATCGATGTATTTTTGTAATGTGCGTAATTCCTCTTCGTACTAAAGATATCTCCGGAGATTATACAATTTCCCAGGTACCCATTAACTATAAAATATCGTCAAAAAAGCAGAGAATCACAGCTATTCTGCGTGCCATGAAGATGTGGCAAGCAACAATGAGATGACATCACCTGCCAACTATGAATTACGTATTTAACAGTTCATCATCAGTACTCATCAATAGGTAATATTTAACGATGATTTTATGACTCTCAATTACTGTCTAATGAACATTTTATTGCTCTTTGGAAGAATGTTTTTACATTTAAGGGCCACAGATTATAAAATAGTTTTCGAACTTTGCATATTTTGCAATAATCTTTCCGACTTTTAAAACCCATATACATAGCTTGCACGAACTTTTTTTGTTTTATATCAGCAACACAAAAAAATCTTTCAATGGCTAGATTATGTTTGCAGGTTGACGGTCAGAATTAAATTATTAATGGAGGAAAATCGATTTATTTTTGCTCTTCGTATTAAAGACTTGAGCCTGCAATTGAAATCATTAAAACTATCAAATATCAGCAAAAAAGCACAGAATTACTACAGCTATTCTGCTGAGGCAACAAGAATGACTAATAAGCAATGACAATGACTAATGTCAAATGCAAAATATGAATTACTCAAAACGTCTTCCACCGTGCTCAAAACAATTTAAATTGGACAGCTCAATCAAAAAGCCAAATGGAATATTCAGTATTTCATTTCAAATACGATTATCTTGGTCGTAAAATGATATTGTCTGGTGCAATACGCGTTTAGTAACCTCTAATACCTACTTAGGTACCTAAATGTTCATTAATCGAAACACTAGCGTGCCAATTGAAAGTTACGAACATTTACGTGACAATGATGACAAGCGAGGTCTTTGACTCCTCTTCACACCTCACTCGTGCAATAACACACAATCTTGTTAACCACTTTCACACATTGTTGTGTTGTGGTCCTCATACATTAGTTCGGCTTTAGCCACCCGTATAATACCATCCACTGTCACCCATTCATAGTCTCATAATGTTCAGCTTCGAATGCAAAGTCATGGAGCAACTCAAGTTTCTCTTTTCGACAAAACTAATTAAATGTGCATGATTTAATTGCATCTCTAATTCGTGTCGTTGCAAATCATCCTGGAAATCATTTTTTGATGAAGTGTGGAAGAATAGGAATTATGATTAAACGCTTTCCTCATGATTCGTGATTGGTGGATAACGAAGCCTACAGATATATTGTCATATAAAAGATATATTATTGAGCATGCACACGACTTTCAGCACAGAGTTGTAGCTCGATGGATTTATACTATAGAAGAACCTCGGTCTTTTTAACTCAACTCTTTTACACTCCTGCATAGAAATAAAATACGTTATACGTGCAATACGATTGTGAAAATCACTTTCGTCGTGATGTCCGTTTTGCCATTTGGTTCGTCCATATCACAATTGCCAAAGATAATAAGATTGTTTTATTGAATGTGATTTCAAAAAATATATCCGCTTTCGAACGATTTTGAAATGTATGTAAAAACTGTGTGACACAGTCATTCCGTAATCGATTAGACAAATATTGTGACAAAAGAAACTCTTATAAAGCATTTTTGGCTTGTATTTAATGATTTGAAAGGCACTGAAAGTATAGACGAACATAGATGGTTGTGAAGGGACTGATTTGTAGGTGGAAACCTAGCCCTTTCACCACACTCTAGTCGTGATTCCTCACATCAAACATGATCGAATTATTCAGATTCTGACGCTAAATCCTGAAGAAACTAAAAGTTGACGCACGAGTATTATTACACAGAATGATTCAACGAGTTCGCAAGTTTTGTTTTACTCAACATCGATGGTGCAAAGAGCAATTAGAAGAAGTGGGCTTGCGGAACGCTACTAGTGACACTTTCAGTTCTGTCACACTTGACTGGCCCGCATGGGATTTTGGTGATAAATCACCTAAATCGATCGAAGAGAATGAGCTTCAGACAGACAAACTTTTGTGTTGTCGATTCACCAAATGAACTAATTTGATTGCAGTAAATGTGTAAATATTAACACAATTTATAATGACAGCATAAAAAAGTTGACGCACGTTGATCAGTAGGTACCGGAAAATATTAAAATTTACTATTTAGTTCATAAAAATTAAATTCATACGGGAAAACAGCGTGGGACGTATGGTATATCAGAACTGTGGTATAATTTCAATACGTTACTGTGGTGAAGACTTTGTTGTCAAAGCAAATTATGATGTCAATTTAAATTTTTCTCTTTAAAATTAGAAATCTATCAATTTGTAAATCGACACTTGAAACTATTCATCCCCCAACATTAACCAGGTTGAGTTAGGCACAGCTCAACTTTCATAACTAAAAAATTATTCTGATATATAATTTAAACTCTAAATTAAATTAGATTATTTTGTTTCATTTCACAACATGTAACAAGTACTTTAAAGAGTAAGACCCAATTAAAGTTTTTAATCGAGTTAGTTACTTCACATTATTACAAAACTAATGGTTCTTCGCACAATAAGAAACTGATAGGTAGTACTACTTTAACAGTGTATTGAAAAACTGGTCCTAAAAGTTATCCAACTTCAGCGCAAAGTGATTTTGTTCCAGATTGAATACTTAACAATTAGTTAAAGCCCAGTGAACTATGCAAGTATCAACCGTCTATAGACTCTTGTCACCGAGAAATCATAATACGTATTGCCATTACAGATAGGTACCCATTACCTAAAAGTTTGTTTTACTACATCTAATATAGTTTATCAAATCTTATTACGCCACAAGGCAACTCCAGTTATACTTGTAAAATCGAATTATTGGGATGATTATGTTGTACCTATCACATGACATCATTTTTAAATACCTTTCTAAAATTTTATATCGAGGAAGTTGAAGTAATTGAGGCATATTACCTCATTTGATATGCTTCTTTATAATACATTAATTTCATTTAGAAAATCAATTTTTTTAATTAGTGATATTAATTATAAGTAGGAAAAGCTATGGTTGAACACATAACATAATCATTGAATTTGACGTATAGCCGGAACCTCTTCATTTACAATCTATTTATGCAATATAAAAAGTATCAAATCTCATGATTGTAGGTAATATTGAAAATGTTAAACTCTTTTGTAACCCAGAGGTGGGTTTCACAAAAAAATATTATCTGTTAATTACCTACTATTAATTCTACAATCACTATGTTAAATGAAAGATAATACAAAATATAATACGTATTTTCCGATAGCACTTTTTGTGAATCTGGCCCCTGGACTACCCAGTCAGAATCCAGTCAAGAGAAGAACTATTTGGAAGATAAGACGCATTGAAATTAATTAGAAAAATCAAAATATAATCTACTAAATAAAATTTTGGAAAAAAATCGGAATTGGGGAGGCGAGAGAATAAATGAAACTTGCAACTTGTTCGTTAAAGTATCAATGTCAATGTCGTTAAAAGTTCGCACTCACCTGGCCTTGGTATCGCGTGGGCGACAAGACAGCACGCTGTCACCATCACCGCTATCACCAGCCGCATGATGTCGTGATGATTAATCCGAGATGATGATGATGCTGTAATCCACGTGGTGGTCGGGAGGCTGGGCAGGCTGACGTGCACTCGACACTTGCGGAGGAACACTGAACGAGAGTGGAACACTTTCACGCGCTTTTATACTCCGACATCCCCCCCCCCCCTCGCCCCACGCGCTAATGCTCTTTACAGACACCGAGCGCAGTGCAATTCAATACAAATTCATCAATTTAAACAATTTCAAAATGTTATATTTTGGGCCGATTTTTCTGCTAAGCCATCATTCAACGAATTTCATTGGTTATTGCCATGTCAATAGTCCTAATCAACTGTTTAAAATTTTGTAGTATATTGACAAACTTACCCTAAATTGTACACTCAACAAAACATAAAACGGTATTTGAACAAAACGGATTGGCTGCTTGTCAGGTTCCTTTGAAATCAGAACTCACCTACTAGAGCTATAGATGAGGAGTTAGCATAAACTTCATCGGATGATGCCATAAAATCTTTTTCAGATAATCCATTTTTATCGAATACCGTTTTATCTTTTGTTGAGTGTACCTAGTCTTTACTTCCGCACTTAAATAAAATGCACTCAGCCGAATTATTAAAGAACTGTGACCTTCACACTGCAAATTCAAAGGTGTAAAAAAGTTTTGATTGATTTTTAACAAAAAAATAATAACGTTAATAATTGTATGCTACTTATTTATTAGGTATACTTTAGTTCACATTGTGGTTGTTCACAAATTTATGATCACATTGAAATTAATATCGCCTAGAGTAAACTTTATGTTGTACAAAAACAAAAACTTGTAAAAAAAACTGCCAAGCACCTTCCCGCCTAAAAGGATTGAGATCTAAAAGAAGGGTCAAGCAATAAGATATTGTTCGCCAAGCACAACACTATAAACCTAACGTTGTGCCCAAATTCGAAGAAAAAAATCTATGTGAACCATTATTGTAAACTTTAACAAAATTAAAAAAATTAATTTAGTGATAAATACAAATTCTTCAAAATGTATTTAAAAACAAAATAAATGTTTCTAAATTAAATTAAAAATAAAATCAAAATTTAAAAAATTTAAAATAAAGCTGTGAGTATTAATGTGTCAAGAAGAAGGCAGCAAACATAGAAAGAACATGACGATAAAGAAGAAGAAAGGCAGAAAGAAGGAAGAAGATAGAAGAAGTCTATGGTTGGTGCAAATTCAATGCACCAAGCTTTATTAGCTACATTTTGCAAAAAAAACGGAGTCCGTACTACAATAGATCCAGAATACTGTTTTTTTAAGTATGCGCCAAATAGTAAAAAGTGCAAAATCTAAATTTTTTGGCGGCCCACAACTTGGGAGTGGTGACCCCAAGGTCAAACGAAAAAATACGTGTCGCCTATTTGTATCCATACAATGTTCACACAAAAAATATTATTAAAATCCCAAGTTGTCGGGTATGCCTTGGTTGACCTGAGGCGGAATGACCCAGTGCTCAGTAGCTTCTTAAAATGCAAGTAAATTCGTTTCAAAACAACACTGCATGCCAGTACTCATCTTTAAGAGATCAAACCTAAACAATTACTGTGCCTTTTGGTCAAGGTTACTTTTACCTCCTATTTCAAATCAATGTGTGATTTAAGGCAGGTATCAGGTAGGTACTTATGAAGACCCAAACTGAATCAAAAGTAAACGAAGACAAATTAACACACTCAAAACATTCTAATTTTCCCCATCGTCACAAGCCTTGAATTCTCATTTGCGATTCATTTATTACTGTCTGTGGACAATTTGACCACAGTTAAGCAATAAGTAAATATTAGCCCCATGAATGTATTAACATACCATTATTCTATGACAACAATCCTGTGAATGTAGGCTGAAAATCGATATGTCAAATCTTGCAACCAGCTGTGAGATCAACAAAACGGTAGGTTAAAAGTTGACTATTTATATCCAATAGGAAATGAAGCTATTAATATTGTCTAGTGTCTAATGTATTTTTTAAAAGCTACAATTTGTGACAGTTTAGTAAATTAGGTTTGGGGCTGGAATTTGTAATATTTTTTAAATTGGAAATACAATTTTAGTTTCATTTTGTATCCAATAATATTTGAAGTCGGATTTAAACAATACAATCGACTTAAGGGCAGTCTGGAGGTTATCTTTATTTAAATTTCTTTTCCATTAACATACTTGGCATTTTGCAGTCAAATACGCGTTTTATAATCTCAAAATTGTTTTTAATGTACAATAATCCTAAAAGCGCCCTGCGAGACAAGCTGGAGGCATTTTCTATTTTACTTTAGGTATGTTGGTTTTTAGCTGAAAACACACGTTTATATATTGTATGAAAATTTACTAGAATTCAAAACACATCCTTCGGGGCAGGCTGAGGACATATTATATATCGTTTTATGTTGTGGTTTTTGCTGGAAAATACACGATTTTATAATCCCAAGTAACAAAAATACAAAAAGCTCCCTGCGGGCTGCAGTGGGTGCACGGGGGGGGGGGGGGGGGGGGGGGGGTGTCTTTCACTCAAAAACTTTTGTTCTACCGTAGCAATGGTAACATTAGCCGCCGAATCCCCGGCAAGCCAGTCCGACAATCCGTACAGTACAACACTTATAATTTTAGTATGTATTTATTTACATTATAATACAGTTATGAAATCTGGTCAGTCTAACAAGTGTAATGAAACCAAGAATGCAGCCGCAGAATAAGTCTGTGTTTTAGTGGACCAAATGAAGAAATACGCATGTAAATGAAACGGTTGAAGTAATAGAACAGAAGGACGTGTGGAGAAAACACGAGTGGAGTGACGATAATTTAGCGGTTACAGTGTGTAAAGAAAGATTGGTCAGGGTTTTTATTATTACTTCAAGGCATTTAGGAGACATACAATTCTATTCCTTATTGCTCCATGAAAATGACAGTAATTTTCGAAAAAAATGCTTGCACACTTTTATAAGGAGGTGTTGATGAGGATTTACGGTTGACGATTTTGTGATCGAAACAGGACGTTACGGTTAGGTACTTTCATGCAAATCAAATTTACTTGACATTTCCAAGGAACTTACAACTTAACGAATTTTAAACTCTGACTGGCATTTTCAAGTTTTCTTACATTTTAAAAACATAGTCATTTCCTTATATTGGTGTAAAAATGTATATTAATTAAATTTCTCTTATTTATATAAAAAAGGTGTCGCTAGAAACTTAATTGTCACCGTTTTCATTTTCCCTAGAGTGGTATAAAAATATACAGCGCATTTATTTCTCAAATCATCGCACCCACACTTTTGTTGCGGAATGTAGGTAATCAAAACTGTATGATCTATTCGAAGATTAAGGCATTTTAGGTAATTCAATTTGATCAAGCACCTTCTGTTTTAACAGACGAAATTGTCAACATATCGAAATTGTATGCACAAAATCACAATCACAGTTTCAATAGTTTTAAGTCCATACAATTAAAATCATGAGCCAATCGGATTCTCAAAACGGTATTTCATTGGCTTGAAACTGTAATTGCCCAATTTGAATTGTATAGTATGATACGGACTTAATTAACTTTAAAATCCAATTTTATTAATGACTTAGCTTCAAAATTTTACTATACGCTTACCTTCTTTAATCAATCATGCGAGATCATAAAGCAATCAAGCTCAGAGCAACTGTCATAAATAGTAGTTAATTAAGTTATTCAACTAAATCTATAATCTAATAGAAAGTAAATGTTCTTCCAAGACTAGCAAAGTATTTCAACAGGCAATGTGATATTTTATTAATCTCTGCATTTCTTTCACCTGTACATTGAGATTAGATTTCTAATATCTGCCGCTGGCTCTATTTGTCTTAAGCTTGATGCTTGTTAGTTGCTGTAAAGATGACTGACAGAATTAATGGCCGGAACGTCAGCTTTGTTTAATAAATCGTTATTTAATTACTGAGATAGGTATTGGCCACCTATACCGTGATCCGATGTCTGTGATTTATAATTAATTAGAAGGACATACGGAATTCCTTTACTTACTTTATCAGAGCAATTGAATGTTTTTTTTTATCCACCCAAAGCCTAGTTTACAGACGGACTAGTAGACGGCTATTAGTCACGGTTTGGGTTCAAACCTAACAATTAGCTTTACATTTACATATAAAAATATTATTAACTGTCTTTAAGAGGTCACAATAAAGTATCAGATCCAGCGTAAGAACCGACTATTTGGCGATTCTCTTTTCCTTCTGTCATGGTTTAGGTATAGGTAGGTATACCATGCAGATAAATTTACCATTTGTAAAATAATAGATAGGTATCGTCAATGAAACATTGGAAAGAGAGTGAATAAAAAAAATAACCATATTCTAACTGTTGCCAATTGGCAACATGCATCTATTGTGGAATATGTAAAAAAAAAAAAAGTTGCAAATGTAGAGCTGAATTTATTCTTATTTTAGAGTTGCCATTTGGTACCGCTAAGCAATGTATAGGGTTATGCAATTTAATTATTACATTATTTAATATTTTGATTTTAAAATAATATATAAAAATAATTGTGCACTCAACCAGGTGCATTATTTCATTGACTTTCGAGCCATACTCACCATTATAAAACAGCTTTATTATGATGTTAAAACTTGAGTATACTATGTAATCAAACTTTGAAGAAATTAACGCATGAAGAAAATTGATACACGACGTTAAAACACTCATGAACCCAAGAGAACCCATGAACCCATGAACACCCATGACCCCCAAACGACCTCGCAGGTTAATTTCTGCTCCAAATCAGTTCACCTCGTTCACGAAGTATATCTGCTGTTGTTTACTCTTCAAATATCGACAAGACAGACTGTCTAGAAAAACCGTGCAGTGTTAAACAATTAAAAAGGTACTTATGCGTGAAATAAGTTTAAATCATCTCGTACGACTTAATGTCACTTGTATGTCACTTACTGTCCTGCTTCCCAGAGTTATGCTAATACTTTCCAAACCATCTTATTAGTTAAAGTACATAACTACAGGTTTTCACTTACGTTCAGATTCTAAACTGCAGCTCATATCGAGATGGACCACAAACCTGAGCGCTGGCATTGAAGGAGCAAATCGCCCCTCAGGATCTTCGACATGTCCCCGTAATGTTCGCACCAGACTTCTTATAGAGATCACTCTGTACATTTGTAACGTTTTCACCATCCTATTCACCTATTTCACATATTTTTAATCAAAGCCTTGTTTATGAAAATATAACCATTTTATATAATACATATTATTATATATTTTATAATTTTTATCTAAAGATTCTATTAGGTTAAAAATTACAACGCTCTGTTGGGCATGCCGGGCAACCTCTACCCAATCAACTTGTTTTCTGGGCACTTACATTACATTTCCATTTCACCAGTTTACCTAAAGTTACATAATTAGCAAATCCCCCCCCCCTCCCCATAAAAAAATAAAAAAATAAAAAACATTAATAAATTTTGTTTTTAAAGCGAGCCATATTCTGTACTATTCTTTATTTCTACCCTCTGTACCTGATTCTATCAATCACTGCTGTCTCATACGTAACATCATCTTGATCTCCACTCCAGAATAAATAATCGCAAGAATTTCCATCACCTTTCTTCTGACACTTCAATCATCTTGTACGACGTCCACATTCTCTACCCTAACTTGGTACGCCCTTGTTATGTCATGGCCTTGATCCGTGCTTTCACCGGGTTTCAGACCAAAACATCGGTTAGGAATCCGAATCCTCCCGTTCTTCCTTGACCTATCACACATCTTCGATATTATTTCCATTTATTGAACATTCTCTTCAGCGTTTTCTATGTAATTTCTTCTCGAATCTAGGTCTGATGGTTGAAGTCTATTGTTTCAGCGTACAATCTCTCGAATTAATGAAAACGCCCAATCTTCAAGATCATGTTTTGTTTTGGTTTAACTCGGATTTGATGAAATGAATTCACTTCTCTTCTATCGAGATCTGAAAGTATCGTTTGATCAGATTGATCCGTTGAACTGCAATGACTTTGATAGGCCACTTATTTGCATAATAAAAGAAGAGGAAGTTATTTGATGTATCAAGCTAGATTCAGATGTTACGTAAGAAGTTTACACATTGTGATTTCTCTGAGTTTACGATAAAAAAGGATAAATGATGGAACTTTATAAACAAGAAGTTTAAATTTTTCACAAAAGTTGGTATTTTTTCCATATATCTTGTTCGCGACTTTATAATAAGGAAGTTCTAAGTAATTACTTTCTGAAACATAACTATTCTGTTTTTTCCAATAGATTATGCCTATTCACAATACAATAGCCGTTATTTTGATTAAGCATTATGGAAAAGTACGCTCTCAAGGTGTGTATAAACGTGACCCACCACTATTCCAACGATATTTCCACATTTTTTAGATTCTTCAATTAAACACACCTTTGCCTCAGTATCCTTTGTCATCCTTACAAAACTCGTTGTAAAACCATTGTCAACTATGGAAGCGTCATAGAAGAAGCAATATTAATTAACTATTGAGTTCTTTAGTTTACGATTGAGTTGCATTGTAGATGAGCATTTATACTAATTGAACGCAAGACATTTTTTTATGGCGCCAGTTGAAACAGTGTTTACATCAATATATTTTCTAAATGAACTATTAAAAGTGCAGCATAATAAATAAGGAAGCACAATAAAAACTGCATAGTCTACCTTTGCAAAAATCTATAAATTACAATCCATGCAATAAACTTTCATCATGGTATTCTAATACTAAATTAGCATTTTCATTCGATTCTTCCCGGTGTCCAGTCCGGAGTCCTAATTTATCTGTGTTTCTTCGCAGAGGGCACGTGTTTAACCTCTGACCCCAGATCGGAATAATCACAGCAACACTTTCACTGATGGTGTTATAATCCTATGCCGGAAGCCCAACCATGTGCCACCAAAAACTACATTCAAGCAATAATTCATTGTCCACCCTTTGTGAGCAATGTAATTATTATCATTTATCTCTGATGAGAGTGATTGATAGCTTTGTTTGGAGTCGGTATGAAACAATTGGTAGTGATTTGTCTGACTTCACAGGCAAGCAGTATTAACTCATACGTTTCAATCGAAAGGATGTTATCTTGTTTAAATCAGCTACAGCTCCGAGTTGGTCATTTGATCCATGGACCATGCAAGATTTATTGATTGGATTTTGGAAAATGGAAACAGATTTGGGTAGTGTTCTGCATGATATCAGATTTTCTAATATTTATAGATGATAAAAATCTTTATAGATGATCTTCTCTAGGTTTTTTGATATTTTTCCTCATTTCTACACGCATATCTATCGATTATGCATGGCATTAATATTATGCTAGCTAGTCAAGTTTCTTCCTTGTTTTAGACAACACACAATGCATTCTATAACCGCGTTTCACTTCTCGTTAATTTAATAATCAATTATATAAAAAATAAAAGTTTACTCAAATTCACAATTCTCTTTAACATTCTTAAATTACAACATATTTCAACATTAATGAAGATTTAATTCACAAATAATCGTGTTTAGAGTTACTTAACTTTAGGCGGCATTCTTCAATGTTCAAATGATCGAATCGATGATCCAATGATTGAGTGAAATCAATAAGTTCGCGCTCCTGTCGGTCGGTGCGGTAACTCTGTGCGGTCAATTATCTGTGACCAACAATAGCTAGAGAAATCGATCACCAAATCATTGCTTACTGCTTGAACATTATCGAACAAAAACTAAATAGAAACAATGTTTAATATGGATCGGTGTTTGGTACTATAGTATATCAGTTACATAAGACGGATTGCACAATAGACATTAGAGTGCTCTTATTGCATTCATTACAGTAATGAAGATTTAATTGGTATGCAGACGAGTAAAGTAATTTGAATAAATATTTAATTAAAAACGATTAGTTGAATGCTGGCTTCATGTTGTGGTCATTTTGTCATGGCGGATCTATTGTTGAGATTGTGAAATTGTGATGTTATTTTACGGTGTTTATGTTAATTCCGTTGCCACCGGCTAAAACCATTTCATGCAATAAATTAAACCCCATAAAAAACACTCCGTGTAAAAATACCAGCCAAGTCTCTTCAACTATAAAAAATAGAAGAAATCTAAAACTTCAGCACCGAAAAGTAGTGATATCAAAAAATGGGCCAAGTCAAAACTTAATTTTAAAAACCAAAATATACTTGGCGCATTGTGTATAAATAATATAGACGTACTATATGCCAAAAATCAAATGTACCTAAATATATATCTAGTGGAGCGGTCGCTCCACACAGCCAAGTCGTACCGTACACTCACAGTATCTCAACATACCGTAAATGCCTATATAAACTGAGGAGCAGACCAACTACTTTTACTGTAAGCAACAACATGGCATTTTCGGCCTACTGGATCTCAAAATTGGTAAATCTCACATTGTTGCGAAATATCTTAATTTCGAGCTATGGCCCACCCCACTACATATACCAAATTTGGGAACAATAGGTTATGCCATTTGCGCGCTAGAGGACCGAGAAAACAGTGAAATTACATCACTTTCTGATTCTGATGATGATATCAGGAAACGTTGCTATCACCGCCACAGCCTAAACAGCTGAACCGATCAACCTGAAATTTTTACCACATATGCACTTTTGGCGTCTGATGATACCTTGCCTCTTGTGATTTTTTGTGCCGCCATTTTTAAACCGGAAGTGACGTCATATATGAAAAACGGCTGGACCGATTAGAACGAAATTAGCGCCATTCGGTTGAGATGGTCATCTATATGAAGTATGTTACTTAAAAATATAATTTTCTTATATTCTAAACCGGAAGTGGCGTCATAAATTTGCAATATTTAGCTTATTTCATCAAATTATACTTTAAATACACATATCATTATCTTACATTGTAACAAAGACAATACAAAATTATAATTTCAATACACAGTGTTCTCGGCCGCCATTCCTGAAACCGGAAGTGACGTCATACATCGAAAACGCCTGTACCGATTGCCACTGAACTAGCTCCTGTATATTCATTCTGCAATCTATTTGAAAAATCAATTGGGATAAATGAATATACAAATTAACGGTACCGGAAATGGCGGCAGGAACCACTAAATGAAACCGGAAGTGACGTCATATATTGAAAACGGCATGAGCGATTTGACGGAAATTAGCGCTATTGAATTCAGAAGGTCATTCATGAAGTATCAACTAGATAAAACTAAATTGTTTTCTTATTACCTATACCGGAAATGACGTCATAAAAATGCTAAATGACGTCATTAATATTCTAAAGGACACTAAATTCACCACTTTATACTTTTAAATAGATATTTAGTAAACATACATTGTAAATAATTATAAATTCAAGGTTGCAGTGCTCTCGGCCGCCATTTTCTAAAACCGGAAGTGACGTCATATAACGAAAACGGCTGTACCGATTGCAACTAAATTTTGGAATTGTGTAGGACTTATAATTATGAATTCAATACGACATTAATTTCGGCCGCCATTGTTAAAACCGGAAGTGACGTCATATATCGAAAACGGATGTACCGATTGCAACCAAATTTTAGAATTATGTCGGACTAATATAATTATGAACTAAAGACGACATTATTTTCGGCCGCCATTGTCAAAACCGGAAGTGACGTCATATATCGAAAACGGCTGTACCAATTGCAACCAAATTTTGGAAATGTGTAGGACTAATAATTATGAATTAAAGACGACATTATTTTCGGCCGCCATTGTTAAAACCGAAGTGACGTCATTATCGAAAGCGGCTGTACCGATTGCAACCAAATTTTGGAAATAGTATGACTAATAATTATGAATTCAAGACGACATTATTTTCGGCCGCCATTTCAAAACCGGAAGGGACGTTATAATATATCGAAAACGGCTGTACCGATTGCAATCAAATTATGCAATTTTGTAGGACTAATAATTATGAATTCAAGACGACATTAATTTCGGCCGCCATTTCAAAACCGGAAGGGACGTTATAATATATCGAAAACGGCTGGACCGATTGTAATTTCTTAGTACCTATCCTAATCGGTTGAGGCGTATTTTTTTAAAGAAATTAGTCCTTGCTCGGACATGTGCTACAAGCTGTATGAATAAACTAACAAAAGAAGTGATATCCCAGAAAAAAACACTCCGTGTAAAAAAGGCAGCCAAGTCTCTTTACTTAAAAAAAAATCAACACCGAAAAGGAGTGATATCAAAAAAGGAGCCAAGTCAATGACATTTCCAAATATTAAATCGTATCTTTGAAATAAAAGTATAAACACCGAGAAATACTTTACAAAAGGACTTGGCGCATCGTTTTTTTAAAGACATTTTTCTATTCATAAGCATATGCCATTTATATACAACCGTAATTTAGAAATTTTAGAATAATAGGGACACAACTTTCAATTACATATTATACCTACATACCTACTGTAAAATATTTTCTATTTGAATATGTACGCGATGAAACTTGTTGCCTATATTTGTAATAAATATACAATAGTTATCTTCATATTATTGTTTCGTGGTCAACATAATTAAGTCTCATGCGTTATACCTTCTCACAATGAAATACATTTCTATTAATCCACATTTTATAACAATACATTTCACAAAGTACACAGTGAAGTCACATTGAACAACTATTAAAACCATAATAATATATACCATATAATGGTATAATATATACCATAATAATTTACTGCCATAATATAATAGTGTTCTATAAATAGTTAGTAATTATTTGACAACTTTTCATGATTTCCTTCAGTCATGATCAAATTATGAAAAGATATCCTTCTAATATCACCATATTAACAGTGCTATAAGAATATATATATGAGCCCACTTCCTTGTTATTTAATTCTACCTCCCTTATTATTACTTCTATTACAGCATGACATCTTTCTTCTATCGCCATTACAAAATTATAAAATAGCCATTACCAAAAGTAGCTTGATTCATAGATACTGGCTCAAATAAAAAGAGGAATATGTACCTACTTGTTAATAATCTTTCCACTTTTAGGATAGAATGATGTCTTTAAAAAAACGATGCGCCAAGTCCTTTTGTAAAGTATTTCTCGGTGTTTATACTTTTATTTCAAAGATACGATTAAATATTTGGAAATGTCATTGACTTGGCTCCTTTTTTGATATCACTCCTTTTCGGTGTTGATTTTTTTTTAAGTAAAGAGACTTGGCTGCCTTTTTTACACGGAGTGTTTTTTTCTGGGTTTATAATACTATACCTATAATGCCCTTAAACACGATGCGCCAAGTACATTTTGGTTTTAAAATTAAGTTTTGACTTGGCCCATTTTTTGATATCACTACTTTTCGGTGCTGAAGTTTTAGATTTCTTCTATTTTTTATAGTTGAAGAGACTAGGCTGGTATTTTTACACGGAGTGTTTTTTATGGGGATATCACTTATTTTTTTAGTTTATTTACACAACTTGTAAAACATATTGGAGCAACAATGACTAATTCCTTTAAAAAAATACGCCATTTCCGAATTAGTTACTAAGAAAAATAGTGTTTGGAGCTAAATATTAACTTAAAGTGATTATGCCATGAAGAATTCCGAAATCATCGTTCCCATAGGTCCAGCCGTTTTCGAGATATGGCATCACTTCCGGTTTTCAAAATGGCGGCTGAAAACACTTACACATTATATTAATAATATGTCTATAAATACTAATATTTCATTATAAGCCTTCTAAATATGTAGTAGGTTTTTATATAAAGGGGAAGTAAATTTAGGCAGATTTCGCTAAACTATGACGTCATTTCCGGTTTCAGTAATTAGAAAACTTTTATTTCACTATTGTTATTTCATATAGAGAACCGTCTGAATCGATTGGCGCAAATTTCGTTCCGATCAGTTTAGCCGTTTTTGAGATATGACGTCACTTCCGGTTTCAAAATGGCGGTACAAAAAACTCATAAGGGGCAAGGTATCTACAGGCTGACAACCTGGATAAGTGGTGAAAATTTCGGGTCAATCGACCCAGCCGTTTAGGCTGTAGCGGAGACCGCGGAATTTATTGGAAGATGAATCATCATCATCATTATTATTATTATTATTATTATTATCTGAAAGCCGTACAATTTCACGGTTTTCACGGCCCTCTAGCTCGCAAAGGGCGTAACCTAATGTTCCCAAATTTGGTATATGTTGTAGGGTGGGCCATAGCTCGAAATTAAGATATTTCACAACAATGTGAGATTTTCCAATTTTGAGATCCAGTAGGCCGAAAATGCCACTTTGATGCTTACAGTAAAAGTGGGTTGCTCCAGCCTTTTTATATGAGAGTGTGCGCGCCGTACGACTTGGCTGGCGTGGAGCGACCGCTCCACTAGATTAAATAAATGAATGAATGTTTTTGAAAAATGTCAAGTTTTAGCCAGTTTTAGGTCTAACACTACTAACATTTGTCTTGCGTTTATTTAGTGAGAAGTGGTGGCGCGCTCACTCGAGGTCTAGTCTCAGATCTGCGTATAATTTTTGTCTACTTATTGATGCCATACGCAATCCCTGAAAAAGTTAAACACTTCTCGTGTCTAGTTTCTGAGATAATTTGAGCTGCCTCCCCCATGTTATCTTATGACAGCTTATAGTAAAATCGTGCCATTTTTAAGCTGAAGATTTAATAATTTGTGTCAGTGTGCAGTTAGATTTGAACAAAAATCTTTTTTCTGGAAGACATAATATGGACATACTATCAGGAAAAAAATGAAAACAATATCAACTATTTTATTTTATACCATGCTATATTTATATATTTTAAAAGTTATAAACCAGTTAATGTTAAAGTTTTGTTCATTCTAACATAAAACTGAAAACTCATTATTGGGCGGGAGTTGCAAACACCAGAACATTAGTAGCTGAATTGCTGTAAAAAGTTTTTTGAAATGGTAATTAAAAATGCTATCGAGTGAGCGCGCCACATTAAATCGTGAAAAAACAAAATACGACCCAATCTAATTTCTATTGTGAAGCTTCCTACATGTAGCCTTGCAAAGAGACGAGTTTAATTTTCAAATTGGCAATTATGTTTGATTTCCCATGTGGAAGAGTTGGCACATTTTGCCCGGCCCGAATAAATCTAAAATTCCCACACAAAAGATCTCTGAGTGTGTCATTGTAATCCCATCTACTAAAGCTGATTACGAAGGAATCAGTGGGTTTTGGACATTTGCTATTAATTCTCTATAAAGGACGAAAAAATACAAACAAAATACACATTCATACAAAAACATATTACATAAAATTTCAATAATTTTAAAAACGATGTTATTAGGTTATTCACATGGAAGATATGTTGAATATAAATTAGTTTCGTGCGATGATGTAACGAGCACTCTACCTATCTATCGTGGCTATCACTACCAATTGCCCGTTATAGACACGTTATAGACACAATTGCAAAACTATTTAGGAAGGACAAAAGCAGTTGTGTAGCTAATTAATGTTATTTACATTGTTCACAAAAATACTTTTTTCTTCTTATTACCTACCATGGATTTGCTCTCATTGATGATTCTTGTATTATTTGTATAAAAATTAATTATTTCAAAAATTTGGGTTAGATATAGGCCGTTTTGCCGTTTTGTCTGTATACAGAAAAAAAAAACAATTTACAGATGTACATACCTACATTGTGTTTGTTGTGTTTCTCCATTTCTAGAGGTGCATGCTCAGTAGATACTGAAAAAATATGTGGCTTAGTTCCTCTGGCCTGTAGTAGGGTCAGCGTCAAAAGAAGCCGGCCAAATCCCCATGTTGGTATATGGGAAACCGGTATAGGAACTATTGGAAGTGGGTATTGGTGGCATCATCCCATGAAGTATGTCCTAATGCATTGTCTAAATCTAGTAGGTGAGGTGAGCTCTGATTTCATTGATAATAACAAGGATTTATTGTCAAGGAACCTGACCAGCAGCCAATCCGTTTTGTGCAAAGTACCGTTTTTAATTGGTTTGAGTGTACCTACACCATCTATATTTAAAAATCGTTTTAATCGAATTCTCGTAAAATAAGTATAAACCATTTCATCCAAAACTCATCGGTTGCCCTTGTTTAAAACCAGGCTTTTGGCATCCTTGAGCTTGATAGTCGGAAAAGATATAAACGTTATAAATCACTTATTATCTGTATTTATTTACTTTCTCATCTTCCTAAGCACAACAGTTAGCTCAGCGTTATATTAGAGTGCAGTGAAAACACAGCAATTACTTATAATGGCTGTATTTCTATACTATCCAGTTATGGCTCAACGCACGCCTTGTAGTTAGGCAACCAATGTAACTTGTATGTACGACGTGTAGCATACGTTATTCTGTCAGGCGCTAGATCTAACTGGATTGGACCATTGATTGGACGCAAATTTTGGACGATTGTAGTTTCATTATTTGGGTTCAAGGGTTATTGAAAAATAAATCATCATATTATCACAGTACATTTATTTGGTATTAAAAATATTATAAATAATACAAAATAATAAATTAGAACTCAGTAATTTGTATACCTAATAATATTACTAATAAATTACAATTTATTTCGCAAACAAGTCCGTTTCCAACTGTTTTTCGAATATTTTGACGAGTTTGCTATTCATAAAGAGAAGCTGCCCTGCTGGAAGAAACTGATTGACAATCAAAGCGACAGTTTCTATGACTCTCAGAGCAACGGCTGGATTCGAGACAAACTGTAGATGTTTTTCCAACTGTTTCACTATAACATCCATCACATTGTGCGCTTGTACAGTGTTCTCTAGTTCACTACAAATCATTGCGAACCCCAGGCCAGGGATTCCTTGCCAGACGATCGGCAGTCTCAAGTCCTTCCAACCCCGTTCCATGAATACACCCTTCAGAAAAGAATCCCGCAGCTCTTCGGCCGGCAGAAAAGAATGACTACATTTCATAAAATACTGCATTTGAATTTTAAGAGCTACGTGATCGATCAGTTCTTTCTTCTCGATTGATGAATTGAATAAATTGACGGTTTTTGACACTTCTGAGTCACGTGATATGTCACTACTCTTGTCGGTTTCGAAGTTACAGGTGTCTTGAGAAGTGTAAACACGGTAATAGACCACATCACAGTTGCGCTCGTTGAGTGTTTGTATTAGAAATGCGTAAACCATTTTATAAACACTTGAATCTACGAAAATAAACCACTTACTGAGAATTAATTGTCGAATTCCACTATCAGTTCACTGTGTAAATAAAGCGTGACGTCAGTAATGACGAACATTGATCACGAAATCAACAGAAATGACCTACCACACCATGACCTCAAACAGCATTCCCTTGACAGGTAGCGCTCTCGTCGAAAAGATGTTACTAACTCTCAGCGGTTACGGTTGCTCACTCGGTAATATTCTCGCCGCGATAATTCAAACTGTTGAAATAGAACGTGAAGTAAAATAACTATTTCGGAAGAGTGTTTTTATTTAAATTTATATTCTTTCTCCTCATAACTCTTTTAAATATCTTTGTCCATCCCTGTATGTAATCCCTGTATTTGGTTAATATCCCCCAAACTTTGACACGACGCCAAAATGCCTTCAGCTTCCTCGATGACGTAATCGTCGGAGGGGAGCCACGCGTCGGGACGGCGATGTCGAGTTCGATGAGAGCAGTCTCGACTTCGCACAAAAAAGCCCGGGAATTCAGTTGAGTCGCGTTCAAATTGGCGCGATTTGTTGCGTCAGACTCGTCTGCGACTAATTCCAGGAACACGTCAGTGAACTTCTGAAAGTCCGAGTGGAGTTTTGGCAGAAGTGAAGCCAGCTGAAAATAATATTATATAATCGTTACTTCTCCATGTTCTCTGAATACAAAAGTAAATAAGTAGTTCATTCACATTGACGGAACCTACTTTTAAAATGCTATTATGCATAGTTACTTATAATATCTTACTCCTTGTTTATTAATCTTGGTGTGATTAATTATATTGACGTCCCCTTTGCCCGGAATGTTCCTCAGCACGAACTGGTTATCTTTGGCGCCCATGTTCTTAATCTACAACCAAAAAGAACCGATTAAAACAAATGACATAATCCATGGGATGATAAAACTGCAAGGTTCTGGAGAAAAGACCCGAGAAAATTTTCGTTCAAGGTACTTCAACTGGGTGCGATTTTTGCGGAAATGTTCATTTAGGGACTGTTTTTTATTGCTCTGCTATTGCCATGGACTATTGCCATGGCAGGTAAGCGACACAATGCTCTTACTCACTCGAGAAATCTCATTAAATTATATTTGTTTTAAAATATTTTTATATAAATTCCACTTATCAATAATCAAATTATGTTTAATGATAGGTATGTAAACAACTTACCCATAAAATAAATATTTATTCAGAATTTTATTATAGTTAATTCAAGGTCACATTATTATTTTAACTGTTTTTTTTCAGATAGGTCTGATATCCCGGGGGGGGGGGGGGGGGCGAAAGGGAACCGAGAACCCTTGTAAGAAAGAACCTTTATCATTTTGGAACCAGAACCGGAATCGGAACCGTTATACAGTTTCTTCCCCAAGAACCGGAACCATATCCGAACCTTTATAATCTAGGCCTTTAAAGATCCTATAAGGTTCCTTCTTAATAAAAAAACAAAAAATTGTTTTTTAACACTTGAACATTATTCACAAAGTTGTAAAAAGTATTTTTTTATAAAATTTTAATTTTGAATCTGACTGTACTATGTGATGAGAACTGTATTGATGAAAATATGAATATGATAATTCAGGTAAAAGAATGTTTATGTCGGCTTATATAAAGAGAATTGCCGCCACAAGACTCCTCGAAGATTTAGTCTGCGCACCATCCTGTAATTCTGTACACATTACAGCAGACACTACGCAGTGCTTTCATTCATAATAGGTCGTCTTTGCTTCATTCATAGGACAAAATCCATATATAATAAATGTATTCCATTAAATGTGATGTAATGCTCAATTTGTGTAATTCAATTTGTGTGGAATCTTTATGCTGAAACCGGAGCCGAACCTTTATTAATAAAGGTTCGGGTCACATGGGGGAGGCACTCCCCCAGAATACGCCCTTAACTGATATTATCAATTTTCTGTGTAACCAAAAAATTTGTATTTGAATCATTCGGAATTATAATTTGGAATCATTTTGAATAAAATAATTCAAAAATATTTGAAAGTAAATGATTTATTTTGATTATATAAAATAAAACCTTGCGGTACCTAAGTGTGTGCACGTGACGGTGAATTGTTACCTGGTGTTAAAAATATGTAAATGTACATGGATGACAATAGGTACCGTACCTAGCAAATAAGCAAAATGTCATTGTTTTAAGTCCATAAAGGGAGATTGCACAATAAAGTGTTTGCACCTACGCACCTACGAATGCATTGTTTTATGTTGATTAGGTGGTGTTGTACTGTGATGTTTTAGAGGCTGTGGTCGGCTTCAATAACTGTCAAATATATTATAGCGTGTGAATCTGCTCGCTACAAACCATTGATAAGTCAATTTTTATAATAAAGGAAATAATATGTTTAAATATAAAATAGAATTATTTTTAAAAGGTAGTCTCACTTTCATTTTAAAAATTATATTAAAAAAATATAATATGTGTTAAAAGATTGAAACATTATAGGTAATTCTTGTATTTTCTTACGGCTAAACAGTTCATCTTGTAATTTTTTTATTAGACATGGAAAAAAATGTGTTGTGATGTTTTATCCAATTTCTAATTTCAGATGCTACTCGCACATGACATTTTTCCGTGACTTTTACACTTTTGCCAAAGGTGTCTTTGAGACATTTTCTTCCTTATTTCATAGTAAGTGCGAGAAAACACAGTAGAAATTGTGAGAAAGCATACAAAATTGCAATTTCTTGATTTCCAATGACATTCTCAGAATTTAGTTCAGCAGACCGCACTCAATTTTTAATATTAGGTACCTACTAAGTACTAACTAATATTATTGTCAAATTCTATAACTTTGTCGGCAAGCCATCTAGTGGGACGGTCTTTCCACGCAGCCAAGTCGTACTGGTTCGCACACACACAACTCATTCTATTTACCTAAAAACGAAGTAAGTCAACTTTTCGGCAACTTTGTTAACTTTTCATTTTTTTTTTATTATTACAACTAATCTTTTACTCACATCTCTGTACTGATTCCCATACTTCTGCTTGTTGTAATGCTCGACGGTGACCTTGAGCTGTCTCCTGATCCTCATGAGCTGCACTTGAAGCTGTTTCTGCCAGGACGTCGCGACGCCCCTCGGCGTCCTGTGGAGGGCGTCGTGGTTCTGACGGCCACAGCAGGAGGCGTCTTGCTCGACGGCGGAGGGTAGAGGGTGCGCGATGCAAGTGGTCACTGACGCAGCGACCAATACCGTGAAAAAGTGCACTGGAAAACAAAACTTCTTTTAATACTCTGCAATCGCGATCGTGTTTATAATATAAGTCTAAGAATTATCCAGTAAAATTGCAAAAATACATTGAAATTATTTTATTTTCGTCAAAGTATACATGTAGTTTTGAAGTTCCCATAGGAAGAATCAGTAATCATGATGAACTTCAATCGAAACTGTTACAATGACACTGACACTCATTTCATAAAATGATCAATATAATATTATGGATCTTTGTCTTAAACTTGTTCGCAATATAATTTTTTTTTTTTTTTTTTTTTTTTTTTTACGAATTGATTATAAATTATTTTAATTTTTTGTTCCTTCTATTTAGTTTTATAATTATTTTGTCACGTCATATTGAAAATTAAATTAATTATTTAACAAAATAGTTTTATTTTCTGGATTTATGAACTAGAATATAAAGTACCTTTCCTTCTCGTCCATGATCATAGCGACGAAATGGTATCGTAAGTTATCCTTATGGTCAATGGCAAGTGTGATTACGTAGGTATTCATTACCAACTGGTAATTACAACTAGGAAATCAATTATGGTATGACAGAACTGAGTAACCACAGACTTCAGTCTGACATAACCTACAAGCTACAACATGATTACTGATTAAGTTTATCTGTTCCAACCGTCAAGATTATCTCTAAGATTGACAACAATTAATACATGTAAATGAGTTAACTTACTTTTGCTTCAAATCTTAATGTACTGCTTGAGTTACTTTGATGATCTGATGCCATAAAAGCATCGGTGTCCTTAATATAGGTACTCTATCTCATACATTGTAGCAAAATCGAAGAAATTCCAGCTTGCACAAGATCATTTATCAAGAAGGGACACTACCTAAGATTATAAACAATATTTTGAAATATCTTAATACACATTTTAATCGATAAGTAATTGATTACGAATATCAGACAAAACGCACTTCCTCGTTGTCAATCCCCTATAGTTAAGACATATCTTATCTATGCACGTATCTACTGCATTATAATCACTTTAAGCCCATGAACATTTGGCGCGAACGCATGACTCAAACGCAAGACGCGGACGCAAGACGCGGACGCAGCAACGCGGACGCAATAACGCGGATGCAAGACGCGAACGCAAGACGCGAACGCATGACGCAAACGCAACAACGCGGACGCAAGACGCTAACGCAACAACGCGGACGCAAGACGCTAACGCAACAACGCGAACGCAAGACGCGAACGCATGACGCAAACGCAAGACGCGAACGCATGACGCAAACGCAAGACGCGAACGCATGACGCGAACGCAAGACGCGAACGCAAGACGCGAACGCAAGACACGAACGCATGACGTAAACGCAAGACGCGAACGCATGACGCGAACGCAAGACGCGAACGCATGACGCGAACGCATGAAGCAAACGCAACAACGCGGACGCAAGACGCAAACGCAACAACGCGGACGCAAGACGCGAACGCAAGACGCAAACGCAACAACGCGGACGCAAGACGCGAACGCAAGACGCGAACGCAAGACGCGAACGCATGAAGCAAACGCAACAACGCGGACGCAAGACGCAAACGCAACAACGCGGACGCAAGACGCGAACGCAAGACGCGAACGCATGACGCAAACGCAAGACGCTAACGCAACAACGCGAACGCAAGACACGAACGCATGACGTAAACGCAAGACGCGAACGCATGACGCGAACGCAAGACGCGAACGCATGACGCGAACGCATGAAGCAAACGCAACAACGCGGACGCAAGACGCAAACGCAACAACGCGGACGCAAGACGCAAACGCAACAACGCGGACGCAAGACGCGAACGCAAGACGCGAACGCAAGACGCGAACGCAAGACGCGGATGCAACAATTCGGACCGACACAAAATTTGTTCATCCATTTTTTTTGTCCGCGACTCTAATAAGCATCAATTGTGCACGGGTCTTCATGACGCTAAATCATATCAAGCAAGTACGAGCTATAAATACCTGAACTGAATTGATGTAGCAATTATTAAAAATTATATTCTTTAGCCTACATAAAAAAATAAATAATTATATGAGTGTGAATATATCTTTATAAAATCGGAACTGATTATTTGTAATAATTATCGAAGAACAGGAAGAGAATGTTGATCATTAAGTTAATACTTCTCTGATAAATCACGCAATCATGATCTCTATTGCTTGTGTCTTTCTTGCTTGTTATAGTCTTGAAGTCTCTTGCAATGCACCCGTGTTTTATTAGTTAGTAGTGATTACACTTATTATATCATTTATACACTTTGATTATGTTTTTTCATCATTTATGACATCTAATAGCAATAGGGACTTGTTGACGCGAACATTATAAACATATATTTTGTTAAAACGTGACAGGAATCCTAATTATCACTCAAACATACAGTTTGGTTCCAATTGGAAACCTCCCCTCCTCCCTCCCCAATCCACTGAGGCACAAAGTGATTTGTTTAATAAAACACAAATCTATTTTTATTTTTCCGTCATAAGAATATATCTCTTTGCGGACCATAATGTGTCTTGTTAAATTATCAGAGTAATGCTATTAGTTTATGGTAACTAAACATTTACTAAACATTTTTACGGAACAGGTTGACTGAGTGGTTAATGCTCTGAACTTGTATTCCGGAGGTCCGGGTTCGATTCCCGCGGCCGTCCTTCCTGACTGGGTTTTATTTCATGGTTTTCCCTCAGTCGAAAGGCAAATGCTGGAAAGATACCCTGCTAATTGGCCACGACCACCACCTGCCCACCTTCCATCCTTACCTAATCTTCACCATCATCTCCCAATCATCCTCATAATCATTCATCCGTCGCCATTATAGCCTCGCTGCAGAACAATGCGACGTTACGCCCCAGACAAAACAACTGCGATGTTTTTATTTTCGCCTACACAAAATGCAACTAACATAAAAATATTTTTTAAGAGCCTAGGACAAATGGACCCTATGAAATATTGTGCCAAAAGATTTTAGTCAGAGCAATCATCTGGGGTTTATATACTTGAAAGTCCTTATCTTGCCCAGGAGGAAATTTTGATATTCATCTACTTTCTGTTTATTAATGTTATGATGAGATTTCTATTTCAATGTTACGTTATCAGTTGTGATTGCTCCAGTTGACATTAGATTGACGCGAGCACCTATCTTATTCTTAGTACATATATCTTAGATGCCTTACGATCGTGTTAAATATAGTCACTTTTCCTGGAAACCAAATCAAATCTACTCTTTTCAAATTCAATATTGGTAGAAGTGACATATTTTTTCCTACATGAAGGTTTGCACCAAGGTCCTAAAACATTTTATTTTAAACTATACAATATTTCTTGTAATAAACACAAATGTAATCAGAATTTTCTCATTACTACTTAAATTTTGAAGATAATTTAGACACATACTTGTGCGGTTCTTTTGATTGGACAAGAGACGAAATTTTTCTCTAATTAGTGATTTCTAATTAGGCAAGGAAGTGGTTACATGATTTGGGATCGGGATAAAACAATAACAAGAATATCATAATCTGTTGGAATCGCATATAATTCAGCTTATTATTTTGGCTTCCTTATTGCAATAAATAAATAAATAAATACATTGTAAAAAACTGTGATGGCGACTTCGCATATCATATGCTACAATAAATAATGAGCGATTGAAATAAATAATGACTTAATGGATGATGATAATAAATTACACTGTCGTTTACTTAAGTACTTACGTCATGACAAAGAAAGCTAATGATAGGAACAGTCATTTAAGACTATAAAATTGTGCATAAGTAAAAAAGTAAAAAATTATAATGTAAGTCTGTATACCTAATAATACTTGAATTTGACAGTTAGACAGACCTGTATGAGACAAATTATTTTATAAATAAGACAGCACAAATAAATATTATCCTAAATGAAAGCAGTGTTGTTCAAATTCCTTGAAAAAAATACTCATGATTCAGTTACAGATCCATGGAAAAAATGTATCGAGATAGAGATGAAAGATACATTTTAAAAAGAGTCTAAATAAAGATACAAGATACCTCTAAAGATATCTGGATGATACTTAGATACTTTTATACGAAATCACAACGACAGTTACTACTACGATAATCCAATACCAAATTGCCATAGAATTTGGGTTATATTGAATTTAATAATATATAATTTTGGTATTAATATCAAAATGATAACGTAATGACAAATTTAAGTTACCCAGTGAGTTTTAACTGCGTTTTGACTATTTCATTTACACACGCATTAAGAAAGTATCTAGTTCTGAAACCATGACATACTCTATAAAACGTATCTAAATACAGATACACGATACTTTAAAAAATAGTATCTAGATACAAAATTATATCTAGACACTTGTATCTAGATATTGAACAACACTGCATGGAAGACTATTGGCCTTCGAGCACAGGAACTAAGACCATAATCCACAGTTATCACAGAACTATCTTATAAGCGTTTGAGATTCAACTTTATCCTTTATGGAGAACTCTAATGTCCAAGTTCTTTCCACAAACCCTTTCAAAGTCTCTGTGTATCATTGATTCTTCGGCGCCTGTTGTTTTTTCTTCGGCCTTCGCGTCGACGCTGGCCTAGACGTCGTCGACTGATTTGCTGGTTGTTTCTTCGGTGTCTTGGCCTTCTTCCCATATGTTGTACAGTTGCTTGGCGTGAGCTTGGGGTCGATGGCAGTCTGGAAGATATTCCTCCACTCGGTGGCGAACTTTCTGTAGGCGCTGAGAACTCCCCAGGCCTGGATGAGCGAGGTGGTGTGGTTGGGATCCCTGATCCAGAGGTTCCAGTCATCCCGGGGGATGATATCTTCGCTCTCCCGATCCGGGATCGGCTGATTGCTACTGAGTAACGCTGTCTCCACTTCACACAACCACTGGAAGAAGAAAATACAAATTATTAGTACATTTTTCGATCACTGCGTTTCATTGATTTCTTCTGGCTGTACCTAATGAGTATTTGGAAATCATAGCACATTTTAAAAATGGATACTATCCGTTATGAATGTGTGATTATTTATATTTACATTTTTAAATTTTCTGAATTTTTGTGTCATTATATTGTTGTTTTCAGTCATTTTACTTTCCAATCAAAATTAACATTTGTGTGTGTGGGGGGAGAGGGGTATAGTGGTACTATTATAAAAAAATAGTCCATGAAATTTTCGAAATTTTTTGGCTCCTGTAAATTTTACTGGCAAATCTCGAACCAAGTTTTTAATCAACTCAAGTGATTCTCACCTTTCTGATTTCTTTGGCAACGTCTCCCAGAATCCTCTTCCTGAAGTTGGCCATCTCCCTGCTCTCATGCTTGTGCGTCGTGAAGTTGTGGACTGCGTGGACTGTCACGAGGTACTTCTGCAAGGAGCTGTGGAGCTCGTGCAAGATCTTGGCGATGCGTGCGTCCTTCTTCAAACACTTCGCGCTCTTCTCGTACCACTCCACCTGCTTCTTAGGAAGCCAGGAGTAGTTGATACTATCTCCGAATTCCTTGGCCACCTAGAACAATACAAAATCAACTGTTAATTTACTTGTCATTTGATGGAAATTCATTCAAGAATGGAATTCGTTTTGATTTCACATTTCAAAAAAAAAATGTATTTATGAGAAGCTTGAGAGCAGTTCAAAATTAAATTTTAAAGTAATTTTTGACGAATGCAAATGAACAATAAATGTGATGAAACATTTGATGTTCCTAAACTCAGGTTTAAAGTCCGAAACATTGATGAATAATGCAGAAGGAACTCTGATTAAAATAGTTTTATCTTGATTGCTTTGATTTCTACCTGTTTCGCATTATCTCATCAAATAATGCAATGTGATGCTATTGATGCTATAATGATGCTATTAGAGAAAAAAAGTAATATTTGGCAAAACAAAATTGGGACGATTATTGTCAAATTTTCGTCTGAATTTTGGAAACAAAATATGGAATTGTTCAGAACATGTTTGATAACTCACCTCCTTATGAAGCATCTCAATGTTCGCCTTCTCCTTGGCGAAATGTTCTGTCGCCAACTTGATCTGAGTCCTGACCCTCTTCATCGCCTTCATCGCCGGATGTCTGATGGGGATCTTCATCGGCCCGTTGAGCGTCTGCTTGTTGGTCCCGCAAGGATGATGCCACGCTCTATTGTCCAGACCGACGACGGGCGCCGCCAGACATGTTTGTGCGAACAACGTGCCCGTCAACAGCAACGCGAGGCCCACGGCTGCGGTCTGTGCCAACAGTTCTAAAACAAGAAGAGAACAACACGTCAGTATTGTCGAGACTCCGTTGAGTCATGACTCATGAGGTGAAAGACGGACACATAAATCTTGTTGAGTTTGAGTCACTACTTTCTTTCAATCAAGCGAACGGCGCCGATGAATCGTCTTATAAAAATCAATGTGCTAATAAAGTGATCTTGCCCTATGTTTTGACCTCTTTATGAAGTATTCCATTTATTAACATCAGTGTTGCAACTTGTTTGACACTTCCTAATAGTTCCAGTATACACCTGTTGACTCATGGACGCCCACGCAAGACAAGTAACACAGGCACCGGAGTCAAGCAAGTTCTTCAATCAGAAAATTTAATTTATAAATTAATAATTAAAACTTCACTGTTAATCACACTGATGTTATTATATATCAGTACACCTGATGATGACGATGATATTATTTCACAACATTGCACAAAAGATTGCACTTTATAAACACGTGTGTTTTTAATTACCTGATAATTTTCCAAACATGATGAGTATTGCTATTTAAATAGTTACGAGAATAAGTTAATTATATTAATAAAGTATCTCCGTCGAGATTCGTCTATGAAGTTACGAGATAAACTGAACATCGAAGACGAACTCCTCCATTTATATAGACAAATCTCGTAGACATAAGTTACTATTTTGTGGAGGGGAGATCGGAGTCCCCCATTAGTCTCCCCGCGCTCTAGACGGGTACCGCGAAAGCAAGCTGATAGCCAAGAGTGACGTACGCGGCACGCCCCTTCATTCAGAAACCTCATAATACGTCACACTACGAGACTCCCGCTCACCGTATACATGCTAGTTAGTATACAATGAAACGTGTTAACCGGTGAGATATTGTTTATGATAGAAACATGGATATTTTACACATGTATGAAAATATAATTTCTATGGGAATGGATCGAGAAAGAAACTAACTTTTTCGGATTTATTTCTCGACGAAGTGTGACGTAGCATATGTGTTATCGCAGATGTGATTTTGGCGTCATCTCCTACGTAACCGTGTGTATTGAAGGAAGTGTCTTCACTGTCAATAATGAGTGTCATACTGTTGCTGAAAATGAGATAATATTTTATCACTTTTGACGTAGGTTTAGACTGAAGCATGTTCGCATGACACACCTCTTGATAATTAAGTTTTATTGTTGGGGTAGGCTCGTAATGAGAATGAGTCGGCATATTTCCGTATCGTAATCTCAAATGAAATTAACTTTTGCAATGAATGAAAAATAATGTTGGACTATTTAAGACTTTGTTACGCGCATCGTAAAAATACGAGACAGAAATAACGAATTATCAATAAAAGAAGAATTTTGCTCAAGTGTTTCCTCCTCTTGAATTTTGTCTGACAGATTGGTCCAGATGGTACCTATATCTAATATAATGATGTGAGCATGTAAATAAATACATGATTATGACTTCTTAACATAAACTCAATTCTTTCCTTATCGTGCTTCACTATCATCGTTCCAATACGATGTTTATCTCCTACGTCCAACCCTGAACTTCACGTCACTAATCCATTATTATGACGTCACGAGAAGCGCCAAAGCGCCGGTGTTTATTGTCATTTGACAGAGATTCATCTTATTTTAGAACACCCACCAACTGCCTTCGCGAGCTCCTCGTCAAGCGTCCCACAATCAAGATGTGTTCCTCAAACAGTCATTAACGCAGCCCACGCGGATCAACTGCAGATCAGAACCGAAACCGGAATCAAAACAAAAGCTTAACTTTTTGTAGGAGATGAACTTCACTTTACTTTGACCGGAATTTCCTTGATTGTCAAATGTAGTGACACAACGTGGGAGTCTATACGTCACTCTTAACACTGTGCAGTGATTAAGTATGCAAATAATCTAACAATACTTGGTACTTTGGTGGAAACGCTAAGAGAAAGATCATCATTGTCACGAACTCTCTAGAACGGAAATTCCTAGTCCCTCGGAAATTGCTCAATCGAAGCCGCTCGCAAGACGACTACGTTTTTATATCACCTAGTCGAGTCTATTTTAGAGATGTAGCACGCTCATTATACATCACAAGAGTCAAATCTGTCATTATATCATTGTTCAAAATGATTAAAATAATTAGGCTCCGTTGTAAAATAAGCTCGCTAATTTGTTTGTGGTAGGTGTATATAATTGGATTCGAGGAGTCAAGTCTCGCCTGATTAAAGGATTGTCTAACTTCCGTTGGGGTTCTACAGGAGACTCTTGGCTTGACCCTCATGCGGTTTGACGTGTGAAGTTCCAGTGAAATCATGCATCTTCCAGCGATAAGTCCACCACACGTTGTGCTTGTCAATAATTATGATTTACAAAGCTTTCCGATAGTGTTTTATAACCAGCTATATGCCTGCGTGTGATCGGTTCTGCTGAAACGATTCACTTCGGATGTGGTCAAGCATGTCGGGATATTACAACTGGGTCATTTACACTTTTCTTCCAGTTAGGTGATTAAATTTACGTTAAAATAATGAATAATTAATGCAAAAAAGTGATAACTTGTGATTTTACGAAGTAATTAACTCAAATGTGGAATCGATGTGTCATTGTTAAAAAAATTATTTTTACCAAAATAGAAGAACGCAGATATGGGTGCGGGGAGACAAATAAAAAGTTGAAAAGAATGTAGTATGTTCCACTATATTAATAGTTATTTGGAACTAGTATAGCAAAAAAGGTGTATTTATAATTAGCTAATGGCAATTCTTAAAATCTTCATTCTCTCTCGAGGAGAATGAATGAAGAAATAGAGTTGAATAATCTGTCGCACAAGCTACATGCAATCGCTTCAAGTGCAAACATCCCTCATTACAAATAGTTGCATTGGTAAATGATTCATGGTTTGGGGGCCCTAAACCCGTGCGCCGAAGCCCCGAGCGCCGAAACCTTTTTTCATTCTTTTGCGCCGCAACTCTGACCCGTTGGGCCGAAAAGTCAAGTTGCCAAGCCTTTCTCGAAAACCGAATCGCCGAGACCGAATTTCATTTGAATTTCCATTCAGACTCAAGTACCTACAGCTTGTAATTTAAATTCTGCTGCTAAATTATTGATACTATTACTTGAAAGAGTGAAAAAGAACGTTATTCAAAAGTCAACAATAATTCAATCATTTTTAAAATAGTGCATTGTTTTGTGGTCCATATTTCATACATAAATATTTGATGTAGGTATGCCCAATAAATGTCCAATACTTTTGCTACACATACGATGTGCAATTTCATTATCATAATCGTCCATTTTGTATATACGTATTGACTTTGTCGACTTTTTGAATGACGCTCCTTGTCAGTGCCGATATATTTAAAACTAGTCTGGAATCAATACATTCATAGTAAGTATTACAATTTGTTGGTCTTTATAAGTAACTTCACGAATGCCTTTTTTGAAGTCCTATACAGAGGTACCTGCAATTTTTGTATTTCCGGGAAATCTCCTGGCAATTTTAACTCTACGGAAAAAAATGGTTTTGGCGCTCGGGGATTGACCCTCGAGAAAGACTTGGCAACATTGTAAATATTGAGCACAAATACACTTTGTAATTAGGCGTAGGGAATTTATGTCACATTTTTGTACATTTATACAGAGCCTAGACACAATCCTATTTTTAAGAATAAAACCAAATGTAAATAACCAACAAACGTGATTGCTATGAAGAACCTGTAATACCATCCTCTCATGTTATAATACAGATCTATAAAATCAACAGATAATTGCTATACAGCTTCGTTGGAAGGGAAGGGCGGCAGGTGCGTTGAATGGATTCTGCGAAGCGTTTCCTATGCAGAAAACAATATCTTATTTATTTTCCGATGGATCTTGCTTGAAAGCTATACAGGTTTATGTCAGTAACATTTCAAATCGTAAGGTTGAACGATATGACCTGGGAAGTGCCAATGAAATAACTAAAACAAACGAAGGGATATTTTCGAGGAAGTATTCAGAACCCATTGATAAAATGATGAGGTATCCTCTGATTTAGATTAAGAAGATTTAGATATCATGTTTTAAATTTAGATTTAATTATTTGCAAAGAATCCAATAATTGTTTCTTGCTATATGAAGGCAACGCGACGCTAGCTGATAATTAACGTTTTTTTAGTTTGTCTTTACACTAAGTTGAATTTAAAAAAAATCAAGGAGCACAATTCACGCGCGCTGTACTAAACAATGCCACACTGGAGTATTCGTTACGACCTCAAAGCGTTATAAATAAGATACCTAATAAGCGTTAAATAATCGTATTTACCTCTTTTAATTACGATTATTATCGTATTTAACGCTTTGGTTAAGGACATACTAAAGGACGTAACATCTCCAATGTGTGGCATTATTTAGTTTAGTCAACTTGACTTGTGCTTAACTCCTTGATTTTTTCAAGTTTTATTCTATGAAGAAAACACAAAAAAAACAGTTTGAAAAACGCATGCTTCCTGTTACCATTCTATAGGCCTTGGTTTTTAAGGAAGAAGTCGACATTACCGACGGGGAATTTAATATTATTTGTGTAACAAACAAGGAAATTGAATTTCGGAAGTGGTTAAGTCACAGTAGTCCTCTACAAAGTATAAAATCACATAATTCGACATCAATTACACATCCTCCCACGCACAGTTTGCAAAGTTTGAAGTTCGTGATATAGTGCCCTTGATCCAAGACGGCAACTTGACAAGAGGGTGTAAAGGCGCCACCCACGCTTCCACACACACCCACACGTGGCAAAACAAGCGCCACTGCATCGTGTACAGTCGGTCGCAGGGTAAGAGTACACTCAGTTAGAACAAACTGGTTGTCATAAAACGTATTGATATGTCATTAGAATGAAGGATAATTGCGCCAACTTGGCCTCGTGAAGTGATGGTTTTGCTTGACGGGGCTTGTTAGTCTTAGATCACATGATATCTGTCACGTGATAGATGTGGAATCGGAAGGGTTGAAGTTCAGTTGATTTTAGATTCCGTGATTTTTTTACGTTTTGGCTGAATGTGTAATTGTAGATTTAGTGTTTTATGGTACTTTCATAACATCGCTTGATACTACCGGTGGGAGCATGCCAAAGATAGAACGATAAACGATCGTCATATTTTTGTCCTTTTCCATTTGGAAGATCTCAAGCTAACCTATCATTTATTACAGGTACATAAATACATAACATTGATTTAATCTCTCTTTATTTTGCACGTTTAAACAGCAAATTAACTTTTTTACACTCATGAATACTTGAGCAGATATTTTGTAATATTTTACGATCAAATGCATTACTGTCACTGTCACTGTCACATTACTGTCACGGTGTACTGTAACTTGTACATCTCATTTGTCTCACATCGATTTAAACTACAGGCATTCTTGTGAAAGCTTTGATGAGCTTTTCAGAAGATAGAGCAATATATTTTCATAAACAGTAATAATTGGAACATATAATCAGTTGACCATTATCATAGGTTGTTGTAATACCGGATATTTTATTGGGACAATTGGTTAGGACATAAAAACTTATAAGAAATATTTTACGATTTGTAAAACCCAATCGTGATGATTTTTCGTAAAATCTGTTAGTCAGAATTTTAAGATGATTTCTGCGGAAGAACGAATGCACAAAGTATAATTACATATTGGTCACCCACACCTGCCTCGTTAAAAGCGAACAGTTTCCCTTGCAATTACAGCATTCACTTAGTTTTATTGTTCGAATGTTTTGTTTTATTTGTTGTTTACTTTACTCACTCACTTATTAAACACAAGTTGGCTTCGACTCTGCAAATTGTAGAGGAAAATCAGAAAAATATAAAGTAATTAAATGCAATACCATTGCAATTGTAGAGAGATGATTTTCAACAATTTCCTACATGAATCAAATCAAGAAGTTTAGATGAAAGTCAAGTCAGTGTAAATATTCATGTTATAGGTATGTTAATAACATATGATTACCTACTTCGTAGCATGCTGGTTCATTATGCACCCAGAATTCAAATATTTGTGCTAAGTAACATGTAATTAATGTTTAAAGAACGTTATTAGCTATTCACCATATCTCATTTTACTGGTCACCTAACAAATGCATCCATTTTCTTTCCCCAAATTTTGGTATATGAAGAGAACAAACGCTCTGGGTCAAGTTTGTGCCCCTTTCCTCCCAAACATGATCCTCCTTGTAAAAATTCTTCATAATATAATAATTCTACAATTGAATACAAATGATTTAAAATTCCAGATTTTGAATGATAATTCTGCAAAACATTCAACCCTTTTAAAACAGAAGTAAAGTAGTGGGACTAGATTGCAAGTAGGGGCAGTAGGGGCAATCAGGGACACGCGCGTTAATCGCAGGGTCAATCACTCTGCCGTACAACAATCATGCAATGTCGGGTGCAATAAGACGCTCGTGTATAAAAAGGCTTGTAAATGCAACACGAGAACACCCATCAGCGCCTCCTCAGCGAGCTCTTCTGCTAAACACTCTCCTCAAACAACAACAATTGTTATTATTTGAAGTCGTTGTCACATCGCGTGAATGTCAGCCATAAATTCTTCACGCAAATCAATTAGAAGCCCACAATGCCGAGGTCATAGACGACTCAAATTACCTCGAATTCTAATTCTTTATTTCAAATCTATCATTTTAGTTCGCATAACTCTGTTCATTATTTAATTTTTAAATACTCCTTTTTTTCCTTATACAAAGTTAGTAAGCGTTTTCGTGTCCTTGTAGTCCCAATTTCGTGCTAGCAATCGCTATAACAACTAATTTAATACCGACTAGTGTATGCTACGTAGTGTGTTGTTAGTGAAATAAAAAAAAAACGTCGTCTTGTGTCTTTTCAACATACCTATTAACGTTTGACTAGTTTTTCTATGAGTTATTATTGTAACGAAGCTGGGGACTGATTAGCGCTATACGCTGTGAAATGCGCTCGTTAGCTTTTTATTGCGTGCTCTAATGCTGGTTTACATACTGTATAATCATCTTTCCACGGCGGCCGCCATTGCGTAGCGGTCCATGGAAGATGCGGCGACAGACATAGAAACTCATCATAACATACACACACATTGATATTATTGAAATTATATTCCGTGAGATTGTTTTAAAGTGAAACGTATTATATGTTTATTGCCTCCACACACCAAGCTTTCACTTTCTCAAGTCACCCTGTAATTATTATTAACCTATGATTGGTGAAGAAAAATGTCCTCCATCTAACGAATAATTAAAGCTATGTTAACTCCCTAATGTTAGCAATTTGAGTGAATTCCTTTGACGGTCAAATTAGTTTAGTTACGGTCCCAATTAATGGCGTGACATTTATTTACTCAAGTGTTTGAAGTATTGGTTTGGAAAGTTGCAAGTGTAGGAAATGCAACGAAAGCTGTGTAATGGTGCGGGAAATGCATTAGTGCAACAATGCACTCGAAGCAGAAATTGTGGAATAAAATTTGGTGGTCTGGTCCGGTCTAGTCTGGTCTGGTCTGGTGTTAAAAATGATAACCGTGAAAGGAATTCACTCAAATGGCTAATATTAGGGATTCAACATAGCTATTATTCGGTAGATGGAGGACATTTTCTACGCCAATTATTAAAGATGAAGCCATGAGACTCGGAAATAAGAATAAACATAGTAATTGTCAAATTTGCAAAAATGGCGCCATGATCTACTAATATAGTCATTATTTACGCACATAACGGAACATTTCATCCCATCATCAATGAAATAATATAATACAAACAGTATGAAATATCACATTAAATTATGTAAATACGTTGTAAGTAAGTTTATAACACAAAATCTTATCGCAAGCAGTTGAAATAAATTTGAGTTGAACTGTCATTTCAAAACATCAATTCCATCTTGTTGAAATCTAAACGTGACCTTAAAAAATATTGTCCTTCTTCAATATCTTAGCCAGCCTCCTGGGTATAAATTTATATGTACTAATTATTATTTATGAGAACGTGGAGACATTCCTGATTAGGCTGACGAAGAAGCCAGGGGACTCTCTCAGGACTCTACGTTCCTAGCTGAAGGCCTAAACAACACACTGGTATTTTAACTGTAATACTTATCACCATACCAGGAAATAAATATTATTTTAATATGAATATTGTAATTCTCTCTAACGTATTGGAATCTACTATATAGTGGCTATCGCGGTTAGGTTTCCGCTAGAAATAAATTTCACACATAATCCGTCTCCCATGTGGTTCTGAGTCATTTACCTTAATGAATACGTTAACTCACCATCCCATATAGGCATCCTGACACCTTGAATCAACTGATGAATGAACACTGTGTTTATCTCGTAGTAGAGTTTTAGTTCGAGTTTCGTTGAAATGTTTACACTCTCACTTCACTGCGACCAATGTCCACTACCTGGCTTTCTTGACTAAACCTTCCTACTGGTTCGCGGGCTTCTTATATAGACTCTTCGACTCCCTCCATTCCTCCTTATCTACTCTCGATAACTTTGATCTCATCACGGTGAATCATATTGTGTCATTTTGTGTAAGATAGGTTATTAGGATTATAGGATTCTATGAAAGTGCGTACTGTTTCAAGTTAATTTACTAATGACTTATCTTCTTCTTTTTCGCTATGTAATTACCTCAGTAGGTTTACCTGCCAACTTTTTACACTTCCATTGAACTGTAGCAAGTTTCTTACCTTTTTATAATTTTACAGACGACACGGGACAAAATTAACACTAATCATTATTTTTATTTACATTGTAAATACAAAAAAAATATAAAATAAACAAATAATGGGGAATACCTTTACTACGATAAATTAGCATCATATTGCATCATATTACTAATTCTTATCAGGTTTAGCAAGTCCATACGTGTGTTACAACGACACATGAGTATATTTAGGTAGATACACGTCATTGTTTGTGATTACATCGTATTGCCGGCAAAACTCTAAATGTTACACTAGCAAGAGCAACACGCGTTATCTGTCAATATGTGTGGTTATTGATCTTCAATTATCACCTCTTTCATCGGGTTAGTCATCAACGACACGCTTTTGAGTCTAGACCAATTAATAAAATTCGTATTTACGACATGCATACCAACGTATAGAACAAACAACATCTTTTGATCGCTACTTGCGAAGTATTGTTCTGTACTGAAATATGGTTTAATTGCATTCCTAAGTGTTATCATTATCTCACTTTGGATTAACCTATTTTTAACTTTAATTTTCAACCGGAAATAATTATGTCATAATATGTTATCATTTTAGACCACTTCGTAGTATTATAAAAGATTTTAACAACATAGGTATTCATTACGTCGCTGATTGATTACAAAATGGCCGCTGTCTATAGCTAACACAAAATGGTCGCTCATGACTCGAGTCGAACAATTTATTTTTAGGTTAGTTGATTAACAACTTCCGGAAAAGTTGCACGAAAGATGAGAAGATGAAAATAAAAACAAACAGGAGGAGAGTAAAACACATAGCGTGTTGGAAACAAGAGGTCTAAATAGGGAAAGTGAATTGCGATGAGCGAAGCCGTGCACTTATTCTCTGTGTGTGTCTTATAGCTACCTTGCCGCGAGTGGAGTTCTCGTCGCGGAGTTGTTGGTGGTGATCCCCTCGAGCACTGCGCGGGCAATCAGTCGCACTGTTGACGCCTTTACGACTTTCATTATATGCCAATTAACATGTTACATGACGCAGATTGCAATCGGAACGTTCAGATGTTACAACTTGGAACACGCGACGAGGCATTTTCTTGCTTTTATGATGGGCGAGGAAAGGACAATAGATGCGGGATTGCTGATCAATTTCATGTCGATTTTATATTAAGAACACAATGTATTCAAGGTGATAATTTATATTAGAAACTAAGTCACAGTCATATGAAAATATTACTTCATTTTTATATGAAACATGAATCATCATATTCGAATTATGTATAGCTGAATCTTTTGGGAGATGTATAGGTACATACTTTCCTTTTATCTAAAGTTAAAATTATTATAAGGAACATGTGACAGAAAAATCTAATGTTAACATAACTTTACGGAACAGGTTTGGCTCAGAGGTAACGCTATGAACTTGTATTCCGGAGGTCCGGGGTTCGATTCCCGTGGCTGTCCTTCCTGACTGAGGATTCTTCGTGGTATTACCTCAGTCGATAGGCAAATGCTGGGAAGGTAACCCACAAATAGGTCATGACCACCTCCTTTCCTCTTTCCATCCTTACCTTCGCCATCATCATGATCATAATCATTCAACATTCATTAGCCTAGCTGCAGAACAGTACGACGTTAAACACTATTAAAGAAAATCCATATTATGATTTGTATTCAAAACTTTCAAAGCTGTTGATCATGCTTAGAAAGTAACCCAAATGACAATTCGATGCAAATCAAAGTTTTTCTAAATTATTATACCAGACTGGAAAACAGTCAACACTCTAAACAAATTTTACCTAATTTAGGTGAAAAATTTCACCACACTTCATAAAATTTCTCAAGTTCACTGAGTAAAAATCAAGACAACTATAGACACATTCTTCAGGAGGATCCTCGCTTTGTTTGCTCACATTCCAAGTGGCAAGTGCCAGTGTCAAACTGTGTCCGGTTAGCGATGATTCACGAATACCTGCTCGCCATTGACTTCAACATTATAATTGATGAGAGTTTTTCTTGCGGCATATCGGATCAGTTGTTGCCAAAGTAATTAAAACTTTGTGGAGGAGCGTGATCCTTACCGAATTATTATCTCCCGAGAATGTCGATTGTGTCTCTAGGTTAAAACATAACAGGTGGCACCCTCCTGGCTATATGTTACTTCTCACCACTTATGCTAATCGCAAGCAATGGCGATTAGCTTAATTCCTATAGTTGATTTATTGAGCCATCATTATCTAGCCACACCCCTTGCTCTAATGCATTATCATACCCAGCATAGACCCCTCTTCGATCATCTAGAACCAGCAAGAAATATTCACATATCATTACAAAAAAAAATCATACATCACAGTGTTTGACTTTTTATAGCCCAGGTTCAAACCAAGGAAATAATTGTGGATTGCACTTTGATAAACATGAAATCAAATGGATTTTGAAAACTGTCAGTGGTCAAATTAAGGGGGGCCCCATGGGGGAACATATTGACAGTTCCATCCCCCCATGAGATTTTAAAACAACGCTCTGTAGGTATATAGCTACTCCAAATAAGTATCCAAAACGTCCTATTCATAGTATACTTAGGGCCGGTATTACCATAAGTTTAAGCTACAGTTAGTTTAAGCTCCACTTAGGAAATTATGGTGTTACAATTAGTATATACTGCAACTTAATTCCAGAGCTATTTCATCAGTTTAAATTAACCTCACGCTACATTGACTGCAGTTTTTTAAGCTATGGTTAAAGTAATATGGTTTAAGTAATGGTTATTTACACCACATTTCCCAAGTGGAGCTTAAATTAACTGAAGTTTAAGCTCATGGTTTTAACTAATGGTAATATGGAGTGGCCCCTTATTCATGAATAAGTATCATTTCCATCGTCAATTTTAGCCTCTGTAGACGCCAATTTTGTCAAGATAAAAATATGCTTAAAATGGAACCAAAATGGAACCAAACTTTCCGGGGCGATGCGCCCAAGACCCGCAAGGTGCTGGGGGGGGGGGGGGATATCCTTAGATCCCCCATTGACCTGGTGCAAATGTTATTTTGTAACAATACACCATCCCCCATGGACTGACTTCCAATTCGACCACTGAAAACTGTACTTTGACGATATGATTTTGCACGGCCTCGTCTTGTCGCAGCTCCTGCGATCGTCTGTACAACTGATATTGCACGGTCTCGCGACTTTTGTCTTCGAGTATACTTCAACAACAGTGTGCATATGATTTATCATGGAAAGCCAAGTGACATGGCTTTGTATTGTTATTGAATACATTTAGTGGGAGTTGTAGCGCGACAGATCATGCGAGGATATGGGAAACACAATGCCAGCTCCTCGCAGATGCACTTGCGCAGGATGGATGGTCGGGGCGAGGCGGGGAACGATGCGATTCAAGAGACGACAGAACATTATGCAGTATTATGCAGAGTTGCATTTGATTTTAGTTATGAAATAGGCATTTTTCAAAGATATTTTGTAGTTTTAGAAAAAAATGAATGTGAGATATGAAAGAGATAAAAACTGAACAGAAATATTGAACTTTATACAAATTGATTGCTTAAGATCGTATCACGACACATTCGATTATGAGGATGAAATAGATTAAAACAGGAATGTTTAGAAGCAAGCAGACATCTTCAAATCCCCACAAACTGTTTGGAAGATTGTGTCAGGGAAATTCGTGAATGTTGCAATGATAATGATCCAAACTGCCCGTTTTATTTTCTAGAATAGAGAAGTGTGTGTCCTTAAATTTGTTATTGTAAATTTGTAAATATCAACATAAATAATAACGGTGCAGTTTCTTGAACAACTTCTGTGTCACATTCCCATTTTTCATACAATTTTGTATTTACACGACGCAACTTTCTGTCACAGAATTTCCATTTAAGATGTGTGAACAGAAGCGTAGTATACAGAAGTTGTACAAGAAATTGCACCGTGTAAATGGGGCTTTAGACTTATCACCAGAAAAAAATAAAAAATTGTCATTCATAAATATTACATTTCAATTTTATGTGACATTTTATCGGGAAAAATTATGTGTGATATAATTACTGCGATGACGTCATTTCTAAGTCCACGACAATGGGATACTAATATGGTTTAAAATTTTCGCTATTTCTGAATCAGTTACTTGAAAATTGCTCATCCCACAACAACAATTTAAATAATTCCTAGCATCTCTGAGTTCATCTCAACTATATCATCTTATTCTGAAATCTAGTTTAGAGGAGACTTCCCTATTTTCCTCTGCATTCCAAGATCGGGATCCGCATATTCGGATGCTGTTGAAATCACATAATCATCTGTCTACATCTCCAGTGAGCCGTAATGCAGAACTTCAATGTCGGCAGCAACAGACGTGTTATTGTTGCACTTCTCTCCTAACAATCCCATGCAACTTGCAAACAGATCAAATTAAAGATCCCCACTCGCATGTCCGTATGCGAAGAGATTGATTTAAATAGTGGATAATGGAGGGAGATGTCATCATTTGAATATTATGAACATTTCAATACTTGATGGTTGCGCGATTTTGTGTCGCGAAAACTGGTTTTTGTTTTGTTGATTTCTTTGTCTTTGTTTTGTGTTATCCAGTTTCATAATAATAATGATGGGAATCGATGCATCGGTGTTGTAGGGGATGCAGTTTCAAAATGCATTCTCTGCATATTTTTACTCATTCCTTCATCTTGTATTTTGATTTACTGATTTTTTTATTTTGTTAAATTGTATTTTTCTTATTTTTCTTGATGAGATCTAGTTTTGTAAGGAAGACAACCCTACAGACAAAATATTTTAAAAACAACAAAAAATCAGAGATAGAAATCCTGCATTAAAATGTGCATTATATTGCATCACTGCATACGATGTCTATGAAAGGGATAATTAATGTCAATTGTTTCTTTTTCTTTTTTACAAATTACGTCAGTCATTTTGTTCCAAACTACCGTGCAAAAGTCACAGTAGCTTTCTTTACCAAGTGTTTAAAATAGAGGCCAGGCGAACGCCTACAAAACGCATAATCATCGCGTGGGTCGTTTTCTACATCTTTTCCTAGGTCTCGCTTTTCCCCTAACATTGCGATCTGTTGAGTACACGTATATTTCCGATGATTGTACATAAGTCAAGATGTAAACACGCCGCTTATCACAAATACCTCACACCCACACTGATTTCTGATCGATATCTATCAAATAACTCGAATAACTTTGTGATCATTCACTCTACACCTGTCATATTATTTTAATTTTATTGATTTGATTGCAACTTTACGTGTGAAGAGAATTACACCTGACTCATTGTTTTATCTGATTAGAAGTTTGAAGGCTCGTGGAGTCTTTCACGCAAATACTGTACTTTGACCGGGCAACCCTCGTTGTGATAACATAAACTATTTATCAAGATAAAGGAGCAAAGAATGCCATCTGATATGACTTAATATGTTCAAATCAGTCAGGAAATTAAATATTAGGCTATCTAATCCAAATGCACTTGTGGTGATTCCTAAAACATTTTTTTATATTAATTAGGAGTACAAGATAAAAATCTAAATATTCTCACGGGATTCCTATATTTGTTTCAAGTGTGCTTTTGCGCGGTTCTTATTTGGCGACCGCATTCTTGGCGGAAAATCCGGTGAAGTTTCTGTAGTTATACAAGGATTTTACTTTCCTTGAGAGACCTGAATGCGCGGATTTGTCATGAGTGACAATTACGTGAGGACAACGCCTGAAAACGAGTATTCGGACCCTTCAGACAATTTCTTCTTTCACTCATTTATAAACAGACGTCCACAAAACTACAAGTATAGGATACGGAAGCGAATTGAACACAACAGTAATAATAACCACAGAAATAAAACAATATACAAGCTTCGGTGCTATACTCAGCAAATTTTCATGTACATTTCAATGTTATTGGGACATATTTTTGTTTTATAAAAATATAAAACAATCATAATCTATAAAGAATTGTCGTTTGAAGACCAATACACTAATGCTATACAGATTCACATATTTTTGAACGATCAATTGACTATTAAAAAATGCTTCTGATTTTACATTTCAAATACGTCAAGCAACTTACCTACATTTTCTTAAAACTCTGCGCATGTATACCCTCTTCATTTTTTATTCAACTTTATATTACGTCAAATCTCTTCAATTTCAAAGAATTTCATAAAAAGACGCGATGTATTTGATCGAGTGGCGCCTCCACCGGCTCTCTGTTATCTCTCGATTGATAACAGCGCCAGGTGAGTGGCTGAAGACAGACACTACTTTGATAACGACCAGACGCAAGTTCTCACACGTCATTCGGGAGATGAACCGAGCCGACGCATTCGTGTGTTACGTCAATGTTGACAATCACTGATCTTCTTGCTTCACAACAATTTCGATGCGAATTTCCTTATCCTTACCTTAAAAGGTGTTTTGTTTTGACGAATCGGCGTCGTCTATGGACTTTGTGTATTTAGTAAAATATACATTATTACGAGAGTATGGGAAAAGAATCGAAAATAGATTTAATTTCTTGGGGTATACGTCCAGGATATGAAGAGTTACGCTTAGGTTGACTTAACAAGTTAAAAGCTGTTAATAACTCGCGTACATACTCGAAGAAGTCAAGCCATTTTTGTATTCCCCTCTATTCCTCTTGCCCGTGGTCAATTTGAAAATGTGGAAATTTGACGGTAATTAATTTTGTTCCGATGTCTTATTCTATCGTCTACGAAGATTGCAAATTCACAATATGACGATCAAAATTAAGTTGATTTTTAATTTGACTTAAATTAATTTGACTTAAATTTTAATCAATTGATGTTTTCCTTGTGTCCCCTTTTGGATCAGGTCTGTTTTTTGTTATGTTCAGTTTTGGGTGCGATTGGTTGAGGTTCCACCAATTATACACTGATCGATCCGAAATGCATTCATAATGATGATCACTTGTTTAGTTTACTGTGCAGTATTTGAATAAAATCTTTCAGTTGGTTAGACTTATTTTCATAAAGCTGTCAAAATTGTTATAACGATGAAGTAAATTCACTTCACCTTGTTCACTTGCAAGTTACTGCAAATTTGGTGTTCAAATGATGAATATTTGACGCCACGTGCTCACTTATCAACGCGTTACACAGAGGGTTTTTGTACCAGCCAAAACGTAGCGAGTCCTCTCTTTTACCAAAAGTCGAGAAATGCAAATATTATGATCCAAAAATAATATCCTGCTTTATGACCTTGCAAATGTGTCTGTCACTATTTACTCAAACGCTATATTTTCTTAGTTGAGAATTGACCCTCACGAAATGCACATAGAAATGCACTAAAAGATGGGTTTGCAAGCAGATGATTAGATAACAGAGGTCTTCATCCTTGACTTGCTTTGCTCATACCTTGATCTGAAAACACTCGGAACTCGACTTGACTGTAGTGCGACACAATCTGGTGACCACTTGAAGCACTAACACTGTACGCACTGTACTCACTGTACTCACTGTAAGTGTACTGCACTCCAAGATCAATCTTAGGTGCTTATATAGACTTTCTTTAGACTTGTGTAATTAAAATTTCAAATTAATTAAGATAAGAAATTTGACTAATAATTACTAAGTAATTAATGTTACTCAATTCTGTATAATTCTATCCTAACTATTAGCAAATTGTTCACAGTTTGTTCATTGAATCATCTTTATCGAGATAACTAATCAACACAAATGTGCGTGACATATTTTACGTCAACCCTTATCTTTGATTGCAATAAGCATCCACACCATCGTAAATGACAAATGAAGTTACTCAAATTCTTGACTCACGTTGTTTGTATAGACTATTTAGAGGGTTATCTCTATTAATTGAATCATGCATTGACTCATTCAGTCTCTAATTGATTAGAAACACCAGACACTCCGATTACTTAATTTATATCTGTAATTCACGTTCTAAGAATTTAAGTTTTATTTCTGAAAATTGTCGCTGAAATACTTGGAATTTCGCTGCAATGAAATGTCTTCGAGATCGTGGTGTGACGTCATGACCAAGTCCTGTTTGGACCAAGTTTATTGCATCTTCGTGTCGCGATTGTCGCTCGCCCGCCGCACCATTGTCTGACTCGCAATGTACCTCGAGGCTCAGCGAGAGATCAGCAGATAAGAATGCCTGCTACCTTATCGGCTCAGTATGACATTTCAGAATACATATCGTCTCCAATAGGTGGGGTGTCATGTGTGATATATTGGCAGGAGAAGAAGAAGTCTTGGCTGGCGGTAAACATGACTGAGTTCAAATGTCGGGGGGAAATAATGGGAGAAGGTTATAGTTTGGCCAGTGGAAGAAATCTGGTAAATGATGGTACCTAAATCGTTGTTCTTTTTATTGTGGATTACTTATACATTGATATTCAAATATTCAAATATGATGATTTTTGTGGATTTTGAAATCTTTTAGTTTTCACAGGATATATAACCCTGATCATGATCACTATATAGCATTCTTCAAACAATTACATAATCTTTTATTATATATACATTTTGGCACATAATTATGACACTGGTTCAAGGTCTGTATCATTGTAAATGTAGGAAAAACGTTTTCTAATTATCGTTATGGAGTTTGAAGCACAAATATATTTACATAAACTTTACTTTCAACCTTTGTGTGTAGACCTCGCTGGTTTTAAAATCGTCAAATTACTCTACTTTCTCACTAGTGTCAAGGTGTTAGTTTTCGTATTATAAAAGGATAACTCAAAAAATATCTATACGAAAACGAATTTGATTGGACCGATTGTTATAACGATATTTACAAAATATTATTTCCAAAGTTTAGTCGACAAATAAATATTATATTTTTTTAAGTGTGTATGAATTAGAATCACACAGAATGATAAGGTTATTTTAAAAATATGTGTGGAATGTGGACACAACAATTTAAAATAGAACATTTTTGTGTAAAAATATAATATTTTAAAAGTGACAGCCGTTTTATCTCAGCTATCTGAGAATTGATGCAAAGGTCTCTGAAGTTCACGTCGTTGACGTTGGACGCTGGATGAAAGAGTCATAATGACTTCCTGCGATCGCGCTCCTGAGAACGGCGTCCCCGACGAGAGTGGATCGCGGCATCCTATCTGGCCATGTCATCGGGGGGATGGGGGGTTGGGGTGGGTCGCCCGGTGAAATATTGGCTCGATGCTTTGCTTTTTCACACCGTCTGAATGCCGACATTCCTAACAGATAATCCATATTATATCCTCGACATCGCAACGCTTGGACACTCGGCTAACAGGCGCCAGCCAAGGGGCGGACACGGACAGGAGAATTCTGACTTACTGCTATGCAAAAAAAATATTATGAAATTATAAAAAGGAATTTTTAGCCTTAAGGTCTGCTTGTTATATAAGAAATTCCTGTGATGTAAGGGGCGGCCATTGCTTATCTTGCAGACATAATTTCACTTGTTTTAATCGGTAAAACACTGATTTTGGGGCGTAACTTTACAGGAAACTTGTAATTAAATAGCAGCATACGTTGCAGAAGGAATGCCCGAGTTACTTGGACGATAGCAGTCATGTGATTAGCAAATACCTTCTTGATTGGCGAAGAAGTAACCGAAGGGAGTGTTTAATAGTCTCATCCTTCAACTTGATTATGAACGTCAACGTCTCTCGGCGTCGAGCTAAGTCCCACGGTCTCCTAGCCATTCCCCAACGACCACGTCACTGGTCGGCAGTGTTGGGAGGCACCTCGACGCCTTGCACACGGCGGCGTCGCGCTCCCACGACCTCCATGGCACACCCCCAACGACCACATCACTGGTCGGCGCTTGGATGCAGTGTTGGGTGGCTCCTCGACTTTATCACCAACGTCACACGTCGGCGTCGAGCAAAGTCCCACGACCTCCATGGCACACCCCCAACGACCACATAACTGGTCGGCGCTTGTCTGGGTGGCTCCTCGATCACCAACGTCACACGTCGGCGTCGAGCAAAAGTCCCACGACCTCCATGGCACACCCCCAACGACCACATCACTGGTCGGCGCTTGTCTGGGTGGCTCCTCGACTTTATCACCAACGTCACACGTCGGCGTCGAGCAAAAGTCCCACGACCTCCATGGCACATCCCCAACGACCACATCACTGGTCGGCGCTTGTCTGGGTGGCTCCTCGACTTTATCACCAACGTCACACGTCGGCGTCGAGCAAAAGTCCCACGACCTCCATGGCACACCCCCAACGACCACATCACTGGTCGGCGCTTGTCTGGGTGGCTCCTCGACTTTATCACCAACGTCACACGTCGGCGTCGAGCAAAAGTCCCACGACCTCCATGGCACACCCCCAACGACCACATCACTGGTCGGCGCTTGTCTGGGTGGCTCCTCGACTTTGTCACCAACATCACACGTCGGCGTCGAGCAAAAGTCCCACGACCTCCATGGCACACCCCCAACGACCACATCACTGGTCGGCGCTTGTCTGGGTGGCTCCTCGAGTTGACATGTCCGTGCGAGTCTTGGTCGTGTCACTCGTCGCGAGGACGTGAAATATGCGACGAGGTTCGGCAACTCTTGAAGATCGCGACAATAATTGCCGCCGGAAACGTCGCTGCGACACCACCCGCTGACATCGAGAAAGAAGACCTCCTTAGTTTGCTTTTCACGACTATCCATGATCATTTGGTTCACATCGGCGCTAACCCTCGCTGTTTTCAAAAAAATGGTCAACACTCTAGGTGGCCAACTACTTGTTGACTTATGTTCTCTCACTCTAGAGTCTACGCATAAGTTAAGGTATACCTTCGAGGACAATAGGGGCGGCACACTCTAACACTCACTTACATTCCTTTACCGAGTTGACATGTTTGTTATAAAAGAGGTTCTGCAGATTGGGAAGTGATGGGTCTAATTGTTATGGGAGTGGATCTGAACAGAAATGGCTGACTCAATGATTCTCTTTCTTTGACAATGAAAATGGCATTGCCCAAAGTTGACTATTGTTCGTCTCTAAATGATGCGAGTGGGCCAAAAAGATTTTCGCGTTAGGAGGTCGTGGTTACGAATGTGTATCTATATAAGGTTATAATTTAAGAATTATTGTAGTCTTCTTTTCGGAGAATATGTCACCGTCACTTCCTGTTAAAAAGATAAAACTCTTTCATTACGGCACCAACGTATCGTTTCACGCAAGAGAGCCGCCGTCTAACCCTTCAGAGATGACCAACAGCCCCTAATTAGTGTCCTTCTTCGTGATTAGTTGTGTGTAAAACGCGGAGGTTTCCCAGAATCGTCGACAACGACGACCTCTGATTGGCTGATGGAACTGAACAAACACTGAATGAATGGTCCACTGTCGTCATTGACGTTGATCCTCCAGTTCCTTTGTTGGAAGAAAAGAACTCCTAAATGACCAAATTCCATACAAATATTCATTCATATTTTCTGCGGTGATTTCAACGCTCGGATAGGCGATTGACGTCAAGTTGTTTCTAAAAATGCATTGAAGTATTGTTTTATCCTCACTTGCAGTGGATTAGGAGAGAGTTTTAGTCAAATATTAGCTGAATCCATTGTGACTTCCGGTGTCCAGAGCTTGATGGGCCGGTTCACTCCCTCATGACAAATAATGCAACGCTCTTACTTGCGTCACTTCCGATACCAACTCCTCGACTGCAGACCAGGGGTGCCAAAGACTCGATATTTTGGGTTTTTATTTTGAGAACATTAACGTCGCACTGTTCTGCAATTTGGCTATGATTATGATGGGAGTTGGTGATGAATCATCATCGATGGATGATGCGAAGGAGGCGGTCCTGGCCTATTAGAATAGGTTCTACTATTGCTGGGAACCTTCCCAGAATTGTCCCTCGGTTTAAGAAAACTATGAAAGTCAGGAAAAAACTATTTTTTAAATAATAATAATAAGAGTCGTTAACTGTTTTTTAAGAACTAATTATTATAATAAAATAATTTAAATTTAGTTATCTTGATGACCTCAGATAGGTATGATATTAAAAGTCAACTTCAAATTGAAGATGTGTCAATTTTAACTTTACTTTCATATCAAATTTGTGAAATAATGTTCATGTTATTCAAAGATTTCTTACTCATTATTTCCTTGACTATTATACGCACCTTCAACAGCTATATTTGGATAGTTTTGTTGTCTTTGGACACATATTTGCCACCAAGGTGTTGACTGATTTCAGTTCATATTTCAGCGAAACTAATGACTTATTCGTGGGAAAAGAATCATCTTTCGTAGAATCGTCTTTCAATAGGTAACCTACCTGCTTCAAAATATCGCTTACGTTTGATATGTCACGTGACTTTTCTCAAACAGCTGCCGCCTGTAATTGTACTGCAAACAGACCGAAAGAGATATTTCAAACTTAGGTTTACTTGGGATTGAGGTGTTGCAAGCGAGAGCGGTTTAGCTGATTGCTGCAGACACTTTCAAAGATTGGAGAGGCGAAATGGGCTGACGAAATGAATTGAAATTTAGATCTTAATTTAATAAATGACAAATTTAGGGGTTTTACTTGGTACATACCAGTTACACCCACTTCTGGAACATTTTATAAGGCTCAATTTGCTCCAAGAACGAAAGAGAATAAAATGTTAAGCCTTCACTTAAACAAAAAATTGTTGTTATCAACAACAAAAATAGCAATTATAGAAATATTGCCCCCTTTCATCTTCTCCACATCATTGTGTAATTTTTCTTTGCGTTGCTTTTCACTTTGAACATTATACAGAGTAGCTGATAGGAAGGACCTTACAAAATAATCATTATTTTTTCTTTGAAAGTGTTGTGCTTCACTCTATATTGCTTTAGTGGGAAGTAGGGGAAATAATTGTTCCAAATGCATTGCGAATAATTCAAACTAAAGCTATTTTTATCAAAAGATCCCAGCTCCCTCAATTCTTCTATGATTTTCATCCTGTTTTGGACAAGAGTTGAAATCAAGAGTCGTAAGAACTCCAACAACTGAGATTTCGAGATCTGAACAGAGGAGCAATCACCACGTCTCACAAAAGCGTCTCCAAAGTTTGAAAAAACCGTGACGGTCCAACAGCGCATAATTTCATGGTTCCTGAACGAACAAGGTTAGAGTTAACTCACAAAACTGCGACGAAAATCCTCTTTTTTAACTCTACGATTGGTCTCTTTCGTGCCGGGGTAATTTACTAACCGAATTCTCCGATCAATGCTTTCAGTTTCAAACACCTCTTAATCAAATCTGACTTTTTCACTTTTAGTGACGTCAGCAACAACCTGACAGCTTTCAATTGTCATCTAATGCTTTATGGCGATTTGTAGGAATACCTTCTTGCAGAAATCAAGGAAGGGTGGTCGCAACTCTTCATTCATTAGAACAGATGTATGTTACACCTATTTTTGAAAGTGGTGCTCTTAGTCATTCCATTGACATCTTACAGAACAGAAGTTTTATTATCGTGAAGTTAAACAAACGACATTGATTTGTGAGCACTAAATCTACTAAGCTGGAAGTAATCTTTACAAATATTTACGTTAGTCGCAATCTGATTACCTGTGTTCGACAGCAAAGCTTTGCCGATTTCCAAAACCATTCAAAACCCACTTGGACAACAAAGGTCCAGACTACCCGGCGCCTCCACTTCAGTGATTTGGGAGGTCTATTGCCCTCTCTCCATCAATGAAGTGGAACTTGGCGTGAATGACAACTCTGGGTCGTTTTGTTCAACACTTACCTGGATCAGGATGGATATCTTCATCAGTTGGAAGTATTGTCCGCGTCTGTGGTCTCTGCCGACGTCCTGCGACCCCCGTGGGTGGGGTAGGGGGTGGGTTTGTTGGAGGCAAGGTGTGGCAGTGGCGTGGAGATCTCACAACACGATTTGCCATGCTACTGTCACCCTAAACAAGATGTATCAAGTGAAGCTAAAGATGCTGGGCAGAAGTGCGATGTCTGAAGACGGAATTACACGGATTAATGTATCGAATCATGAAGAAGTTCAGGACTATTAGGAAAACTAAGTAAACACATTGAATAGCATTATTGAAGAATATGAAAACGTAAAGGTGTGAAAACAACATTTTACTTGAATAATTTCGGTTAAAAACGTGTGACTATTTATTATAGTCTAGGTAGTCAAAGTTTGGCTCAAGGACTTGATCTAGACGTGTACAGTATTTTGATTCAGACTTAATAAAAACAAATCGTCTGTCATCTTTCAAAGTTCATTATTAAAGAGAGCACTTCTCCTGATTTCATGTACCTAGCAGTCAGTGGAAATGTTAATAAACTTAAATAAAAATGGTGTTTCGCGAATCACTTATTGATATTGATATGAATCCTTAATCGAACTCCTGATAGAAATGTGCTAAATTAAATGACGAGTATTGATTTGTGATACTCGATTCATCCCTCCCCCTTCCCTCCACCCCTTCTCCCTCACTACGTCCAAGAGATATATTGCTGCTTAGGTGTGCTATGCGTCAGAGAACCCCCTAATTTTACTGAGAATTGTCCTGATCTCTCATAAATAAGGATATTGATTGACAGGAGATATTTCAAGTCCTTATAGGAACAACTAACAATGAGTGACCTTGACATACAGAACCTAAAACATCAATTAAAAAATTATTAAAAACTCCCTGAGGCCTCTCTGGTATGGACCATCGTTTGCATGTATGTTATTTTTCTTATATCCGGATAGCATTCCAATTCCATATTCCGCCAACCGTCTTCTCTTTTATTCGGTCAAGGTTTCGGCAAGATCATGATTACCCCCCCCCCCCCCCCCCCACAACTCTTAAGAAGATGACCAGGAATCTCGAGAATGCCTCGCACTTTTGTTCCTGCATATTTCACTGCTTCCTACATTATTATATCATCATGAGTCACATCTTTGGTTTGCTTGACCACATTGCGGTTTGCAAATTATTGAAAATGATTTATTACTGAATCAAAAATCAACGCTACCTATATTGAATTATTATCGATGCATAATTATTTTATAATTCATATTATTACAGGTTGATTTGATTAATATGATTATTCATAATCGTTATTAGATAATGTGAACGATTCTCAATAACATTTTATACAATCATGAATCATAGAGATATTGACGAATACATTTTTATGTTGCACGTATTTTTTTTTGCAATATTATGATTAGTTATACTATTTTTCTTTCCATGACGAATAACAATAAAAAGTGATTCATGTCCAAGTATGGTCATGGTTTGGTGGCCTAGTCAATCCTTACAACTGTGTGTGAAGATGACACAATAATGAGGGGGAGGGCGAAAGAAGGAAAGCCATACAATAATTCATTTTTTGTCTTTCGACCATTAGGTGTTGATACTACTAATTACACTTTTGATACATATATTCACACCAAAATCATCACAATTTAGTGGCATTCCAAACAGTTTCTCGGTGTTTAGACGTACACTTCCTCGTTTTTCATGCCTGTGTAGAAGAATGCTAATAAACGCGTTATTGTTAGTATTGTTGCGAGCATATTGTTGAGCAAGATGGCGACCACGCCCGCACTTTACGAGATGAGGATATCGGTCACTAATGAGCAGAGAGTATTCAGCAGGCGGTGAGTTGACTTGACACGTTCCGTGCGGTGCGGATCGATTTCGTCAACGTGAGAAGGCTGTGTGTGCGAGGAAACGTTCGAAAACGAAGAGAAATAGTTGTCATGAAAATGGGAATATTAGTTAATAGTAGCTGATTCTGCACTTTTCTGCAACTAATGATGGCAACAGACGAATGATTTTGAGGATGAATGATACTATCATAGAGTAAGATATGAAGTAATGGTGGGAAGGGATAGGAAGGAGTCTGTCGTGGCCCACCCAGTAGAAAATCTTCCTGATCTCTTCACTGACTGAGGAAAATCCTCAGTCAAGATTAACGGGGATCGAACCCGAGCCTCTGAAGTGTAGGCACGTTCATTACCTACTACTGAACCAACTTGCTCAAGTGAGATCAATCTCATTGATAGTACGTTCCTATATATGGGTACAAATTTACTCTGGGATATCCAGATTCCTGCACAAAAGTTTTAATTCACTTAGAAAGTATGGAAGGTGTAACATTTTACTATTTCTTTAATAACATCAGTTTTTTATAGTTTAATTACCTAAGATGTAAACATATTATCAACAAATCACAAAGTTTTATGTGCAGACACGAGAATTTGGATCTCTGCAATGCGTTGAACTTTTGGTGGAGGTGCCGTGCTTGAACCGTCAAGTTCATTTTACTTCACCTGCGTGCGAGGCTCAGTGGAATGAGACGAACATAATAGAAACTAATAAAACATTGTCCCTCATCTCCCAAAGAACATAGGCAAAAGAAATGGTTAAAAAATACGTTTTTTACTAAAGACACACTTACCGAAAAAGGGTCCATATCTATAAATGTCCTTGGCACATAAACACCTTAAGGCGGGCGGTATTTTCTTTATTTTGTACCTATATCAGCTCAACATTCGTTTCTGTTTCTATTTTGTACGACTAATTATAGTTAATATTTTATAATTTTGTACACAGGATAAAGAGGGTACCTCCATGTAGTCTACACAATTCTATCTGCCTCCAGCAGGCAAATTACAATAAATAATAAGAATTATAATAAGACGGTACACGATTGAAGTCGCATCAACTTTTTTTCTAGTTATCAAACAATCTTCCTTTGAGGACTTCAAGTTGTATGTTGTCCAAGTATATTGATGTCTAGGAGGGTCTCCATCTTGTTTCTAGTTACACTTGACCTGGCTGATGGTGAAAGACTTTGACATGATGATGCAAGCACCAATTCATGTCCCTATGTGACATTCTTATTCGCTGAGCAAATATATTTCCTTTGTTTCAAGATAGAAACAACCTGGACACATATCTTGCAAGTCACTCGATATTAAGATAGAATATATTGTTCTGATTAATTACGTCATCCTGTAAACAATCGACGCCCATTTGCGATCCGTCCAAAACTCAACCAAATCGGATCGTTGAAAATCATTCCCAATTATAAGACTAAGATTATCTTTATGTTGACGTTTGATGGCATGCAATGGGAGAAGGCGTGATGGAGAAATACAAATGATTTTCAACATGTGATGTTTTATTTTATTACCAGATAATAAAACAACTATTTTATAATATAGGTACATTCTTGGTCTATTTAATACGATGCATGGATGTTTTTTATTGGATGTTTTGTATTGTTATATACTTTCTATACCATCAAAATGAGATATATTATCTTTAATAAAGTCTTCCACTTACATTGACTACAATAACACTTTTGCCACCAATACCATCCACCTTTATGGCCAAGTTTATCGGCGTCTATTATTTTATAATCAATTGACAACCTGTTTAATATGATAAAAATATCAATTTGTATACAATAACAAAATATCTCATGAGAAATTAAATTGAATGATAAGTATTCTGTATAGGTAAAATGATGAAGTAAAATTAAATACACCAATATCACAGTTCTCGAATAAATTAACAAGATTTAAAAAAATCCAACTTAAAAAGAATACCTTCATTGAGGCCAATGATAAAGGTTCATAGTTTGATTTTTAGTACCTACAGCACCTACTAAACTCTTGCAGGAACATTACTAAGATGTTTCGTGTGTTAGCATTGACATGCATCTAAATAGTAGCACATTTATCATCTCTCACAGTATTAGTACAATAAATAAGTTAACTTTAAATTACATTCAATACGTATAAGATACATCAATAATAAATAAAATTCAATAAATAATTTCGATAAATTAAAATATGGCTAGCAGCTGCATTTACACTTATCATGGCGAAGTCGACAAAGACGACCTATTTAAATGATATACAATGCAAAATAAAATAATATAATAATAAAATTAATATAAATAATACTGTACAATAAACTCTAAAAAACATGAAGAAAATAAATAAAAATATGTAATACGCACTATGAGCAGTCCAAATTATTTAATACAAATAATGGAGAGTTCATCATTCAACAGTTACTGGAACTTCCCATATTAGAGACAATTTGATTTCACTAGATATATTTTCTAGTTGATACACAATAATAGTTTTAATTTTATCTAAGACTAATCTACATACAGTGCAGTGCGAATTTCCAAGGAACTAGATAGGCAGTTTATATGAATAGTCCGTACATTTCACATCGATAAATAAATCGTCTCGGCGGAGACACAAAAAAAAAGTACAGATGAAAACAATGTTTACAAAGTTTCCACACCGGACAGTCCGGAAGTATTGTCGAACAAAAACAATAACTTCATCTCTTGCAAAGCTACTTCGAGGTATGACTGTATACATCCGCGCCACTCATTGCGGCGGGACTACTTGTTCTTGGGATAGGTCCTCGAAGTACACCGCACCTCAGGAGATGAGCTTCAGCTTGAAGTACTCGAACACTTGGATGATGTATTCCAGACCGTTCATGTAGTCGCGGAAGATGAGCCAGTCGCGCAGGTTCCTGTAGGAAGCGTTGCCCATGTGGCGATACTCGTCTCCCATCAAGTCCCGAGTCACGTCCTCGTGCTGCTTCACGTTGCGCTCCAGAAGAGCCATCTGGATCTCGCAGAGAGTCTGCAAGGCACAAACACAAGCACGTCACAACTTGCTCGCTTGTGGTACAAAAGAAAATACAATGTTGCCCCACAAAGCCAAAATAAACTTGACTATAGAGCAGATAATGTATAAAGAATAAAGAAATATAAATTTTTATTTCTTTGGCTGCAACGGCCTAAGATGTTCTGTTAAAACAATTTTCACATAGAAAATTGAGGGTTCAAGTCAGAATTGATTAGATCTTGCACCGTATAAGCGCATTATCAGGGGGATGTCAAGTTTAAAAGCGAAATAAACCCTTTTCCCTTCTCTTCTGATATTGTTAAATTATGTACTGATTCAACTTTAGTCTGAAGATGGCATGGCCACACAAAGGTGTTATGTTCAGACACATTATTAGAAAGCTCGGAGCCCCTTTGTTTCCTGCGACTCCTATTGGAAGTTCCTTTTGAAATTTCCCTTGAAAGTTCATATTGAAAGTCCCTATTAAAAGTTCACTTTAAAAGTTTCTATTGAAAATTCATATTGAAAGTTCACATTGAAAGTTCCTATTGAAATTCCCTATACAAAGTTCATATTGAGAGTTCCTATTAAAAGTCCCTACTGAAAGTTCATATTGAAAGTCCATATTCAAAGTTCCTATTGAAAGTCCCTACTGAAAGTTCCCATTCAAAGTTCCTATTGAAGTTCCTATTGAAAGTTTCTATTCAAAGCTCCTACTGAAAGTTCACATTGAAAGTTCCTATTGAAGTTCCTATTGCAAGTGGAACTCACCATCCTGAGGTTGTACTCCGACTGCGAGAACTCGCGGCGGTAGTCGCCGTGCTCGTGGTTCTGATCCCACGCCACCTGCTCCAGACCCACCGCCATCTTCTGCATGTACGTGAACGAGTTCTTCAGGAAGTCGTCCAGCTGCAACAGAAAGTTCAATGAATACTCGGCTCAGGCGTGCAATAATATGATGGACACGAGAAGGTACGAAGATCAAACCAATCTCATGGAGAGTGGAGAGAATGATATACGGAGACAAAACTTAGGATCAAACTTATGGTTTTCTCTTCAGACGAGCAATTATTGTTTCTAATCAATTGGATAAGAACCGCTTCCAAAACGAGTGTTGAGATGACAGGAAGAATACAGTAGGAAGAAGATTATAAAGATGAAATCAAAAATGATGTAGAAGAGAAAGGAGCATACTAGGGGAGAAGTTGAGAAAGAGATGGCGGGAAAATGAAGAGAAGTGTGAAAGGGAAGAGAAAATATGAAATTTGAAGCCACGTGTAATGTAGTGTGCCCTTGACAATGATTTTCAAATTGTAATTATTTATTTGTAGTTAACCCCTTGCCCAAAATAATTGTGGTAAATAGATGAGTTGGAGCTTTTCAAAACTTCCACATCAATCAGAATAAGAAGAAGTGATGAGATCTCACCTCCAGACTCTCCAGATGCTCCTCGGAGACTTTCTCGCCCAGCTTCTTAGGGATATCTGTCTCTGACGGCAGCCATTCGTAGTGGTTCTTCTTCCACGACTCGTGATGTTGCTGGAAGTCGATGTTGAACGTGTTCTTCACCTAAAACAGAAGACAACATATTCTTAGCTCAGACGACAACTCAACTTTGTCAACAACATCATCATTTTCTCATCTGAACAATCTAAACATTAAAGAAATTCAAAGTTTTGGGATATTTCGTCATGTTTTTTATGATGTATGTATGATGTATGTTTTTTCATGTTAAGTTAAAGTCCTGAGGAAGATTTTAAAATGAAAATCAAAACAGTTGACAAAAATAAATCATTTTACAAAAAAAAACATGACGATATATCCTAAAACTTTGAATTACTTTAATAATAATAGTCATGAATCTTTAAAAACATGTTTAATACCCCAAAAACAATATTCAATAGCTGAAACATACATGTAAATGTATTCCTGATCAACAATTAATGAACATAACAATATAAACAAATGTTATATAACGTATTTGTATTCGCTTTGACACAAAGGTTTTAGGATTTTAATGCAAGTTCTCGTTGATGAATCATAATTTTGTATTTAATTATTATTAACTCGTCGGCTCTTGACTCGGCCACTTTTCGCGTTTCCCATGCGCTGTTCAACTGGGGGGAGATAAACGTGGAAGATGCGGCCAATTTCAGGGAAACGCTTGACAGGATCTGGCACACTGACAAAACTGCTTCTAGTACGGAGGTTTTACTATGATACTCTTTGTTTCTACGTAGTAAACAAATTGCACTAATTGAATTACGCCGGTTACTCAAGTCTCGTGATCGCTTAATACAGTGAAACGATTCCGAGAAACATACGGGATTCTACAGCTGAGAAGAAAATTACTCCCGAATTCGCAGAAAACATCGATTTCGTTTAATTAAAAAGACTGGAAGAAGCTTTCAACTTCATGACAGCTGTTTCCATCAGTTTCGATCCGTTTATCAAACATGCAATCTATGCAATTGCATCACAGAACATCAAGCGATCACCTAGATTCTTATTTTCACTTGCACTGCATTCTACCCAGGAGCCTCTGCGTGCACTTGAAAAACGGTCAACATTTTATACGAATTTATTGAACCAATAACTAATCTAGCATGCAATCCTGCATCGCAAGGATAAGTTCCTTGATTACTGTGAATTCCAATTCAGAAGAGACAATATGCGTGATGTGCTTTATATCTACAGGATGTGGCATTTTATAGTTCTTCGACAGTGCATGCGACCTGCTCCTCCCCTATATACCTACATGACTGATGGCATTCGTAGGTAGAAACAAAAGTATTATTATAATGATGAGTTAGATTTGAGGTCGAGGCGATGAAAACAAAGCTGGCGATGTCGAAGCTGCTTGCAATGAGTCTGTCAGGTATACCTGGTTGTGTGGCTATGTAAAGTGTTTCCAAGTAAGAGCAGGGGAGTTCGCGGAACGCCTATCGTCGTTCATAAGAATCAAACCGGGATTTCTAGGTCAATATTTGTCTACACACGAACATTCGTCTTGCAAATCACTGTCTCGGATCTACCTGCTTTGTTTTTACTCATATTTTACATTTTTTTCATATTTGATTTGTTTGCCTGTCTTTACTTGATGCATTTTTTATGCATACAAGAAAATAAAAGTCCATCGTTTGCCATTGTTTCTTTAACCTATTGACTTTGCACAAAAGACATGGCCAAGTGTAGGCTTGCTTTATACACTCAACAATGACAAGAATAACGAGGATCTTACTCATCTGCTTTACGTAAAATGTGTAGAAATTCTAAAGACAACCAATTGGCAAATCACCGATGCACCTTTTTCTGCACCTCACTACACATTCCCATCGCGTCTTATTTTTCTCGATTTTACAATAATACCAGCTTCGGCGGTCAAGATTTCTCGTCGGTTTGCATGTTGCAGTGTCCTAATGAACGCTGGATAATTGTCTTCAGTTGGCTTGCCATGAACTCTCCGGAATGACGTGTAGACTCGCGAATACTGATCTTGACCACGTGTCTAAACAACCGATCAACCTCATCGAAGTAATTATCTATACACGATGAAAAGAAAAGACGTACAAAAAAAACTCAAGAGAATCAATGCCGACAAGGTCACACCAATTGAATTGTTGTTCATAATCATCTGAAAGTGAAGAGAATGTTGACCGCGAATTGTTACCAAGTGAGTGTGTGCATTTCAATAGAATTTCTCAGCTCCGATTTCGCTATTTCGTTCAAACTGCGTTTGAGATTTGTGTGTGTGTGTGTGTGTGTGTGAGAAGGCGCAGTGGTTGTCGCCTGATTACCGTAGACTCGTCACGCGACGGCAATTACCCCCCTCGCGAGATGATGGTATAGTTTCATCACTCTCCTTCTACACTAGGACTAATTGCCACCTATCACCACACCGTGTTGGAGAGATGCCGAGCTCATTAGAGCTCTTACAGCGTGAAGAACCAAGCTCGATGGTAGCATATTATTGGTTGTAAACCAATTATTCTCGTTGCCCCGTGTAAAATGGAGATTGACTCATTCTTTATTGAGCCTGGAGAGCTCAATGGGATCGGATCTTTGGGTAACCTCATCTCGATTGACCTGGGTTAGAAGATAATTTGAGGCGATCCTTAAAAATGGCTTTTGGTGCCATTATTTTATAAGCGACATTGAGAACATTGGAGTTGTTATCCGGAACACAGCTAAACAGTTGCGCGAGCTCAATAGAAAACACGGCACCTCCACCAAAAATAACATAACATCTTTAAAGATCATACAAATTGGAATAGAAAAGCGGGAAAAAATATAATAATCAATCCATGCTTGTTAATTAATTCCATAACAAATCAGATAGAAACGATCCAAAGTATTAACTGTCAATTCAACACAATTCCATTAAAAATATTGACCGAGAAACTCGGTTACAACAATGCATCAGAGTAGAGGGGACTTTGGCAAGTCAGCCTGAACTGTTTTTCAAGTGCATGTGCTGTGTGGGGGTTCAAGAATGCGCCGAGTGCACATAATATTGACATCGACTTGTTATTCGCTTCGAAACACCTTATCAACTCTGAGGCGTCGAGCAGTCTAGAGAGCCGCGAGTTCGCTGGAAAGTGATGAGTTGACCCCCTTCCTCCAGCTCTGTTCCCACACCGTGCGGCCACGTGTTTCATCGATCAGTCAACAGGTGGCCAAGCAAGCAGACTTGTGGGATTGTTTTGGGAACTGAAATACGAAGCCGACATTCCGCACTCAATCGTTCGTGAGTCAATCACAGAGTACTGTTGTTGCATTAGGTACTGAACACCTGATTGTTCATTGTGGCTAATTATTAGAATTATAAAGTTATGTTTTGATTGGAGCTTTCCCAAAAGCTCATTTATATATCGAACTGCCCTGCAACTAAAAGCGACGGATATGATTAGAAGATTAATGGGCCGATTGGGAGGAGGCGGTCGCGGTTTATTAGAAGGGAACAAACGAACATTTACCTCTCGACTGAGGAAAACTACGAAAAAACCCTCAGTCAGGTCGCGGGAATCTAGCCCGGGACATTTGGAGTAAGCGACTGAAAGATCGAACGGTTTGTGATTTGATCGCGATCCAAAATTCATCGACTTTTCATCTTGACAACAGGTCTACCCTTTGTCTTTTCTGACTTGAAATCGTCATAATTCTTTTCAATGTAATCAGTGAGAGAATCTTTCTGGACATGCATTATCAAGTGATTTATTAAATGCAATTGGAAACAGGGATGGACTCTGATTAGTTCCGGCAATCATTTGAGATGTGACTCAAACTCTTCTCAAACTATTTTTAATTTGGATAACAGCAAATGTGCTTTAGAGAAATGCGACCAGTCCCATTCTTTCGCCAAAATCTTTCAAAAATTTTAAATATGTATGATTTTCATGTCCCATTACAATTACATTGTCAATATTTTTGAATTTATACAATAAAATCAACTATAAGTAGAGCAAATTTATATTTTTTTAAATTTGTGATACAAAAAATAGTGAATAGTGTGTAGATACTCCTGATTTGGGCCCTATTCTGACATTAGATCTATTCACATTCAATCATTATAGTTATCTCATCCACAGTTCGCAGCTTCCTCTCTGTACCACGATCTCGCCCACACATCATCCGTCGCCAATCTGTCTGCCTGCTCCAGCAAGAGGATCCAGTGCATTGTTATCACTGCACATTCCTGCGATCATCGCGCCTGCACACCTGCATAGTGAGATAACAAGTGGCGTGTTGCGGGTTGCATAACCAGACATCCTGCTCGGGACAAGGTTACGTCTCCTGTTCGTCGGATGCTGGGTACTCTTTCAAGTCACGATCCACGGGAGGAATGTGCCCTCTTCGACTTGTGTGGGGACATAGTCGACTCGACACTCATCGATATGTATACTGCTTTTTGTGTAAGCCATGTTAAAATAATTTTTAGACACCTTATGTAACTAACGGACACTTTTTTTTTACATATTTCATTCATTCATTTCATCCATTTTACTTTTAATCGAACTTGAGCATTACCTACATGTAAACTATTTCCTCCCCTTCCTTGACAATTTTAAATGGAATCAAAAGAATACGGAATTATACCGATTTACTTTTATTTTTATAATATAAGTTACAATAATAACTATCAACATACTATCAACAAGTTTTGAAAATCTCTGTAACCTATTTGATATGGGTGGCAATTATTTTAAAAGTTCATATATTTGGTGGAGGTGCCGTAACCTTCAAATGTTTGGTGGAGGTGCCATGCTCGATTATAAAATAATTTACGTGTAAAAATAACTCGAGTTCGAAACTTTTCAGAATGGTTAAGCTACACAATTTTGAAGTTTGTCAGGCAAGGTGCAACAAAATAAAAAGTACATAGAACGCACCCACTTACTTCCGGTGCGCCTAGACTTTCCGAGGGGTGACCAAAGTGACCATATCGCGTAGGATTTTTAACAAGGTGTGAGACCGAATATCTCACTCCACCCAAACTTTAATTCAAGTGGTCCTTACAACATTAAATAAAATGCCGATTAATTACTTGGTCGTTTTAATTACTCTAAGATAGTGTGGGCGACATAATAACCAGTAAAAGCTCGAATGATACGAACATTTTCATACCGTTGTGTAATGCTATCTACCCCTATTTATTATTCATATTACCTAGTTTTATTATGGCACGGTGGTTCACGGGAAAGGGGTGGCCTGCGTTCTCGAGTTCACGAGAATTCAGAGGATGCGTGCAAAATGAATCGAGGCGTTCAACCAACGTTGGGGCAGGGAAGTGATTTCCCAGGAAGATCCGACGCGGGACAATATCGAATTTCTACTTTTCAACACTTCATTAGAGGTCATACTGACCTTAATACCGGCACACGAGCCGAGAACTTCGTTCATCAGTTCATTTGAAACAGAATTTGTCTACAGTTTTGATTGACACCGTCACAAATTTGTGATTATTAATTGTATTGACAACTAAGGTGTGTAGGTATTATAAAAGGTGTTGAAAAACGAATTTAAACAATCTGGCAGATCTTTCATCATAATCAATTAAACCTATTCATTGATTTTGTCTTTCATCGATGCCATTGTCAAAGTCAAACTCCCTCATATGAAAGTGTGAACTTCGAAATGTTGTTAAAATTACATTGCACGGTTTTGCAGGCCAAGAAAAAAGACCTTGTAAATATTGAACAGAAAGGTCAAGTGGAGTACTAGTGTAATTACACAATTAGAGCATAGAGGTAAGAAGAGGTTTATCCGGGTTTCTTAATTATTGATTTACCGGATCTATGAGATTTCCATGAAACTTGAATCCTGAATGCATGCACGAAATGTAAATGATAATATTTTTACTCTATAAATTAATGAACGTAAAATCAACGGACAGGTATGTACGTATGCATATAGCCGTAGGTACTAATATAAAGGTATACTAATTGTTCTCAATAATTTGTATAATAACAATATTTACGAATATTATCATAAAATTATCACGAAAATAAAATAAAAATTAAAAATGAACTGCGGAAATATGAGATAATACCTCAATAATTTGTTGACAATACTGTGTTTACTTAATTACTTATAAAATGTAACTTATTTACCGCAAAAATTTGCATATTTGAAAAGTGAAAATCGGACACTTTATGTCTTATTTACGAAAATACCGCAAAAATGATGCACATTTGACATTGTCCCGCAGTGACTGCATTGTCATTCGCATATCCACGCGAATTCTCGGTACAAGTTGCCATCATCACGCGAGCTCTGTGATCGAGTTCATGTCTGCGGGACGTCAATCCGTCGCCAGTGACACCTCCACCTCGCCACGGATCGATCAAGCGCGGTCGAAGACTGACACAACTGATCAACATATCGACATCGATGATTGTTGGCTTCTCTCGACGAACTGTGTCGAGAGATGATGAGCCATCGACAGGATCGCAGAATGCTAATTCACAGCCGTTATGTGATGGCAATTCGGCGTGCGCAGAATGTCAGACCAAGTTTATTGTAAAAACCCCGGAGTTGAACTTTGGACAATGGAAGAAATAAGTTTCAAAGTAAATTTCTGTCAGAGGTGTAAGCAAATCAATATTTTAGATTTTCTGTTGAGTAGTGTGAAATTACTAATATTTTATATTTGGGAAGCGTTACTAATTACAAAAAGAGAAAATAATTGGCAAGATTTTCACTATACAATTTGTATTTTTACAACTTCATCTAAAAAGTTAATAATATTGTAAAACCCTCCGAACATTTTTGTTGAGGTAAACCAATGTGAATTCACATCAATTCTAGTCCGATGGAAAAAACTATTTTTTAACATCATAATTATACGATTAATCTGTGTTGCAAAAATGTGTTGTGAATGCGAATCTCCTCATATATTGCACTTATAAGAAACCTCGAAATTATAAATAATTCTTCGCTAAATCTGATTACAAATTCTATGTCTGTACGTATTTCGTGATCTCCAAGATCTTGGCCTGCCCCTGGAAGACGTCCCTGGATCCTTGTCTGGATTCTGTCGATGCACGCCAGATCGGTCTGGACTCCGGAGTGGCATATTTGGGAGGCGTCAAGAGAGGAAGTGGTCGCGACCCATAAGGAAGTACTCGTCCTGTCATCTTCATTATGCAGCTCACGTGGTCCGAGAGACGACTAAACGCGCGGGTAACACAGAGGGCTGTCAAGAGGAGTAATGATTACCTCAGACGAGCGGGTGTTCCTTCATGACATCGCGAGATTCATTGTGGACGCAATTCAGGGATGTTTTGCACGATTTCTGGATAATTGTTCCCGTACCTACTCACAACTCCACAAAAGACAAAGGGAGCAAGTTTGTTCATGGACTTGAACTCCGGGGTTTGATCCCCGCGGACGACCTTTCTCATTTCTAAGCTATTTACAGGTTTTCTCAGTCGAGAGTCAAATGATGGGAAGGTTCCCTACTAATAGGCCACGACCGTGTCCTTCCCAACACACTCCATCCTAACCTTTCTTCATAATCATCATCATCTCCCAATCATTTTGTTGTCAAACCCATCTGATTTAAGACGCCCAGATCTTAGCAATTTAATTCAAATCTATGTAGAAAAGCTGAGATAGTACAGCCTATCACTCATCGTTAATCACCTTTATTACACAACGAATAAAAAATTAGTGGCAGAATATGACACGATTCGGAAAATAACCATTATGTATAATCAATAATCAATTCGTATAATTATATTTTGTGTTTACATTAGTAGGTACCAACGAGTAAATATTGCAGGTCACTGCGTCTTAGTACCGAACTTGGTACCACATATTGCTATTCGGTCCTCGCTCTGATTCTAATCAAGACTCTGGTGCCCTAATATGTGATGTTTTCTGGTGGGATTCCCCTGCTAGTGACTCAGGTGACAATCCTCACTGTGTGATGGCCAAGAGGTGTGTCAGTGTCTTGGCAACACTTGTCAATACTCTTCGTGTCTTCTTGTTATGTCCAACACCGCGTCGGGCCACGGCCTTAACCACTTGTCGCGGAATCAATCAATCAATGGCGTCACATTCGCGACACTCTTGCCCTCGTCGTGATCGGATCGGATCGGATGATATCACGGCTAATCGGTGGTTTTATCGGATTGATTCTTAAAGAGTCTATTAATAAATACGTTTAATTAGATTGATTGATAACCGAGTATTTATTTTTACAATCTAAGATAGTTTAGAAGTGACGTTTATTTGGTTAAAACTAGGGACCCGAATCGGAACCGAGAACCGGAACCGAACCTTTAATATTCATTAAAGTTCATTCTTTTAATAAAAAAAAAAACATAAAATTTAAGATACCAATAGTTTTTTTTTAATTTTAATTAATATTTTTGATAGACGTTTTTCATTCTTGATATTCCTTTATTTTCAAAAGTTGATAGAAGAGTTTAACATTTTTGTATCTGACTGTACTGCGATGAGAACTGTCTTGATGAAAATATGAATACTTATTATGATATATATTATGATATATAGTTCAGGTAAAATGAATGTTTATGTCGTCTTATATAAAGAAATTTGCCGCCACTTATACAGTTTCCTCTAAGATTTAGTCTGCGCATCATCCTGGGTTTTCTGTATACACATAAAACAGCGGCTACTACACAAGTTCATATCCACACAACTACGTCTTATTTTAATACACCAGTGCTTTCATTCATAGGACAAATCCAAATCCAGTAATTTAAATGGGACAAATGCTCAAATTGTACCTATATAGTCTTGTTTGATTTAAAATTTTAGAACCGGAAATAGAACCGAACATTATAAAAAAAATGTGGAACAGGGTTCCTAATTCAAATAAAACGAAAATAGCATGTTCCAAAATAAATAATTTCCCAACATTTGCGTGATGTGGGTGTGAAATCATGCTAATCCACGATCATGATGGTCGACCTTGGGGTAGAACCAAGGATCAATATGCTCTATACAATAAGCGCTAATCGTATTTCAATACAACATGTCATAAGAATACTAAACAAAGGCCAATAAAGATGATTCAATTTTGTGTTTATTTTGGTGGAGGTGCCGTATTTGTTCGCTCTTCTGAGTTATTTCGCGAGTTCGCAGTTATTTGAATTTGGCTGTGAATATGTAATACAAATAAATTCCAGACGATTAAGAAGTACTGAAGAGAGTATATAACTTTATTATTAACTACATAATGTGTGCATTATAATATAAATAGCTAAAATATCTATTTTCCTGCCTCCACGAGTCAAAAGCGGAAACTCTTGGTCAGACCGGAAGTTGGTGTTGATTAATTAAAAACCATTGATGACTTTGATTGATATTTCGCCGCCCGATGTGATTCATAAGCACGTCACGTGGTGTGCGTGGGCGTTAATGATTCAAAAGAAAAGCATAACAAAGATGACACAATATCATATCTCTTAACTTCCACTTCCTCGCACGTCACGACTATCCTCGTCAAATCAGAACTATATTTGTATTTAGAGTATAAAAATAAACTATTATTATAAATTGTGGTTGATTAATCGTTATTTTATAGCAAGCTAATATCATAATATTGTCATAGTCTCCATTCCAATATAATTTTATGAGTCATTGAGACCTAACAATAAGCATTACTTAGACCATTGCAAAACTAACTCAAATCGGTTATTCGTGGTTCTCAAAAGCTGTATTTCTCATTGTATCTTCACATTGAAAACTTTAAAACATAAATCGTAATGATCTAAATGTTGTCAGGTTCCACAAAATTTAACGTCTTGTGGTCTGCACTCCAGAGTGTGACATTATTTAGTTCAGTGAGATGAATCAAATTTGAATGAAGTTAAATTTGAGTGAAGCGCTCAAATATTTTAATTAAACCAAAACTAAAAAATTGCGTTTGAAAACCGCGCAGAAACGCGTGCACCTCGAGGTCTCCCTTTGGGAGAAAAACAAACAGAAGAAAACAGTACTCACGTAAACGCTTCTGAAGAGATCAGCATGCATGAACGCGTTCTTCGCCGCCACTAGGATCGCGTCGAGGAGGTCCCGATCGTTGAGACTACTGATACCGATGCCGATGAGCTGATCGGAGTCGATGTCGTCGTTGGACCCTTGGCCGCAGGGGTTGATCCACTTGGGGTGCTGGTTCACGGGCGACGTCGGCGCTGACATCGTCGGCTTCGCCAAGAAACTCGCGAGGCAGACGCTGATAAGGAAGAGCTCACCTAGCCCTGCATCGACACAGACACAGACAAACATCAGTGATACGCTCCATGCGAGCTCCAGTCGCTTCGTCGCCAAATCAATTGTCATTGGCCGATGACTAGGCAGGAAATTGTGATCGGGATTTTTTTTATCGGTAGTTGTAATATGTAAAACAATTGTCCGTGAAATATCTGTGGGTTTTTACTGTGAAATTGGTAAAAATGCGACAAATCGGTGTAAAAATGATCACCTTGAACGGGGTCCTCGCTATACGTCAGGGGGATGTACCGTCAGGATGACGAAGATGGAAATCCTTGTTGACAACAACAACAACTTTTTATACTTTTCTTTGTTTCCAGAATATAACCAGAACGAAAATGAAACAACCGCTCCGTGATGGTTGGGTAAAATGTACGATACAAACAAGTGTCATAGGGAATCCATACAGCTTCATGCATTTACTACAATGATGATGTCGAACGAACCATCATCCCCGATCTCTGGTTTTATTTCTTTGCTGTGTTCAGTTCTCATTCTTTTGTTTGAGCGACCGGTAAAATAGAAATAATACATTGAATTCTCGAATTTGTACGATCGATATTAAATTGTAATTTTTCTATGTCAATATTTGTTTTGAATTGACACAGATGATGAGTATCCATTTTACGTTTGTACAATTCATTCATACGTTTCATTCATAGAATTCTTACTATGACTTTATCAGGAAGAGGAATATTTTGATAAACAATGATATGAACTGAGCTGTACTACGAACGAGATAATGAATGAAATGCTTCCTCTGACACGCACGATGTTGTTATAGGTCGCAGGGTTGGACGCTGATTTACTGGGATTGCGGGGTGCCCTTCCCACAGATCACGTCACATTTGCACTCTGCGGCATGAGCATGTCACTTGTGTAGGCAGCGCAGAAACAATGGCTTTCAGGTTCAATATTTGAGCATGGTTTATTAGGATTTTTGCCGCAGTATTTATGTTTTTATTATAACCGCCCCTTTTGAATAAATTAGATCGCGGTTATTATAAAAGATTTAAAATTATAGAAAACCGGATTTTGAGCACATTTAAAAAGGACGAAGTGGCGACAAACGTTTTGAGTCATTTTATCAGACTTGTTTGTATACAAAACGAATCGTATTCAATAAAAGTTCTTAGAAAACAGTATTTTTTCAAATAAATTTCTTGTTTTTGACATCGTATTTTAAATATGTTTCTATAAACAAACATTCTTTTAACAGACAGTCATTGTTGTTTTTATTGATTTTGCTATGACACTTGTAGCTTTATGCAACATAATATTCTAAAATTTAAAATGACGAGTTTTATGTAAAAGCCTAGTATTAAACATGAATGAACCGTTGTGTCGATTAGTGCCCTGAAATTGCTTGACGATTGTGATTATTAGACCTACCGCACGTTACGACATACCCCGTTAGATTTACGACAATTCCATGTTAAACTAATAGAGTAATCACTGCATCGAAGACGCTCAGATGCACTTACTCTACATTTATTCCACAATTTTCATTAAAAAATAGGACATTTCTGAACCGTTAACATAAAATCAGTAAAAACTGGGACTAAACCATGAACTCAGACACCCGTATTATATTTTTAACTGCTGTTTACTCTACAAGTTCTAGTTCCATATTTTTGAAAACTATTTTTATTGGATGTTTCATATTTTTAACAGGTTGTTTGATACTCTTAATTATTTTTATTAGTTATTTATCTTTTATGGTTGTTTACTAAACGTAGCTCCTGAGACAATGATTCATTCAGGCAAGTTAGATTGAAGAACCGCTCAGAATCTCGAATCGTTTTTTAAAATTCCTTTCACGGATTCCTTCGATTTTTCAAAAGAATATTACGTCTTGGAATTTGAACATGATGGGAGACAATCCGCCGAGAATTGTGAGTAAAGCCATTGTTTTTCCTCAGAAACCGGAATTCCTCCGATTATCCCTGTTGGAAAAGCTCATACTTTTGTTTTCATGATGCATTCACGACCCACCGCAATGGGAGGAGATAATTTACCTTCTTATGCGATCGATCCATCAACACAAGACTCTTGCAATTAACTACTACATTTACAAAGTCGGTGATTTTACAAATATTCGATAAACGTTATTGCAAGACAATTGAAGAGAATTAACTCTGACATGATCACCCTAATTAATTAGCTTTTATATAAACAACGTAATTAATTAGTTCGCCCTCGTGATTACTGAACAAGACTATAATCTATACCTAACCATAGACGTATGTGAACAAGTTCTAAGGTCATCGGTTAGAAGCAACATCGGGGGCAAATCTTAATTTGAATCTAAATAATAATTATTGGGATGGAGACGAAAGTTGAAAAAGGGAACGACGATATAGTATTTGGATACAAATGATTGGCGAATATTGCCCTTGTGTACAAAATTACAATAGAATAGTTCCCATTTCTTTGCACATGGAATATGCTGAGTATTTGGCCTTCGGAAGAGGTAAAAACTTTTCTCCCGACTGTTTCTAATGTCATAAATCGCTGCGGGTGGCCTGACCAATTAGGTAACTGCATACTACGCACTAATTGTTGCAACTGCACTTTACGCTCAAGTTTAAGCCGAAAACGCACGCACCAGTCTCTTTAAGGACACATTATGCACTCGAGATGCACTTTTATATAAAACTGCATGAAAAACATGTGGGTGGGCTTATGGAGTAACGAACTGTATTCATGCCAGTAGTCAAAAAGGGAGGCGACGTAAGTTATCGAAAACGAAACTGGTTTATATTGCCCTGTCATTTCACGCAACCCATCAACAACCCTATGATTAGGGGTTCGCTGAAAATATGACTCAGCTAAATACCAACGTGCTGGGACTTGACAAGGGTGGTTAGTATAGTGGCGTGCGAGCGCGAAGAGAAGGAGGGTCGCGGGAGTTGCGGCCATCGTCGCCGCCAACAACAACAGGTGGTCCTCGGACTCTCGGGTGACGTTTTACAAAATGATTGCACATTACGGACACTCCAACGTGTGAAATCATGTGAAAGACGCAGGGCTGGTTTCGATAGTTTCAATAATATTATTGATGTCGATTTAATAATAGAACTTATTGAATTCAATCAAAATAAAATGCCATATCAACTAAGATAGGTATGTGAAGAATTGTTATTATAAACAAAATGATTTGATAGCCGAACGGAAAGTAGTTTGGCAATCTAATTTAATACTTGCTAAGGAGTTTTGACAGTTTTAGAGCAATGATTCAGACATTGCCGTCAACAAAACCACATCCAATTCAGTATGATTAAACTCACTGTACTTACTGTGTAAACTGAATTTGGTTAAAAGTGAAGATCTCGACGTACACCGCGACCGTCGATGACTTGAACGTCGATGATTTATTAAACTATTAGTATTGTTTTGATCTCTAACTGTCCTGTCACTGTATGTGTCCACTTGTTCGACGCTCATGTAGTCGTAGTCGAGGGTGGGCGTCAAGGAGGTGCAAGTTCGATGATCGCGGTCCAAGACGTCGGCGAGGACGTCGTCGTCGACGTGATCGTGGACCTCGTGGTCCACACTCTCGTGATCTTTGCTCGTCATGATCCGAGTTTTTCGACGCCTTGTCGGTAACGTTATCATGTCCGCTGGCGATGATGCGAAGGAAATATGACGAATGTTCCAGAATTGACTCGGGGCAAAATTTTAAATATATAAATTAAGTAATTTCGTAAAATTTTGTATAAATTTATAAAATAAACACACGAGTCAAATAGTCATAAAAATCGGTTTGCTTGTCGCACAGCACAAAAACACACGTTTAAAAATAATTAAACGATATGAAATAAAAATCGACTAATAAATGTAAAATGAACACGATGAACTGCTTTGTCGCAAGTATCCGCGATGAGTGGCTTGTGGATGGTCGACCAACACTTCTGTCATTGACAGCGAGCACCGTGATTGGAGTCCTACGTCGAGAAAGGTCGAGGAGTGTTTGACTTGTAGGCTCGCTAGCCGGCAACTACACCTCACACTCGGAGACAGAGACATATAGACAGACTTTTCCCTTAGTATATTGTCTCGACAACCACGCTCTTATGTTATTTCCCCCCTACCTTGCCGGCCACGATTTTCACTTCGCAGTGAGCACACAGGGCTATCCCCATGGCCAATCACGACTGAAGGGGGAGGGGCTCTCCATTCATGAAGTTCTCTTTTTACTACAATTCTCCCCCTTTTCTCCTGACCCCCTCTCGCGATGACCACCTGTGAGATTACGTCACGGTAGGCTTTCACTCACTCATCCTCCGTGGACGACGTCATCACTCGTGGCCGATGAGTTGGTCCGCTCAGTTCTCGTGAATATCGTGCTCCTCGATGTCTTCGTGCCACGAGACTTCTTTCGACGAGATTCCGATAAATCGGCGATAGTGGACCAAATATCGGCCATCACATCACGCAGCTTCCATGGAAAAGTACACCGGCGAGGATGTGATATGTCATGGGTTTCCTTTTGCAACTCGGTAATCCCATCATAACATACAATCTCAATACATTTTATCAATTCATCGATTATTTTTACAAGTTCCTACTTCCAGAAAACCTCCTTCAAGTTAGTAAACATATTCGGAACATCAGTCATAGTTCCGCGTAATCAAGAGTTCATCCGGCCTCCCCTCCCCTTCCTCCCCTCACTACTCCAACCGGCAGTGAATCATCACGACCTGGGTTCAGAGCTCGGTCAGGTCATTGCGACATCGCGCTGTGAGATTTAGTTGCGAGACGACCTTCCATGGTATGCGGATGATTCACGTCGCTGCCGCTAGAGGTCTCCCCCTGCTGCGACTGTCACGTGTCACCCACGTGCGCGGTGACAGTTGGATCCTACTCATCTCGCAGGTAGCGAGATTCAACTGGATCTCACATGTCCTTGCCTGTGTGGTGACTACTAGGTCCTGATTTACGATCTTCGGAAATAGTTGTTTGTCGAACCACTTAGGACAACAAAAGAAACTGTCAATCAAATTGTCAGTCAAGTAGGTATTAATTGAGGAAGTGTTCGTAACGGGCTTTAACTTGTTTACATTTAATTCTTGAAAACTGATAACTGATAATCAGAAACGGTGGTTTTCTTCTCAGAGTGAAAGGTTTTGGGAATTTTCCAGCTAATCGTTTCATGGTCTTCTGTCCATCAATGAAAATAATCTAGAATTTCATAACTGAAACCCTCTAGTGATGCTTGAGCTACCAGCAACAAACGATCATTACCCAAAGAATCAACCCAAAAATAGTTTTGAGATGAGTCTTCGCATTCTTCACCTGCAAGAGTGTCCCTGATCTTGGCTCCATTCATCTCCGCGAAGAATGCGATGTGAATTAGTCAAAGCGGCCTCGAGTTCGATATTGCACCACTCTAAGGACATTCATCGATCGACCTACACAGACTGTTCCGGAGGAGAAAGTTGTTGCATCATTTGCCTGTCTCGACGCGGCTGAAGAGGATCTTGCTCCAGCGAACACCCCCGACTCCTTCCAGCTGAGCGAGCAGGGGACACATTCCAGGCAGTAACGTCAGGTGTCAACAATGACCATCGGTCCAACGTCATCATTCACAAACATGGAATTACCGTTCATTAAACAATTCACTTGGCTAAGTGGACAGGGCACTTGTTAGACTTTCCACGTCCCAGGTTCGATCCAGTAGCCGACCGTTCTGATTATATTTCACGTGATTTCCACAATAGTAAATACTGAGGTACTGATACTCAGTACTGATAAAACTGAGGTCCCATTTTGAGATAGTTTCAAACAAATATTGTGTGTGTTTTCAACGTACCTCAATGCTTTGATTTGATTCTAAGAATTCACACTATCATTCTCCAACGCCATAAAATCGAGTAAATTACGTTTATTACGTTCGTAATGCAAATTTAGCCGCATTATTAAAGATGTATTCCGAAATGTTTTACTCTTGAAACCATTCCTTTCCACTGCCAGGTGAGTCACTATCAAGCAGCATTCCAGCGCAGGGCAGTTCAGTGGGTAATTGCCAGTTAAAGTCAATATTCGATTAACATATCTCATCGTCAATGCTTTCCAAACACGTTGAATAGCAGTTGCATTCGGTGGCGTAATTCAAAGTCGATGCTTCTAGAAGTTCTACTTTCTTCGATCACCTCCTAGAGTATCCTGTCTCGTGCGATATGGTGCTCCTAGAGTGTCTTAAACGATATGGTGATCCCTCCTAGAGTGTCCGTCCTGTCTTGAGCGATATGGTGCTCCTAGAGTGTCCGTCCTGTCTTAAGCGATATGGTGCTCCTAGAGTGTCCGTCCTGTCTTGAGCGATATGGTGCTCCTAGAGTGTCCTGTCTCGTGCGATATGGTGCTCCTAGAGTGTCTTAAACGATATGGTGATCCCTCCTAGAGTGTCCGTCCTGTCTTGAGCGATATGGTGCTCCTAGAGTGTCCGTCCTGTCTTGAGCGATATGGTGCTCCTAGAGTGTCCGTCCTGTCTTGAGCGATATGGAGCTCATAGAGTGTCCGTCCTGTCTTGAGCGATATGGTGCTCCTAGAGTGTCCGTCCTGTCTTGAGCGATATGGTGCTCCTAGTGTCCGTCCTGTCTTGAGCGATATGGTGCTCCTAGAGTGTCCGTCCTGTCTTGAGCGATATGGTGCTCCTAGAGTATCCGTCCTGTCTTGAGCGATATGGTGCTCCTAGAGTGTCTTGAACGATATGGTGATCCCTCCTAGAGTGTCCGTCCTGTCTTGAGCATTTTGGTGCTCCTCGAGTGTCTTGAGCGACATAGAGCTCCTAGAGGGTCTTGAGCGATATGGTGATCCCTCCTAGAGTGTCCGTCTCGTCTTGAGCGATATTGTGCTCCTAGAGTGTCTTGAGCGATATGGTGCTCCTAGAGTGTCTTGAGCGATGGTGCTCCTAGAGTGTCTTGAGCGATATGCTGCTTCTAGAGTGTCTTGAGCGATATGGTGCTCCTAGAGTGTCTTGAGCGATATGGTGCTCCTAGAGTGTCTTGAGCGATATGGTGCTCAAAAGTGTCTTGAGCGATATGGTGCTCCTAGAGTGTCTTGAGCGATATGGTGCTCCTAGAGTGTCTTGAGCGATATGGTGCTCCAAAGTGTCTTGAGCGATATGGTGCTCCTAGAGTGTCTTGAACGACATGGTACTCCTAGAGTGTCTTGAGCGATATGGTGCTCCTAGAGTGTCTTGAGCGATGTGGAGCTCCTAGAGTGTCTTGAGCGATATGGTGCTCCTAGAGTGTCTTGAGCGATGTGAAGCTCCTAGAGTGTCTTGAACGATATGGTGATCCCTCCTAGAGTGTCCGTCCGGTCTTGAGCGATATGGTGCTCCTAGAGTGTCTTGAGCGACATGGAGCTCCTAGAGTGTCTTGAGCGATGTGAAGCTCCTAGAGTGTCTTGAGCGATATGGAGCTCCTAGAGTGTCTTGAGCGATATGGTAATCCCTCCTAGAGTGTCCGTCCGGTCTTGAGCGATATGGTGCTCCTAGAGTGTCTTGAGCGACATGGAGCTCCTAGAGTGTCTTGAGCGATGTGAAGCTCCTAGAGTGTCTTGAGCGATATGGTGCTCATAGAGTGTCTTGAGCGACATGGTACTCCGAGAGTGTCTTGAGCGATATGGTGCTCCTAGAGTGTCTTGAGCGATATGGTGCTCCTAGAGTGTCTTGAGCGACATGGAGCTCCTAGAGTGTCTTGAGCGATGTGAAGCTCCTAGAGTGTCTTGAGCGATATGGAGCTCCTAGAGTGTCTTGAGCGATATGGTGCTCCTAGAGTGTTTTGAGCGATGTGGAGCTCCTAGAGTGTCTTGAGCGATATGGTGCTCCTAGAGTGTCTTGAGCGATGTGGAGCTCCTAGAGTGTCTTGAGCGATATGGTGCTCCTAGAGTGTCTTGAGCGATATGGTGCTCCTAGAGTGTCTTGAGCGATATGGTGCTCCTAGAGTGTCTTGAGCGATATGGTGCTCCTAGAGTGTCTTGAGCGATATGGAGCTCCTAGAGTGTCTTGAGCGATATGGAGCTCCTAGAGTGTTGAGCAATATGGTCCAGCCATCAGCATCTCTCGCTGGGTCATAAACACGGCGGCTCATCTTCACGACCTCTTGAGTAATAAAACAACGTGGCACTTCATCCGCGCCAGGTGATCTCACTTATTAACTCAATTTTACGAGTCTTCTTCGGCCAAAAACATTTTTAAGTGTTCAATTTTAAATGGTTATGTGACGTGTGGTCCATAATTTTCATGGTCAAACTAACTTAAAATCCTTCTATTGAATAAATTACCTACTAAAGTGAAAAATAAGATACCTGTGTAACTTCCATTAATTCTTTTGTACTCAAGTAAAACCGTGGTGCAACAAGTTTCATTGATGTGTTAACGGTTTTATATTGGAAGAAAAATAATTTGTAAATTTACAAATACCGACAAACTTTATTCAAAGCTAATTATTTTTGTCGGACCCCCTGCCTGGTATTTAATGACCACTTAATATTTTTGGTGGAAGTGCCGCATTTGTCCAAATGTGAAAGCCAATTAGTGAAAATAACGGCAGTCGGTCAAAAACCGAGTAAAACGAAGTAATTTTCGACATGATGTTTGTGAACGATATCATGTAAAAAAGTCACGGATTGCGAGGGCCGGTTGTGAATGCCATCTCCGAGCTCCGACAATCATATGGACGTGGGAAACGGTCGGGATGATCATCATAGGTTCAACTCGCCTTTGACAATTAGCCAGCGAGTTCGAGAATACAGACATTTTGCGGTTTGACAGCGATAAAAAGCACCTCCCAGTATTAAAACTGACTCTAATATCGCGATGTGTGCGTCTAAAAAAGCGCGCAACCGCACACGCAACCTGGAGAGAGAGATGAGATGAGAATGAACCTGTCAAACTACTGCAGCTTAAGATACAAACATGCCGCACACGCTTCCCTCGTATGGACCACACAGCCAGCAGCGCACGTTTGTGAGAACAATTCCTCACATACCGAGGGGGACGTCCAAATAACTATTGGAACAAAATGCACTTTATACAATGCGAGAGCTACTTTCGGGACTGCAATAGTTGGTATAAAAAACTAATACCTAACAAATCTATCTTGATTTAGTAATTCAAACTAAATTGTAATTAATTTTGGGAGAACATTCTTATGTAGAAGAACAGCTTGTTAGCTTGACCGCTGTTGACAGAATGTACATCAAAGTACAGCAACCCGATTGAAATTATTGATACAATTTCGTATGCTCAATTATTTCCGGTTGAAAGAGACTAGGAAGTAAGTGACACTCAATCGACGTATAGACTTAGCAATTGATTCCAGATCATACCTGTTGTAGTATTAGGGGCTAAAGCAGAATCTGCACTGGGGTAGTATTCAACTCCCACAAAATTATCAACATAGTAACTCATTTTCAAGTCATGGACATTATGTGATAACAATATTCGAATATCTTAGACGACAATTATTAATAATACTGTTGCTCAGTAATAGTTTATTATTGGTAAAATTGAGCAATAACCAATATTATTTATTATTATTATTATTGCTTTTTTATTATGCGTAGAATATACAATTATTCGTTTGTAGTAAAGAGACTAAAGTACGTCCAGTAACAATAGTACATTTGATCGTGCTATTGTTTCCATGTTTGATTGTTCACATCTTCCTAAAAACCACCTTAACCTACCCCTTTACTCCGCCCCTAAATGGTATACTGGTATAGTGCTGCACTATTCAACAAAAATGTATTTAATTTCAGTCACGAAAAATAAAGATAAACGTTGTGTTTACTCACCAACGAATGCCATAAATAGCAAAGGTAATAAATAATCATAAGAACGATTTAATCCACTGAACTATCATTTTCACTGAACACAAGTCTACTCACTATACGCAATTATCAATGTTATAACTCCAGATCTATAGGTAATTATAAGATATACTTTGAGAAGACACTGCGGGAAATCGCACAGAACACGTCAGCTTGTCACCAAACTCGCCACCAAACAGCGAACTGATGTTGAAATTATCCGATGTTTATTTGTGCAACTAATTACTATATTCGTACTTACGTTTTACCTCAGGCTTAGAAATGTTGTACAGCATAAAATAATAAACCACAATTATAAAAGCATCTAAGGCCTTATAATAAAATAATAAAGTGTTGATATTACCTCGATAGTCATTTTACTACGCCGGAGTTTACAGAAAATGCAGCATAAAGAAATAAAGAAATGTATTTTTGTGATATATATTTAAATTTGTAATATTCGAACGAGTTCGAATTACCTTTTACCGCCTTTTCCTGTATTTTATACTTAAAATTCTCTATCCAGTTGACTTGAAGACGCAATGGGGGAAATTCAACGTACAGATTATGACAGTCGAGATGTACTTGAACTCAGAAATGGTTATTGTTGTAGTGGCAGGAATATAGTTTTCAAGGAATCTATTTATAAAGCGTGGATAAAATAATTTTAATTTTAACAGTAAAAACGGCATTGACGTCACAATTTGCCGTATTGCCTTGACAACAAAGTCTTCACCACGGTATAATAACGGCATTGTTGATTATATAGAATGCAAACTGCATTTATCCCGCCAAAATATCCCGTGATATTTGAATTTGATTTTTTGAAAAAATAATTTGATTTTATGACAAAATAATTTTATTTTTTGGGTGAACTGAGTTCGTCATAATTATTTGTGTTGAATTTACAAATCTTAGTAGAATAAAGTTTCATGAACTTCCCTATTCAATTAACAATTGTGAACTTTGATGATTTTTAAATTGAAGAGGAGAATCTATAAATAATAAAAAGCTACATATTGAAGTAAGATAAGTTCTAAAAATTGTACTCTAATATTGTATTAAGACTCGTGTCACAATAATAAAGCAATATTTCGCTGACTCGTTCACTAGGTTTCCTCAGGCGAGACCGAAGAATTGAATAAATCAATCTCTAATTACTAATAGTAAATAAAGAACAGGATTTAACCGGATCTATCCATTAGCCAGATGACATATCAACTCTCTGCTATAAAACTGAAGGATATCTCAGTTGAAATTCTCGCCCACAAACCGATGTATCACACACTTCTGTGCGGGAGATTAGCATATTGTGGGGTCTCGTTAGCACCTGAGTTGCGGTCAACATCTTGCTGTTGGCAAGGTAGTTGGTACGTGATGACGTCACTCGGCGAGAGAAGCAAGGTCTAGGACGAGTAGACACCTTCACATTGAGGCATTTCAAACTTTCTCGAGCAGAACAGATTCGCGATTGCAGAGCTATTCACGTGAAATGATGTAAGCATGTTTTTAGGTGTGAAAATGACGGTTTGCGGGAAAGTTACATGTGGTTTTGACGGAGCAAGTTGGCTCAGGTAGCAACGCTCTGGATTTGTCATTCGGACTACCGGGTTCGTTTCCCGCGGCCGTCTGTCTTGACTGAGCTTTCTCGTGGCGAATGTTTGTAAGGTTCTCTATAGCTCACGACCGTCTCATTCCCACCTTCTTATACCTATTCTTCATCATCATTATCGTCATTAATCTGGCGATATCAGTCTTTATCAAATACTATAGGTATTAAAAAACGAGTACTTATTTATGTAATTTTACATTTGGTGGCAGATGTAAAATGTCTCGAAGCTCCTCGTTACCCTCACACAATTTTGCTTTGGTGGAAGTGCCATTATCGTCTTCGGCCTTATACGCATAGATGTTAACAACTTATCTAATCTCTATTATGACCGAATTTCTTAAATATTTTTGACGTAATATTCAAATTACGCAAAATTAAATTATACTTTTTTAAAAATTTTGGTGGAGGTGCCATGCCCAAATTGGCGCCAAATTGAATGTCACTACAGATGATAACGTTTAATCAGGGTTGCGATCATATAAAATGACAGCTTTCTTCTCGCGTGACAATTTTCTCATCTCAATGTTATTCACGGCCTTCTCTGATGAAATGAGGAGTATATATTTTTTATTGAGGTTTAACGTCGCACTGTTCTGCAGCGAAGCTAATGGCGACGGATGAATGGTTGGGAGATGATGGCGAAGAATAGGTAAGGATGGTAGGTGGGAAGGAGGCGGTCGTGGCCTATTAGTAGGGTACCTACCCAGCATGTGCCTCTCGACTGAGGGAATACCACGAAAAAACCTCAGTCAGGAAGGACGGCCACGGGAATCGAACCCGGGCCTCCGGAATACAAGTTCAGAGCGTTACCACGCAGCCATAAGTACCTGTTCCGTATAAGCTTGTTCCGCGACAATTTTTATTCGATCGTACCCCAGAACCTAATTAATATAATTCGCCGTAAAATTCGTGAAGAATACATGAATTTTGTAAACGGACGTTGTACAGTAAAAGTCACCACAGACGCTAACCGCAGCATCATTCTATGACGTCACAGATCTGTTAAAGATGCTCTGGAGTTCGCGTCACTTCCTCGTCCGCTTCCTGTCGCCGATATCGGCGCCATTGATCTTGTTCTCACACGGCGATTGCAGTTCCGAGAGTCGCGAATTCGCGTCATCGAATTGATCAAATATACTCACTTCGCATGCGACAAACCTTTTATGGTATTTGTGTCACCTTGTGGTTAGCGCAGCCTCCTTGTTGGTCCATTGTTGCGTTCGTGAGTGAGTTTGAAACAATCATTGGATTTCAATTCGTTGACTAATCTTGCGTCTAGACACGGTGGAAAACACCTCGGTTTGTCATCGGCGTCGAATCTCGAACTCACGGATGCTGGTAATGGTAATAATAGGAAGTCTGACTTTCAAGCCAGCGATTTATCATGCAATGAGTATGAAAAATATGTTTATGCAAGAGTGCGAAGTACAAGGAAATTTGTAAAATTTTAATAAATAAAGTATAATTGTTAATAAATAAAATAAAAATATTTACAAATAAAACTTAATATTGTTTCATTTTAAGAAATGGGTGTTTTAATTGGGATCATTAACGTCGTATTGTTTAGCAACTAGGCTTCAAGTGGCGAATTAGTATGGAACCTTCCCTGAATTTGCCCTTCGACTGAGGAAAATTTCATATAAACTCAGTCAGGAAGAATGGCCGCGGGAATCGAACCCGGGCCTCCGGGGTGTAAGTCCACAAACCTTAGCCAATGCTGTGTTTATGTTTAGAATTTCAATAACATTTGTATAGGCTAAACAAATAATAACAATGCCAATTTACATTTAAAATTAAGTTTTTCCGTGTTCATAAAAAAGTAAAGAGATCATGGACATAAACTGTCCCACCTCGAACTATAGAATAATAGAGAAAAAGTTTATTGAATTGTATTAAAGATAAATCATTGTCCCGCCAATCGTTTAGTCACTACAATAAAATTAAATCAACTTCTAAAAATAGAACGCGATCAAAGTCTACCATCTGTAATTGGGCATTACAGCGACACAAATATCCCTGAGCCATGCATTTGTAATTCGCGCAATCACTCATTGAGCACTAAACACCTAAAATAGAAGTACCTTGCTGTCACAGAGATTTTCTCCGCGATCGAATTCCTGCGGTCGATTCGAATGACACATTGCACATTCCTTGTTCAATATTTCACAAGAATGTACCTTGGTTTCGGAAGGTAGGCGTCCTGCGCCTCCGAACATTATTGAGCACGTGGTCACAGCTAATGAACTGTGACTCAAGTATGCGATGAGAAGAGTTCTCATTATTGACAACAATATCGGTGACGAGTACGAGTCTTTGTGTCCGATGCGTTTCCGTACAGACTGCGGGCGATCACAGTCTTCCTGACTTCACATGATTTCAGTAATGACTTGTTAAAAGTATGTAAGAACCGGTGCAAAATCGAATTCCCGTAAAATTGCTGAAAGTTTGGAATTCCTTCGTGAGGAAGAACAAAAAGAATTGATTGATACTAATTATTTACTTTTAAAAATATCGGGGTTCGACGACTGTAACGATGTAGGTGTAGCAAACTATAGTATTGTATAGAAAATTGTGATTATTTATTCCTAAATGTATGAACTCTAGTTGTATGTTGATGGGGTAATAGAAGATTTGAATTAGAAAATGAATTAGAAAATATTGAATGAAAGTACTATTTCTGATCGATGAACAAAAAGTTACACTTTTGATGAATCGTTCAGGCAACTTTAATCCACAAACTGAATAGAACGAGTTAACTTTGAAAGTGCAAGAACGACCCAACAGGGTAGCTGACGACGTCAAAGTCTTAGGTATATGTGGACTTATCGAAATGGACACAGGTTAATGGTTATTTCCCACATTGCCGTCAAACTAAGATTTTCCCTATTTCAATTCGTGATTTGCCATTGAAAATCAATTATTAAGTGTAACAATGTTTTTATAAATATAATTGTTGACAATTTTTTTAATTTACACTAAATAAATTTTACTATGGATTCGTAAAATAATTATGATTGAGTGTGATTTTCATTTTATTATATTTCACGGTGAGTTTGCCCAGTTGTCTTTGATAATAAACAAACACTATACATAAATCATAACAACGTACCTTATTACAAACTTCAAGACTCGGCGTCCTCTTTCAGGAAATTCCACTGATCTGAAAGACGAAAAGGAACATTTAAACATAAACTCATCGATTTGCGTCATCATTGACCTGCTCGCTTTGTTGCAATCAACAACACAAGTACAATGGACTCCAGCAAGTCCAATGACATAAAAGTGCTTCTCTGGAACCGGGCGTAATTGCCCCGGTATTAATTTGTGGGCGCTTGGTCTGTGGTCACATGACCCCGTGAATCATGGCGCCTCGGGAACCAATTGTCGTACTATTATTGCAGTTATTATGTTTTAGAGGGCAAGGTCCTGGACTCGCTTTTCTTGTGGCTTTATTCCGACATACCGATCTGCATAATGACGAGACTTTGCCACCAACGTTGAGAATAATCAGGATCAAAAGGAGAGTGAAATCACTCGGCCGATTTTCAGGCGTTTGCAAGGACGCGTTTGGATTTAATATTGAGAGTCGAGGTGGTAAAGCTTATACATTCGCTCTTACTTTCTATTCTGCGCCGAGTAAACATGACGTGTAGAAACTGAGACTGTGTTAAATTTTCCCAAAAAGCGGATTTATAACCTAGGCTCATTATTTACTCCTTTGTAAATAGATAGGGCAGTAGATTTGATACGGCCATTTTCTGGAAATGCTACTGAAAAAATTGAAATAAAAAGTTTATTTTCATATTTTTCAGGAAATATATGAAAACTATTTTTTTTCTTTTAAATATATTTTTTTATCTGCCTAAATCCACAATAGATTAATTATTTCATCATTGCATATATATATATATAATGGTAATGTGATGAAAATAATGATGATTGATGATGATTTAGAAAATGGGAAAGTTCAAAACATACTCATTATATATCTTTATTTCAAAATCGAAATTGAAGTTCGAATATATTTGAAACCAAAATTATCATATTGTAGAAAGAGACCGTCTTTATCGACGTCAGGAAATTAATTTTGTTTCATTACTTCAATCATAAAGTTAGAAGTAATAAAAACGAATGAAAAATGAATGCAAGCTCCGGTTGATATTTGCTTCTCATGAACATTAGCTTTAACAATGATTTTCTATTGTTTCCTCAGCATTCAATAAAACGTAACATTGTTGCAGTGCTAATTGTTCAGAACATCAGTCTCGATGACAGCTGCTATGATTGATGATGCTCCTGAGCATGGAAGCTGATTGATGAGTAACCGAAGATTGGTGCAACACTGCAATGAGGCTTGGCGATACATTCAAGCTGGTGTGAATTATCAGATTTTCTCAGATACACGGTGACTCTGTATCCTCTGATTACTGCAATGTCATGGAATTGTTAGGTCATTGAGGACACTCCCGGACTGATTGCAATTAATACCCGAAACAGGCGTGATCCTTATCAGTGACGATTATGTAGGCGATGTCAGAAGTGATTGAGAAATCGATCATAATTTTACTACCCCGATTTCTGATTTGTACAAATATTTGCCAATCATGTTGAAAGATAACATGACGTGTATTTATTTGTTTATTTGTACAATATATCCAACAGAGTAAAACTCCACAAGTGGACATAACATATAAAAAAACAACCAATTACGAAAAACTAACATAGAAAATCAATTGATACAATAAGTAAAAAATTTAAAAATGAAAAATGTAAGGAATCAGTAATCACCACAAACTAAATTATACTAATCTAATGCTAATCTATGAACCTAATCTAAGCTGGGGCTAAATCAAATACATATTTATTAAAAGTGGACCTAATGTTTTCAATAGAATTGTTAAATATATCCAAAGTGTTATCAATTTGGAAGTTAAAATAATCAAAAGTATACAATTCTATTAACACAATAGAATAACACACACACACACAATATTAACACGATATGCTGCAGTTCTGAATGTAATGTGTTTCACTCGATAAACATATTTTTATTTATTTTCTAAATTACCATTTCAAAAAACTTTTTACAATATTTTAACTATATTTAACTATAAAAGACTCATTTAATGTCCTGTGTATTGCAACTCCCACCCAATAATGAGTTTCCAATTGTATGTCTTTTGAGATAGTACAAAATTTTAACATGGGAGGTATAGGAAAATCATTTCGAATTTCGTGTATAACTTTTAAAATAGCACACATTGGTATTGTTTTCATTTTTTTCCCTGATAGTATGGCCGTAGGTCTACCAGATTTATTTTTTGTTAAAATCTAACGATACAAAAAAAATAGAACTTCATTTTAGCTTAAAAATGACACGATTTTTTTGGCTGCCATAATATAACATGGGGGATAAAACTCAAATTATCTGAGATTTAGACACGAGAAGAGTTTAATATTTTCAGGGATTGTGTATGGCATGAATATCAATAAGCACACACAAAATTATGAAGATCTGATACTCACCCTCATTGGTGAGTCAACCATTGGACTACACGAACTAATACACTAAACTAATGTCCATGATCAACTTTTTTGATTATATATAAAAAAAATAATCGATACTACTAGCTAGAATCACTGAATCAGCTACTGGCCATGCAACAATAACTTCTTTGAGGAAATAACATAATTGGTCGAAGATCATACGATCGTGTTATGGATTGAAACTGGTGGTAAATTAGTAATAGGTACACGGAATTACACAGTTTAACACATGTTTTTTTTCTGATTAGGGTAAAAATTTAGTGAAGAAAATAATGTTGAAGCTATATCAATTTCTTTTGACTCACATCACATGAAATGATATCATGTTTTTGATGGGGATCTACTTGGATGATGCGCCTTGTCGTGATTTTATAGGTCCGGATGATGTGAAGAGATTCTCGATCACGGGTAATTCCTTCATCAAGGACGCACAGCAGAGCAACTCGTCCACCACGACTTCATTCAACTTTTGACCTCAACTTGAGGCGAAGATCGAATGGAGGACAATTGTGGTTTCGTTTGTGTTAGCAGATAATTTACTACGATTTAATCTGAGGACTAACAAGGTTAAAACAAGAGTTATAGTATTTTGTAATTATATACACTTGCCTCTTCTACTTGTTAACGTTGGGTGTATAGAAAACCCGTAATGGTATTAAAAATGGAAGTTCCCTCAAAATCGAATGATGATGAGAAGCTTAAAAAGCAGCATTACAAGTTACAATACCTTTTAAAAGAAAATTGTGCACCATTCAGTAAAATGTGATTATTTTAGAAGTACGTGTTGTATTTCAAAATCAAAAGAGTCGAGACGACTTTTCCAATGCTGCAGCTTTTCTGCCCAACACATCGTTTCGTTTCACACTAAATTGCAAAACAAATCATTATTTTGCTCTATGAAAGAGTTGTTCTAGGGGAATAAATTACAAAGTGACACATTAAAGTGTAGTTTAGTTCCTATGTCATTGGATAAGAAAAGGAATGAAAAAAAATTATTTTAAAAAAATTATTTTCCTTATTATTTTGATTGTTGTGCTGTGTTTAGTTTTGATTTGCACCTACCACAACACCTTGTATTAGTTGACTATTGCACGTGTCGTGTTGCTCTTCGTCTTTGACGTAGGTACACATTTGAAATAACTCCCCCAGTGTCAAGAACAGAATCGGACTTCCGTATGAATGGTCCACTCGTTGTGGACTATTTCAGTTTGTAATGATCTGATCACCTACTGGTATTTACGTCTTCGCACTGTTATATTTAATCGACGCGTTGGAGGACCGGAATCACTTCCTGTGTGAGTAGGATTCCCGATCAATACATCGATTCAAACAATCAGGTGACACGAGACAATGCGTTACGGTCGAGCATGGACCGAGATGAAACAGTTCATTTCTGTACTTATTTAGGTAGTTGAATCAATGTAAATTAATTATGTTTTTACCTCAGGCACATTGTTTTTGTTGAATATTTTCCACGAGAAGAAGGGAACAAAAACGTATAATTTTTTTATATATATATATTTTCTTATATATAATTTTTGTTTAGATACCTACTCCATTGATGGGAAATTTACACGCTTTGAGCTCTTGGCAAAAGTCACATTAAAACTCACTTGTTGGGCTTTTTTTCCCTCTAATTCGACTGTTGCTAAATTACGGAGCCCTATTATGTATATTTTTCCCTTTCTCTCATGTACTGGATATTATATTTATAGAAGTATAATACAGCTATATGCAAAATATGAATTATATACTTAATATATAATAAGTAATACAATTACTTATTAAATCAAGTAAAATTAAAAATTACGTAAAAATTTATAAAAAGAAATCTGTTATGTCTATTATGCTTATAAAAAAACAGTCCATATGTCCTTAGGATGTAGCATTTGCCTCCACCTGAAATCAGGTGCGGAAGCTAAAATATACGAGTTCGTACTATCGTATAACATAATTACTTTATTTATATATTTCATCCAAAACAATCCACTAAAGTGTTATATAAAACGTACAGTCATCATTGTAGTACTCTTCTCCATCCCACTTGAAACACAAAGTTTCAGAATGATCCATGACATAACAACTCGATAGTCGGAGCGGATTTGGGTAACTCCGATGGCGCAATGTTGTACTACAGAATCCGCCGTTCCACTTGAGTGTATTGGAGGTGTTCTTGAAACCACGTGACCCAAGAACCCCCGGACGCCGCTGTGACGTCAGAAAGCAGCGTCAAAAGACGTCACAAACAAGATACACAGAGCACACCCAACACAGATAGCGAACATCCGAGATAAGAAGGTGTGTCACTTGTCGCTGACATTACATCTCGTTGAGAGCGTGGGATCAGAATGAGCGTCAGATTTGAGATATTAATGGAATAATAAGGAGTTGACAAGCGTGCGTTTTGTCCTTGCGTCATGCTGTACATGAGTTGCTGATCTATACAAATGCTCGATAAAAAATAAAAAAATTGAATTTTTCTCCAAATTTCAACAGGAACTGACGAACGGTTACGTCGTGTTACTTTCAACCAATCCTAGGATTTTTTACTAATCTTTTGTAAAAAAAATCCTCGGAGTGCGCCATCGGAGTTACCCAAATCCGCTCCGACTAGCTTTAGCAAAAAATCCTAGGATTGGTTGATAGTAACACGAAGTAACCGTTCGTCAGTTCCTGTTGAAATATGAAAAAAAAAAAAAAAAAAAAAAATTATCGATCATTTGTATAGATCTGCGACAACTAAAAAAATCACACCTAACCAGCCAATGTCATACGTCACACAAAATTTCAGTTCGCTCAGAGAAACGGTGTGATGGGTTTGGCACAAATAACAGAAAAGAAACTAACAACGGTTAAAAAAGAAACGATTCGATTTTAATAATATCAAAAGTAATATTTTCTATAATCTTTAATAGAGCATTTTTAACGCTAATACATGGATGTAAAATTCAAGGCATTGGTACTGAGTAAAATATTCTCCTCATATCTCACCTTCAGTGACGACCGGTGACGACTTACGCTGCGAGTGATGCTGTAACATCCAAGTACTTTACAAACGCAACCGCTGGATGAAAAGTGCACAGTCATCGTTCAGCTTCATTTCTACTGACGACAGAAATCACGGTTACCAGTGACGCCGTTTAATGAAGATATCCGCTAATTAGTGCAATCATTAATACGCTAATTAATTGCAGAAGTCGGTAATACCATACCACCACTGATTATGACCAATGTTGGAGCGATCTACAGCATTTGTCATGGAAAAGTTAACCTTTCGTTTTGAATTTAAATATCCACAACTGATTACTGAAACAAAACTTGGAATCAATCAATCAATACCGATCTATGAACACGTTGTTCAAACGTTATTAAGTTTTTAAATTTTCTTAGGATTTTATTTTTAAGATATTCGTAGGGCTTTACTTTACTTTACTTATACTTACTTTACTTTACTTTAGGGCTAATGAAGACTGCCGCCAAAATTAAAATTGTGACCGTCTTGCGAAGTTAGACAATATGCAAAGTTGGAGAGAACTCCAACACAATGTCAAAATTGCGACATTGACAACATTGGCAAATGCTCTTATTTGCATAAAATTCCATGTATTTGAAATTTTAGCGAATTATTCAATTTTTTTTTTCTTTAAATAATACATTTTGTCTCGTCAGTTAGTGTCCAGTAAAACAATACGCTATACTCTGACCTCTACAGTCACCAATGGGCAATGAGGTAACACAGACTAACTTTAATTACTTAAACAGACACGCCAATAAGCTTAAACGACATTATAGAATCTTCATAAACCAAGATGTCAACAAGTGTTAACCACAGAGAGCGTCGCACCAATGACAACTCCGTCTGGACGACATCCTCGTCGTCGTTGTCATCGTCGTCGTCCCCATGGCGTCGACAAGTGATCGTGATGGACAGAGGTACTGATTACCTCTCAACCATTGACCTCTACAGTCACCAATGATCACAAGACTAACCCTAATTACATAAACAGACACACACACACTAATAAATCTGAAGCGACATTATTGAATTAATATGCGATCTAATAAACCAAGATGTCAACAAGATTGTGGCACCGCGATAACAGCGTCGTCTCGAGTCTCGACAACCTCCTCGTCATCGGCGTCGTCCCCACGGCGTCGACAAGTGAACGTGTGATGGATAGAGTGATTACCTCTCCAGCAGCTGACCTCGACGTGAACTCTTTGTCGCTCCAAATACTTGGACGCAGGCATTTCCGTAGCGCTCGAGACGTACGATCACTTTCACCACGATCATGATCACCTCACCTGGTTTAGATGACTTTCAAGAATCGACTGATCAGTTTATCTACAGATCAGGCCAATCAAAATGCAGGCAAAATGCGTAATGAACCAGCATTTGAAGAAAGTGTGGACTTTTGTTGTTTTGTTACGTTGTAATGGATCATTTAGTCGTAGTATGGACAGAAATCTTGACAGAGAAATTACTTGTGAAAAAGAATGTGTAATTTATGTTTAATGCGCATTCATTGTGGTCTTGAATTAATTAATGCCACTGGTTGTGCGTCATCGGTGTCTTAGTGGGTCAGTGTGTCTCCCCCCCTCTGTCCTCCCCCCTCCAATTGGTCAGTGAAACCTCCTCGACGGCGTCCCCCGCAGGACGGTCAGACGTAAGAAATTCTCCTACATTCTTGGGGTAGGTTATGTTCGTTAAAATACTCTGTGATCAACAAAATATTTTATCTTTACGAACACAACTAATGAAAGACAATCATAATTTTTTATTTTATAATTTTTTATTTTACTGTTTTGTCAGATCTATTTTCCAAAGCTCGACACCAGAACTTCACGCCCTTTCCAAAGTGTCCGAGCTTGACAGAACGATACCGGAAATCATCCTGGTGATTTAAGTGGGATCGTGCCCACTCTTCCTGTTCTTCCCCCGTCAAGCCCACGTTGGCTCTGGAGCCCACGTTGACTCCGATCTGGAGTGATTCTAATTGACCTGGAAGACGGGAAATTAACACAAAAATAGCATTCTATCTTTAAATAGGTTATGTCCGGTGTTGTCCAACTCCCAATCCGTTTATAAACCTTCAGCCACGTAGATTGAAAAAGCGGAAGACGACTTTGCGGAAGTCCTTAAGTGGGAGAGGAAAACATATAACATCCATAAAAACTATAATTGCATTTTCATTATTTGTAAATTGAGGATTCGCTCAACCCTTATTAATAAAATAATTTTTCAACAAACGTTCAATTTCATTTTTTGCGGATAAGAAATAAACGTTTATACAATTTTAATTATTTAGTGTGGCTGCATTTCTGCGTATCATCAGGGTAGTCGAGTGCAGGTGCATCTACACGTGCAAGAGCAAGAGCAAGTGCAAGTGCATGGAGATTGTCCGACGAAGCAGAATACCGCGAAGATCGTCTATCAGGTCTATCGGGATGCTGTGCGGCATCAACAAGTGCCATACGCTTCACGCATGCGCCGCCGCACAGCACTTCCGGCGGACTTCCCAATATTCGAGAATCAACCGCTTCCGGATCGAGCCGGGATCAATTGATTCCCCGTAACAATTATTCAATGATTATTTAACACAACGTAACATTAAGTGGTTGGCGATCAAAAAACATGTGCTAATTTTTTGCTAATTGTATACTAGATACACTTGAAGTGTGACAACACTTTTCAAGTGGTTCTCTTTTTTAAGCATGTGATAATGAAGTCCAGTAAAACACAAATATTAATTCTTTCGTTCTTTCTTAAAAACCAACCCTTTCGGAATTTCTTCAATCTCCACTTATTTTGTCGGAAATCTGTCAATGCCTTATCGGTAAAAATTTATTTTTTATTTTTCTTTTAGTCTGTAATATGCATTTCTAATTGGCTAAACCACAAGATGACCGCATTTTTTCATGTTTTCCATACGGCGGTCTTTTTGACAGACCGACTGCTTGTGTGGTTTTCCTGATAAAATAGATCCATAATTATTACATTGTGGTAACAGGTGTGGATTTTACCGCCAAGGATCCGAAATGTTTTTGTAGAGACACCTGGTTATCTAACTTTTCACTTTTATTGGCAGATAATTCGAACAGAGCGACCTCCTGGGGTTGCCGATCAACCCCGATCAAACAACAGATCGAGCCGCGAGACGCATTTGTCGGTAGAATCAGAGATTTCGATCAGCTGCAACCCTTTCTATGTCTCAATAGGCTCGTTCCAACAGATTCTCGAGCCAGGAAGTTTAAGAAAACTTTGATTATCTTCGTGAAATAAATATTGTGATTTATAATAGTCAATAGTTTCTAACGGTTAATCAACGTAATAAAAACATTTTTCAGTTGTGCATTTATGACGAATAACGATTGATATGCTTGTAGCTAACAATTTGTACTGAAGAAGGATTGATATCGATGATATGTTAGCGGCCGCTGAAATTTGAATGATGGTTTTATGGTTTTCTTGACTCTTGTTTGACGTGTGTTGGACATGACATAAGGCGCGTGCGCCAAATGAAATGATCCGCAAATATTTAACAAATAAATAAACATGCGGGTTCCTTCACGTAAAATCGTAAATTTATTTCCTACGAACTTCACAAATACGTCATAGAAGACTATAGAAGATCTTTCCTCCTATGAACACACAATATTAAAAAAACAAAAAAAACGAAGTATCCGGATTTATAAAAATTTGTACTCTACAAGTCCGCTATATTATAGATTTTTTACTAGAATCCATCCAAGGTTAAAGTAGTACGGACCAAAGCCTCACAAATAAATATTCAACTTTTTAGACATCTCGAAACCTAACGATCTCACGTACCATACGACTTGAGTCAGCCGTAATTGTCATAATAATGTTCATCGGCGCAACAAAAGCGACCAATAATAACACGTCTGAAGCAAGAAAACTTCCGCTGATCTGCACTGGAGTCGAACCACATCCTCCACGACTCATGAGTCATGAGTCAGACTGAGCATCCCCAACGCGGCGCACCTTCGCGTCAAGGTGGGCCATCAGGATTCAGGATACAGCGCGACTTTCTTGCGGTCACCACTCGTGATTATTACATGCAAATCTCGATGAGAACTAAGTCTTGGCGTCGCTTCCATACCAACGCCCACGCATTGTTGAGGAAAACAAACGGAGTGAATTGCGACCGCAGACATCGCTGTCATCGAGGTTTCCATCAGACGTGTGCAATCATCTGGCGGGGTGTTATGAAACAAAGCTCATTAGTTATAATAATTAGTGAGTTTTTAAATCATCTTTGCAATTAGACCATAGAGCTGCTTGCACCATAAAAAAGTTGCTTGCACTTCAAAAGTTCCCACTGTGTCAACGTGCAATGTTACAGACTTTTCCGGATGTCACAAGTTTTTCTAAGAATGCAATTTTAATTGTTTGAGCTAATTGATACCTAGTCTTTATTTCACTCTTTTGGCTAGCATCTCAGCTTTTTCTGTTACTGGTGTTTCTCTCATCGAGCTGAATTTTTCACTCAAGTAGGTAGAGCTTATCTGATTAGTGATTTACAGTATGATTTTTGAACAAAATCCATAGTAGATTGGTTGAAGATTCATACTGTCCCGATCAAGTTGCAGGCTCATAGACCAATATTATTTGGTATTTACACATTTTCAGCAATATTGGGAACTTATTGGCAACTGAAGTTTATTTTGAAAAAGCTGTCAAAAATCAATCTATCAACCTTGATTCGCACCTTGATCACTTGCAAATGATTGGGGTATGCTTTCACTCCAGAGCATATCAATGTTTTACGAAGTTGCAATGGACAGCAGATATAATGCAGCAATTATTTTAATATTGATTGATTGGTACGTGTTATGCTTTCAGTTTCATTATGTTTTCTGTGTGTTATGTAATTTGGGTCGAGGTGTTGCACGTATCGGTCCTCGCTTATCAACGCGCTACACTGAGCGTTTAGTACCAATAAGAAAATAAAAAGGAAAAATAGCAGCGAACAAAAATCTTTACATTACATTGTCATGCAAGTAATCATACGAAGTAGTGAAATTACACTCTACATCACTTCCAGCAAATCTTTGGGCGACAAGAAAATACAAAAATTACGACATTTTAAACTTTATATTTACAGAATTAGACACGGAAAGACAATTGAATTCGATGTTTTCTTCACGATCGTTTACATTTTCCCGGGATGTCTATTTTTAGATCAAGACATTATAAAATCCTCTGCGACCGCAAATTGTCCCGAGTACTTTTGCACTCTATTCCACGCACCGCCTTCTAAAGCACATGGATCCAGGAGGTGGCTGTCACATGATCTCCGACTCATCCTTTGTTGTCGTTTGTCACCTAATTCCAGTCCTCGTGGTCTCGAGTTCTGTTTTCAAACTAAACGATTAGCCAATTCGTGATGCTGAAGAACAATTGTGTTTAATGTAAGGCAAATGCGCCCAGCAATTACTGTCAGTGCACGATATATTTACAAACCACATAGGGGAGATTGAAAAGAATTATACAGTTAAACCATGCGATTCTGCAGAAACAGTGTCACTTATGGTAATTGGTGAAAACAAGTGATGATTCTTCGGACTAGAGCTCAGTGCTAGAAACTATATGATAATTAATGATTGTTGACAACTAATTCAAAACACAAACACAATTCAGATTCAATCAAAAATACTATTTTATATCATACAAACAGTGTAATTCTGATAACGTTTTATGTGATTCCGTTTGATTCCGAAATTTCAACAAAATCGGTTCTGCGACCGATCGATCCGTTCGCAAAATTTTGCAAATTTTGTTTACGCTCTGCGCTTTCCAGATGATGATGACGATGGAGATGAAAGCCATCCAAAAACAAAACACGCGTTTATGGCACTCCGGTATATACGGCATTACATATTATTTCCAAAATTGGTATGTTTCGTGCCCTGTCCATATCTATAAGTAATTTTCCAATATTGTAAGAGTTTCCAGGATCCAGAGGCCAAAATTGCCTCGTTTCTGCTTACGAAAGAAGAAGTTTACATAACGACTTGGCTGAATGGTGCAACCGCCCCGCTAAATACTTTCATCAAGTAAACTAGTCGGAAAGTCCTCGAGTCATTGTTGATCGAAACGCCCTTATATTTAAATTAAGGCGTTTAGATCCTGACTCTCACATCCTTAAAAATGCAAAACGCGAATGGTGGTTTTTTCCAATATTTTTTCCACATTTTGATATAAAATCATATATTTCATAATCATTTCATAACACCTGCAACCCAAACAGTGACTTGCGCTTTGATAAAAAAGAAAGCGATTCGACGCTCTGAATCACTAACCAGTCTTCCACATTGAGCTACAAGGAAAGTATAAACAACATAAAATCACTATAAAATCACACATAATTAATCAATAACGAAATGAAGGCCTCGTATTTACCAAATAAGTTATTTGATTCGTCACAAAGTTAATATATTCTTCCGACTGAGGGAAAGTTGTAAATTACACACCTAGCGTCAAGGCGAGTAATTTCCAACGTATATTACACGGTTGTGAGTTTTATGTCGTCATTCATTCATCATTTGAAATCATCTCGATGATTCGGCGATGTTTCGCTGTTCACTCATCTCCAGCGATTCATCGTGTATTGATTGTCTTTTGTTTGGATCTTGGGGAAGTTTACAGAGAGTAATTCTTCTTAGAACGTCAAGTGTTTTTAAGATTAGGTATCTTTATATTAAGATCACGATTTCTTCCTGTACCGGTGAGGCTGCGGATCCTTACAAACCCACATTTGCGGTTTTAACAATTATCTTCCTATTGTCTTGTTTAGTGTTACCGTGAATTTTAAATGACATTTCTAGTAAGCGTTTAGGCGTAGGTCGATCTTTCCAATGGATGATATAAGAGAAGGGGCAGACTTTAATAAGAATACTAGATATCAATTAATCAAGATCGTCCCTTGTTAATATTATAATATTCATGCATGAGAGCATTTATAATGAGAATATTGAATTACAATACTGTTGTTATTGTGGAGGCGATAGTTTAGTTTCACAACATCAAAACGTGTTTTCCTATCGTCTATTATTTTTATTTTATTTCCCTACAATAAATTTTCCTCCTTACGGAAAAGCACAATAGCAGGGAGTTTCTTGATTTGTTCAAACGTACATTAAGTTGTGTAGTGTTAGAGCCCGGTGAAAAGCTGCTAGTTGAAAGCTAAATAATGATCGAGCTTTTAAGCTTCGTCAACAACCGAATGAGCTTTATCGAATTCTCCTTCAGGTGCTTTCAGATTAATTTTCTAACGAAAAGCGGGCTGTTCTTAGTAGTGGATGGGGAAAATGTGGAACTGTCTTATGAATTCAAAACTCAAATTGCTAGCCAATTTACCAAGAATTAAAAGATCCACGCTTTCCTCTTAGTGGACCTCGACAAAGGAAATTACTAAACGCATTCGATCAACGCTCGTCCGATGTAAATGAGCTTGGCAATTCGCTGGCACGAAGGTGTATAGGTGATGAATAAGGTGTTGAGATACTCTAATTGTCCCGCAAGGTTACAACCTGTCTGACCGAGCCGAGATCAAGATGCTGGATCAGCTGATGCTGGGCTGGAACCGGTTCAGCGGGTCGACGCGTTGCATGCTAATCACAGAGTGCAGCGGAGATCAACCTACTTTAGGGACACGTGACTTTTGGAAAATATTTCCTCCTCATACGGATTTACAATTATCCTGTAAAGTCCTCGACATTCTATTTAGAGGATAATCCCTTGCCAAGGATCAATCATTGGCTGTATTGCTATCGATTTATTCCTTTAATTAAACTCCTGACTTATACGTAAGGAAAATACGATGCATGCAATCATAATGGGCTACACCTAATTCATTACTATGCCATTACTATACTTGTGTGCATTTTAAACCAGTTCACTGTATACTACAGTGTAACTGTATTGCTGGACTGCGCAAGGGATAAGAGAGCAGCACGTTTATATAACTTTTGGAGGTTACACAGTATTACTATGTCAGCTATGAGCTTATGTTGAATCTAATTCACAAATATAAACATAACTGAAATTTAGAAACAAAAAATTACTGAAGTTATACGGCGGTGGACTCTGAAGGGTTGAGGTTAAGGTTGATTTTAGTTCACATGATATTTTTAAAAATAAATAATACTTTGCAATACTTTGGTAATTTTAGTATAAGAGACCCCATAAAAAACACTCCGTGTAAAAATACCCGCCAAGTCTCTTCAACTATAAAAAAATAGAAGAAATCTAAAAATGCAACACTGAAAAGAAGTGATATCAAAAAATGAGCCAAGTCAAAACTTAATTTTAAAAACCAAAATATACTTGGCGCATCGTGTATATAAATAGTATAGAAGCATATGCCAAAAATTAAATGTACCTAAATATATATAATATACCTATAATGCCCTTAAAAACGATGCGCCAAGTATATTTTGGTTTTTAAAATTAAGTTTTGACTTGGCTCATTTTTTGATATCACTTCTTTTCAGTGTTGAATTTTTAGATTTCTTCTATTTTTTTATAGTTGAAGAGACTTGGCGGGTATTTTTACACGGAGTGTTTTTTATGGGGATATCACTTATTTTTTTAGTTTATTTACACAACTTGTAACACACATCGGAGCAACAATGACCAATTACTTTTAAAAAATACGCCATTTCCGAATTGGTTAATACGAAAAATTGTGTTTGGTGCTCAATATACCTAAGCTTAAAGTGATATTCCATGAAGAATTGCGCAAGCTTCGTTACAATCAGTCCAGCCGTTTTCGAGATATGGTATCACTTCCGGTTTTCAAAATGGCGACTAAAATTACTGCCACATAGAATTTATTTCTATAAATGTTATGTATCATTATAAGCCTTCTGAATATGTAGTTATTGTAGTAAGAGGTCATTTAAATCTAGTTCTTCATTTTCATGACGTCATTTCCGGTTTCGGTAATAGTAGATCTCTACTTTAACTATTGATATTCCATATAGATGACCGTCTGAATCATTTGGCGCTGGTTTAATTCCTAACGGTCTAGCTGTTTTCGAGATAATACGTCACTTCCGGTTTCAAAATGGCGGCTTCCTGTTGGTTTTATAAAAAGGCACCTCAGACGCCAAAAGTGCACATGTGGTGAAAATTTCAGATCGATCGGCTCAGCCGTTTAGGCTGTGGCGGTGATTGCGGTGTTTCCTGATATCATCATCATCATCATCATCAGATCAAGATAGGTTTTAAAAGGGGTGTAATTTCACGTTTTTCACGGCCCTCTAGCTCGCAAACGGCATAACATATTGTTCCCTAATTTGGTATATGTAGTGGGGTGGGCCATAGCTCGAAATTAAGATATATCGCAACAATGTGAGATTTTCTAATTAGGCCGAAAATGCCGTGTTGTTGCTTACAGTAAAAGTGGTTGGTCTGCTCCTCAGTTTATTATGCATATACGGTATGTTGAGTGAGTGTGAGTGTACGGTACGACTTGGCTGGGTGGAGCGACCGCTCCACTAGATGAATGAAGGTATTACGTAAAATGAACATTAAGGTCGCACTCTAGGCTTCATTAATATCTACTGTGTAACCTCCAGTGTTTAGTTCAACCTATTCTCGATGGAGTTTTGAACAACAAAAATATTTTTAAATCATTGCATTGCGATATCAATTATTAATATATTTACAAAAACTTAAATATTTACATATATTTACAGCAGAATTGCATTAATTTTAGCTAAAAATGTTATGAAAATAAAAATACTGTGGTTTCAGGTTTCAGGATGCAAAAAAATTGTGTGCTGCAAATGGATTGTGCATTAATTTGAAATTGTGTCATGAAACTACAAGTTACAGCACATATAACGCTGCGCAGTGTCAAAGACGCAATAACATTTGAAAGTTACAACACATGATTCACTAATTCGTTTGTGATTATCTCGTTGTGACGTCACAATGTGGCATGAGGAACACGTTTGCATATCTTCCGATCCTGACCGTGGCCGACAGACACACACACCAATGCGCACATAAACCACTTTTTATGGCAGAGGGAGCCACTTTATGTCAGATACAAGTTAGTGAACTTGATAGGAAACATTAGGAGGAGGGGGAAGTCACAATATTTACTGCTTCCATTAAAGCACTACTAAGTCATGAGAGTACGAACTCAAAAATACAATTTTCAAATAATTAAATAAATAAATAATAATGTTTGCTGAATTACAAAAAGGGTACCTATGTAATTTTTTTTTATTACAATAAAGGCTAAAGAGGGCGCTCTTGTTGCGCCCTACACTGGCCTCCTGCTTGCAGGTTAACTACAATAAATAATAATAATAATTACAAAAAATAATACAAACCACAATTATATATCTACGTATAAATTTATATGCATACTAAATATTTCATTGAGATGTTCTATCCAACCAATTATATCTTTATAGAGATTAATGTAACGTTATCAGAATTACTAGCTATTCCGTAGGTGAATAAATAAAAACTAATTTAATTTAATAATAGATTTTTTTTAAACTTTTTCACGCCTTTAAGTCCTTTTTATGACGCTCCACAGCAAGTTTCTCACGGCGTTACATAACATCACACGTATTATCCGCATTCCTGGCCCGATGCCATCACTATCTCGTCATATGACGTCACACGCCCACGCGTCGAGTGACGTCACTAGTACCGCGCGCCACCGTCCAGAGCGCAGCACTTGTCGCGTCATGCCGGTGTCATACATGACGCATGACAGTGAGGGTAATGCAGGCATCTTCACTACCGACATGTAGCGTGCAGTGGACATGTTGCGTGGTGCAACTTTCACGCAAAAGTCTTGCTTTTCACTTCCAACAGTTTTTGACTAGGAAAACGCTCAGCGTAACGCGTTGATAAGCGAGCACGGGTACGTGCAAATTCTCGAACCGGAAATGCGTACACAACGCACAGAAAACATGCATCCATATTGAATTGAAATATGATTCAGTCAATCAATATAAAAGTATCTGCTTTTCATTGAAAAGTGAAAATAGCATCTAAACATTCTGGTACCTAAAGCAAATCAGATTCATGTTGCAGTGGACAAACAGTCATTTCGATACTTCATTTCTGACAGTTATTAAAAATGTAAATAAGTGCATACGCTCTTAGCTGATTGGGATGAAAATCTGTAAAATAAGAGACATATTGTTGGTCTTAATGATCATGCAAAATATGAGTTTGATCAGATTTATCGAAGACCATTTTCATTATTCAGCCTATCAGGAGATATTTATTTAAATTTTAACCAATGAACAGGGTCTGCAAACAGAAAAAGTTGGCTTTACATGTGTGCAAAATTTCAAATCGATCGGTGAAACGGTGCGACTTCTATTGCTCCAGGTAGCAGCAAAAAAATAAGTGTCAAAAGTGTTAAAAAGAGTCGCTCGCTCAATCAATGTGTGAGCCTCATTATTACTTAGCCAGCGAAGCGAGCGTCTCATTTCGACTACAGCTAAAACAGGTTTTAGCTCAAATAGCTGTTTTGTTTTTCACAGGTCATACCATTTTCTGATTGTGCTGAAATTTTGTATACATGTAAACCAGTTTGGTTTGTTTGATGTTTAGTTTTTAAACGCCGTTCTATGATTGGTCAAGTTGAAATTTTACATGGTCAGTGGTACCGACATTCGGCCAAATCGAACGGGAATTTGAAAACTTGATAACATTTGAAACGTTATTTTGAATTATCTGACAAAATTGATCTCTCGACAAGTAAATACACCACACCTTGATCACTTGCAAATATCTGGGATTTGTTGTCACTCCAGTGTACATGGATCTCTTGTTAGTAGTTTCAATGAAAAGAAGACAGCTTGTAGGTATGTTTTCTGTGTGTTTGGGAATATCGGTTCGAGGTGTTGTATACTGGAGCTCGCTTGTTACAAACAGCGTTTTCCTATACGATATGCTAATATATTGCGATATAATCGAACATAGTGTCTTTTCATGCCATTACGGGTTCAGTAAATCTGGCTCGATAAATCTGATTGACTGAAAAATGCTTAGATCGCATCATTAGAAGTCGGTCCAAGCGATCTTCTTGTCTTACTCTACTATATAGGGGACCTCACATTTCAATGATAACTTTAATAGCCAGCACCAAGAGATACTTTTTGGCATTATAGTGTGTAGATCTAAATCGAGAGAAATTTGGCTGTTGTGTTTTTTTCAAACTCTAAGTAGGTAAAAGCGGTATAAGTCATAACGAGTTGAATTTGACAGACTTGAAAGTTTATAGCTTTTCCACCAGCTCACTTGCGGCAACTTCAGGATACGATCCCGGCACCTCCACCAGCTCACTTGCGGCAAATTCAGGAACTATGATGGCTCCTCCAGCTCACTTGCGGCAACTTCAGGAACTACAAACCTGGCTCCTCCACCAGCTCACTTGCGGCATCTTCAGGAACTACGAACCCGGCACCTCCACCAGCTCACTTGCGGCAACTTCAGGAACTACGAGCACGGCACCTCCACCAGCTCCCTTGCGGCAACTTCAGGAACTACGAACCCGGCACCTCCACCAGCTCACTTGCGGAAACTTCAGGAACTACGAGCACGGCACCTCCACCAGCTCACTTGCGGCAGCTTCAGGAACTACGAACCCGGCACCTCGTCTTACGTGATATCCTACTATTGATTATAATCTCTCAACAGCTAAAGTTTGATTACATTTCGCGTTAGATTAGAGATGATAATTCACAGCGTTGCATGTCTCACGGCATTGGACTGCGCCTGCGCGGTCGACCCTGCCATTACTTCCTCTTACCCCGGCACGTTATAAACACATTGCGTAATATATGGAAACTCAGCGTCCATTCAACTCATTCGGCACCCATCTCTTGTTTCATTGCACTGTTTTGTATTTCTGTCAAAAATTGTTTTATTCAATAAAGAATTGGGATGGTTGTTGGACGAACAACATCATGTTATTTTTGTACGTGTTTTTTTTGTTTGTGAATTAGGTCGATTATATCGAATTTTATTAATGTGTTAATATTGAAGCTGACATATTTGCTTACCATGACGTTCGGTTCGAGCAAAAATGTATACAGTGGTTCCCTAGCTTATTTCATTGTCCTAAGTATTGAAGGGAATTAAAACAAACTAAAGAGCGTGATCAATCTTGAAGGCATTACTCAAATTGTATTTAAACACTTCGAGTTCATGAACGAAGATGGAGGTCTGGTCGGTGAAACCTTGAACTTCCTTGAGCCATCTCAAGGTATGGCTTGAGCTTCTGAGCTTGAGTTCGAATCGCACTTTCAATGTAAATGTAGAATTATTACGATTAGTATTTAGTTAAAATCCAATCAAGGTGAAGGACAGCCAATCTGCACTCCTGCTAATTCCGCCATTTTCAGAATGAGACCATCTGACAGACTTGTTGTAACAAGTATGGAAAGTGTTGCTCTTTGAATGGCGTGGACTACTTTTTTGAAACATTCAAAAACTTTACATATTGTCTAATATCAAAAGAGACGGTCGCACAAGATGAAAAATTGCGATTTAGAGTGATCCATCTCTTTAAAACTTAAAACATTCCGATACCATTTCTCAAATAATAAAACGCGATTTTACTAGCTTCAACACTAATAAAACTTTATCTTGCATACTAAAAGACTGTTATTGACGTCATTTCGTAATATTTCTCTATGCAAGATGAAGTTCAGCTGAACGAACCTGTGCAAACATTTTGTTCTCTTGCAGAGGCTTGGTTGTACGTTGGACTTTGTACCTGAGTGATAGCGAGGCTCTATCACCAACCGTCCCAGTAGCAGATTATTAGCATAACAGTGATGATAACAGTGACACTGTCATGACTGGCGCACAGCTGTCTTAGGGCCTCTGCACGCTTAGGGGAGATTGGGTCATAAAAACCTAAAATATTTAAGATAAGAATAGGTACAGTTCGTTTTTCCTATGCTTGAACTTTCTACAGACCGAGACACCGTCAGTTTTTCTGCTAGGCCGAGAAAGACAACATTGCAAGGTGAGCGCGCAATGAAGTCTTTCTCGGCCTAACAGAACAACTGACGGTGTCTCGGTCTGTAGAGAGTTCATACAGTAAAAAAACAGACTGTACACTTGGCACGACTAAAATTGATTGTTCGATAAATCTGATTGACTGAAAAATGTTAGATCGCACCATCAGATGTCGGTCCAAGCGATCTTCTTGTCTCACTCTAGTAGGGGACCTCTCATTTCAATGACAATAACAAGTCGCTCGAGAAAAATCTTTTCATATTGCAGTTGGTATATATTAAGCTTTGATTTGTTATGGAACATAAACAGCATCATTCAAATTTGTTCGCCTTGCCGATCAATTTTTGTTGTGCCGAGTGTACCTATATTCATAGTGACAAACGATTGATTAAATTGAACGAATTATTGAAATTTGTCTCAGATTGAAATCAGGACAGCTTTTTGTGATTACATTCGATGAAAATATGAAAATAAATCGTCGACCAGACAAATGAATTCCCCGACCACGCGGCTTAACCCACGTGTGCCTGGGGTCTAATATCAAACCCCCGACGCCTCACTCCCACGGACGGCAATCTGAAGTCCGCCACTGCTGACCTGACAGTATTAGTCGACAAGGACGATATAGAAGATATTGTAAATATTTTATGTTCCTGTAATGAAGAGATGGTAATTTTAGAAACTATTTAAGGTCAGTTTATACATACTACATCGTGGTTTACACTAAGAGAGCTATAACTTCTCCTGGAGAGTGTCCAATAACCAGCTTGAACCATTGAGTTGAAAGACTTTACAATTTGCTTCAAATTGATTGGTAAAGCAATGAATCGTAATTAATGCCATATTGCATGTTATTTGTACAAACAATAATTCGCACTTAGGTGTATGTTGAAGCATGCTGAAATAGCTGCCGGACAAGATCAAGTGTTTTATTTCAAATCCATAATAGAAGTAATATAATATTTTTAATCAAAATCTGCTAAGTTCGAGAAATGGACAGAGTTGATCGATAATAGCTTTATTCTGAATACCATGCTCGGTTATTCAAATAAAAATGAAATATTACGATGTTGGTTCTCTGTTTCGAATATTTGCTTAAATTCTAGTACATATTCATTTTGTTTCTATACTCTCACACTAGCCAAATTAGACAATTCAAATATGCAGATTTGAGTTACCCAATTTGAGTTGTTGAGCGAGCGAAGCGAGCGTCTCCTTTTGGCTCTTTTGGCACGGACCTCTGTTTTTTTTTTTTTTTTTTTTTTCTGTTACCTGACGATATAAAGATCAGAGTTTTTTTTCGATCGAGGTGAAATTTTGCACACATGTGGGGACAACCTTTTCTGTTTGCAGACCCCCAAATTTTTTGAAATTCATTCATTGGCTGAAATTTAAATAAACATCTCCTGATGGTTGGTTGAAAAATGACAATGGTCTTCGATAAAACTGATCAAACTCATATTTTGGCTATACAGGTCAGTTTTTCTTCGATCAAGCTGAAATTTTCCACACATGTAAAACCAACCTTCTCTGTTTACAGACCCTAATTTTTTTGAAATCCATTCATTGGTTAAAATTTAAATAAATATCTCCTGATAGGCTGAAAAATGAAAACGGTCTTCGATAATTCTGATCAAACTCATATTTTGCATGATCATTAAGACCAACATTGTCTCTTATTTTACAAAATTTCATCCCAATCAGTTAAGAACGTATAAACTTATTGACATTTTTCAAATCTGTCAGATATGAATAAGTATCGAAATGAATGTTTTCCAGTGCCACTTGAATTGAATCTGATTTGCTATATTTACCAGGATGCTTAGATGCTATTTTCAAGTTTCAATGAAAGCATTATGTTGTGTTGATTGAGTGATCATATTTCAATTCAATATGGATGTATATGTTTTCTGTGCGTTGTGTACGCATTTCCGGTTCGAGAATTTGCACGTCCCTGTGCTCGCTCACCAACGCGTTATACATTGAGCGTTTTCCTAGTATAGTGTAATACCTACTTTATTTATCTAATTTTTAAGCATGTGACAATCTTATAGTTAATTGTTTATCTGCCTACATGACCCAAGAACGCCGATTTCTTTAAACTGAAGTAACCAAGAATTTTAAGTATTGTTATTTTTATACCTGGGCTACCTACAACAGTAAAATAATTTGCCTTAATCAGGTCATTAATCGTACCATGCAGCTGTTAAAAATTCAATTGCAGTACTGTACGAATACAAAAAGTACAAAAACAACTTTGTTCCCCCGAAGAGATGAATCAACAGATTATTCCTAATCCTGTCCGCATGTAACTCCTGTATGTAACCGAGTTACATATAAGCCGCCAAGTTGTGACGAGTACAACGAGGCGTCATTCACTAAAACGACGTCGTCGACGCATGAGAAAGCGACGTCTCGGCTATTCTAGATCCAACATCATCTATCAAATGATACTATTTCCGGAGTCTTTAGCGTCTGCCTCAAGTGAGTAAGTTTCGGGGTTAATTTTAGATTGCGCTTGAGAATTGAGATTTAGAATGTTTATTTTGAACTTCCCAGAGAATAGAATTTACCTCCTAATCTTTATTTACAACAATAATTATGAGAATTTCGTGACAGTTTCACTTTTAAACTGTTTCAAGTTGTTTAAAGTACAGTGCCAATATTCTTAATTAGAATTCGAATTAAATTAGTGAATTTTATCCCCTAGCAACATTTTCAATGTACGAAAATGAGGATTGATGCTTGCCAATTTCACTGGGGCAAAAAAATCATAGACAAAACAACTGATTTTTGTTCTTGATTTGAGTTCTGTTCTGTTTTACATTACCCAGATTTAACGACGCACTGTTCTTTAACTAGGCAAAAGGTGACTGATGTCAATGACAGGGAGAAAATCACCTTGAAGATAATGTGGGTAGGTAAGGACGGCTGAGGAGTGAGTGTGACCTTGAAGTGTTTTTTAAATCAATTTTTATTAATATTTTACAAATTTTTTGTATATGAAATAAGGCTTCTTATTGGTCTTCAGAACAGTTCAATGAAGTTATTTCATAGTTTGGAATTGTTTATTTTACAGACGTTCAGTGCCTGAAAATTTGAAAAAATGGCACTGAACGTCTATAGGACAAAATGAAAGTAATACACCATTCCAAACTATGAAATAACTTTTATTGAACAGTTTTGAAGACAGGTGCGAATTGCCTTATTTCAAAAACAATTACATTTGTAAAAGATACTGGTAAAAATAGATGAAGAACTCTTCAAGGTCACGCTCACTACTCTGAAAGGAGGTGGTCAATGTTTTTTCTCCTACTTTCCCTAACACATGGGGTAGTTTCACTAGACGTCACAATATCACTGAAGGACAGAGGTTCCAGGTCAATAGGACACTTAGCCAAACACTTGAACGTTCAATAAATCTGATAGGCTGATAAATGTAAGATCGCACCATCAGAAGTCAGTCTAAGCGATCTCATTGTCTCACTCTAGTAGGTGACCTCACATTTCAATGATAATAACAAGCTTTGATTGGTTATGGGACATGACCAGCAGTCATTCAAATTTGGTCAACGTACAAGTTTTGTTTTCCAAGTGTACATCGTTCTCCTCAAATGTTAATTTACCTGGTAGGATCAATATGTTTCATTATAATCTCATATTTATTTAAATACTTTCTTGCTCAATCACTCTAAACATATCATTCTGCTTACTGTCATATTTGCTTGTCCTTCAGTGAGCATTATTGGTTTCTATCATTTTAAAATAGCCACTAGAGTGATAAGATTGCATTTTGAAGCGACGATTTCTAGATCAACAAAGTTATCATAATTCCGTGTTCTGGCAGAGAATAATGTGTTACAGAAAATGTTTAAGATTTATGGTTGTTTAATCGAGAAGTGAGCTGCAGGTTGTTTTTGGCACGAGTTGGACATTATCAGTAAATAACTCATTAGAATATGAGTGTTAGTGTTGTTTACGGTCTATTAGCGGGTGCTCGTGTTTACAGGTTGTTGTGAATCAGTAAGTGGCAACTGGTAGAGAACATTATGCTGTTACATCTACTTTATGTTGATCGCTGTTACCGCTAATGGAACGGAAGATGGGCATAATTTTCTTATATAAATTATACCAAGTCATAATGAATTGCTTTGGCCTTAGATTTCTATTAGTACAGTACCTTTAAACATAAGTTGTGGATGAAGAGGAAAATGCAGGTGATTCATGATGATTCTTCTACTTGACTGAGGAAACTTCAAGGGAAAACCCGGAAAATCCTCAGTAGAAATGGCAACATGGAAATTTACCTCCGAAATACCTACCCAATTCTATGTTATTGTAAATATGTGGCACATTATTTGCACCCATTTAAAAAATGATAGACTTCAAAATAATATCACGCTTATATATCATCATAAATATCATCATTTAGATTGTGCTTAAAGCGCCATTTAAGCTGGATTTCCATGCTCCGTCATCTTTCGTCAACGTCCGTCACCGTCCGACGAAAACGACCACGTGACCCGTCTCGACCAATCAGAGCCATCCCCAAAAATATCGGACGGCGAGGGATTGGTCGAGACGGGTCACGTGGTCGTTTTCGTCGGACGGTGACGGAAGATGACAGAGCATGGAAAGCCAGCATTACACGGTGCAACTTCTTGTACAACTTCTGTACCACACTTCTGTGTCACACTTCTTGAATGGAAATTAGAACATGTTTAAAGTTCGGTGACTGAAAGTTGCTTTGTGTAAATGCAAAATAGTGTGAAAAGTGGGAATGTGACACAGAAGTTGTTCAAGAAATTGCACCGTGTAAATGGGGCTTTAAACATAATTGACTCTCTTTTTTAAGATGTGGTACCAGCGACTTGATACTGCGTTCTGTGCTAAAGCTTTAAAGTGGAAGTATCAAAAGTAGAATTTCTTTGTCAAGCCGAGTGAATTTCACATCGGCGAGGTTTGAGCGATCGATCCCACTGTCAATCACGAGATTGCGTGATCAGGTCTCAAGTTTTTGTTTCTCGAACTCTCGCATGTTTTCACACACCCAATTGGCTGATCATTCTCACGGCACTCGTAAAGCACAGACAATAATGAACACTCTCAACCGTTTATTATTAAATTAGTTAAGTAAAAATTCTAAATGATTGGAATTAGAAGAAATATAAGTGAATATTCTTCACGTTTTACCTAAAGCATCCAAAATACGGTTCTAATTGGATTTGGAAGTACAAACGTCTTACATATCATTATGTTTATTACAGTCTTCAATTACCTATTTCCTAAGAAGTGCAAAAGTTCCCACCGAACTGTTGTGTCAACTTGATTAGATTTTCTCACAAGGTCGATCTTATTATATGCATGAAATGAATCACTTAATCAATAACTGCAATCAAACGAGAAATACCAAAGATCAAAGTCCAGTGTCCATCATTCTTCAACAATATCCATGACCTTGATACACTTCGCCAAACCCTTTCAGTCTGCCGGTCGTCTATTAATCAAATTGATTAATTTCGGGTTCTCGGCGCCCCGACGTCGCGTCTCGACGCCCTACAGATCAATAGCGCCGCGACGCCCGTGTGTATGTGCAGATGTTAATCCACACAAGTCGATTGTAATCGACTTCATTTTCTTCCTCGGGTCGATACCTCTTTCTTCTAGGTCTTCTCGACGCCTAAAGCTTCACACGCCGCGCAAAGAAAGCTCTGCCTGAACTTTACATTCCCTAGCATGTAACGAAGTATAAGCGAGCTGTGTGTTGAGATTTGAAGGAATAGTTTGTTGTATTCTCGTGCCAGGGTTGATAATCGAGATTAAGTTCACGGTGAACCTCGAAATAGCCCGGTATAATGGAAGCTCGTGCGTTAAACCACGGGTTAGCGTGCGGCCAATATTATAATAATGCACATTGGCGTGCTTGGGGCTGTGACCCGCTGCCTAACTACAATGAGAGCTATAATTTAAATTTAAAACACTGTAAATGTCTAAACTCACTGCAGTCTTTGAAATATTATTTCTTATTTTAAAAAGTGTTCTGTTTGGTTCAAAATGAAGTTTTTCAAACTCGTCGTTACTTCCATAATCTACAATAAGTACTCCTTACAATGATCATAAAATGCTAATTTTGTTTCTACATATTGACATTAGCTGTAGCCTAATGGAATCATTATTTCATCCTCTGACAGTAGATAAGAACTCGTTTTATAATTGACCTCTTACTTCTTTAATTACTAAGTATTTACTGTATGTTTAAAATTAATGCTTTGCATCTAACCAATGTCCATAATTAATATAAAATATTGGAATTTCCATTCTGCTTCCCCTAAATGTCCTCGATCTTTTTCATCCATCAATTACATAGAAAATGAACAACTAAATGCTTCTTATACGCATGATTGGTGTCACTAAGGCCGTCTAGTTTCCAACTCAGGGCAATACCGAGTTGTGAATGAATAATTCCGCGTGTTCACCTCAGTGCACCTCCAAGAACCAGCCCTCAGGTTCCCAGAAGACTTGGTGACGTCAGAATAACACCATAGACAAGGGTCTAGGTTACGAGCGAGCAATTTCTCAATGAAAACGCGTCACAGTGTGACTTAGACTGGTGGACAGTGAAGGTGTCGTACACATCACACAATAGAACATCTCGAGGACAGTGATTTACCTGGACAAGAGTATAGGTACTCAAGGTGAAAGTTGGGAATTATGAATTACAGAATGACGTCAGAAAAGAGTACGATAAATGATTACGCAATTGTATTGTTGAATGTTTATCTTGGAAGATGGCATTGTTTAATACTGATTTATGAAGCTTTGAAGAGAATATGAGAGAACATGCTATGGAATGAGGACAGTACATGCGTGTTTTATCTACTATTGATTACTACGTATTCGAGATATCATGGTATTGAGTCATGTCAACAGAGAACTCCAACAAACCACGCCGTTACGCCTGAACAAGAATAGAATTAAAGGCCCATGGACCATAAAACCTACCTTCTGGAATGCAGACAAATTCTCCGACGCTCTTCCAACGAAGTAGACTCGGTTAAATCTTCCTTCAACTAAAGAGACTCGAACTCGCGCACTTCCGTATCCCGCCACTGGTTTGGCACGTCTAACGTTCGAGGATCCCGCTCGGCGAATAGCCCGCTCGTTCGCTAGCGCCTTTATAATAGAGCGTCGCACACTTCCACTCCGGCCTCTATAATTATCTCGGTGAATTCACGTCGTTTATCCTCGTCCACTCGCTATCAGTATAGAACGTATCACTCGAACGTGGACCAGACACACGCTGTGGCTGAATAACTGATTGTCGACAGCCGCGACTGGTATTTGAGAGACGGTCACGTGGTATGGTTTGATGTTTAATATGCGCTGAGGTGGAATCGAGTGTGACGTCACAGAAGTACACCTACACTCTGTTCAGAAGATCTTGACTTATACGGCGATGGTTCGTGAACAGCTGATCGGTGAGGAATTATTTGGATTCGGAGAAACGATTTACTGTCTGGTTTTGGGACCAGGAGCAACGGTGAAGCTGTGTTTCTTAGGAAGCTGGAGGCTGGTGCGTGAGATTTAGAAGAGATGTTGGTAGAGATGTTTGTTGGTGGAACATGTAGTATATCATATCTTAGAGTTTCCTTGCATGAATAGGTACGTGTTGCTATGTTGGTTTGAGACTTGTGAATACATGATTTTTTTTATGGAAATTACCTTTTTTATGTGTAGAGGTAAATTTATTTGTGTATTATTGTCACCCTAATTTATTTTCTGTAGTTTATGTATTCGCTTAACAAACTCTGTGTACAGCATTTGTCATCTTTTTGATACCTCCCACCCCCCTCTCCCCCCTCCCTTCAAATAAAATAAATATTGTAGCGCTAAATCAGTGGTACTCAACCAGCGGCCCGCGGGCCGCATGCGGCCCGCGGGACTAATTTTTGTGGCCCTCCGTTGATGTTTCAAATACCTACCTATTCACAAAATGTGTCCACTGTGAAAATAATAAAAAAAAAATAATAATTTCATACAAAATTAAGTTTAGCATCGCAGAATCACTTATAAATTTCTTAAATTCTAAAAAAACGCCTTGCGGGGCAACATTTGAAGGGAACTTTGCTTTAATTCGTGCATTTTAGAGCCTCAGAATCACTTTAAAATATTAAATTCTAAAAAAAGGCCCTGCGGGGCCATAACTGAGGCAATCCCCCCATGATAAAAGTAGTTGAAATGAACCTGAAATGAACCTACATGATCACGTAAGCTTTATTGTACTTTTTAAAACATGCGGCCCGCCAACAAAAGCAAATTCGTATTATTGGCCCGCAAGTCAAATAGGTTGAGTACCACTGCGCTAAATAGACGACGCTAAATAGACTAAATTTAGACGACGTATGAATAAAAGCAGAGAGAAATGCAAAAAAATAGTTAGCCTATCGGTTGTAGAGAATCAGGTAAGTATTGATACAGGTTGATACTAGTAATTTGGCTGTGTGGAGCTAGCGCTCTATTGTAATGTCAGGGCAATAACATTGTGTCATTGTCGTATATAAGCTTATACAAAGTATCATCTTGAGCCCGGGATCTGAAGAACGATGAATTGTTACCGCACAAATATATCGCACATTCGAAAACCACCGACAGTCGCCCGAAAATGTTTATTGGAGAAACCACGATGGCACAAGAAAACAATTGGTAATCTTGGGGGTAATCTTTGCATGTCCCACAGAAACATGAAGGTGAGGGCCGCACAGGCCCGGTAAAATTTGGAATTTCAAAAATAATCATTATTCATTACAACCATTTGTGTGCAGTTGACGTCGTAATAATGTTCGGCAATTTGACACAAGATCACCTGAAACTGTTTCTTCAAATACATATTTTCATTTTCCAGTACCGTTTTTTCCTCCAAGGGACAATCAATAAACAAATTTTTATCAAAGGGCTCGCGCGAATCCTGTGAGTCCCCTCAAACTCACCCAGTAAGAAGTTCTGAAACTCTCAATGTAACGCGTTGATGAGCGAACACCGGTACGTGCAACATATCTCAATTCTTTTAAAAAATACGTCTGGTTTTCCTGCAAATTTTTAATATGTGATACAATCATGATAAAATGTTGTCCTTGACAATTCTCAACTAATGAAATTGTATTTTCACTGTCAACCAATCGGAGGAAATAACCTCAAAAACTATACAGAAGAAAACCAGACAAGTTGTGTTTACTCATATGAAAAATATCAGCTCGATCAGGGAAACCGTGTTAACTTGAACCTTGAACTATATTGCGGCTATATCCGGGAAAAAATCAGAGGCCCAGCCAAAAGAGTCAGTTGAGACGCTCGCTTCGCTCTCATCATAATGTCTGAATCGCCGAGTTGTCGCCAGTTTGGACAATCATTTGCGAGCCTCCACGATCCCACACGACATCGGATGTTCGTCACCCGTCTTTACAAAATAGCTGATTGTTTTCCTGCATTCTTCCGACGTGCAAACATCTCTATTTTACACACGAGTGTTGGAATATTGATGAATTGATGAGTCAATTGGATGACGGCAAACAATGCGACAATTACAGACAGATTCCGTTTGTCATCTTTATGTGCTTGTGGGTTTTGTAAGCACTTTCCTGGTTACAGTTGTACCAAAAGTTGACTTGACGGATCAAGCTCTAATGAGTACTATGGCAGTACTACAAGTGACTCAGACTAACTAAAATTAAGTACTTACTTTCTATACCCAAGATAATATATGTATAGAGTAAATCTTGATCAAGACCTCAATTTTCATGCCGTTTACAAAATAAGCTAAAATTTTGCCTGTAATAATTGAATATGAAATACGGGAGAAATAAGATAATTACTTATTATGAGTTAGGTATCAGTTATTTAGTGTACAATCATCATAGGATCATCATCCTGTGTTAATCTATGCTGACTGTTTATGTTACTCGAAGCTTGGCCCATAGGTAATGGCATAATTCAATAAAATAGCATGTGTATTATCAGGGGTTAGAAATCGAATGATATTATAGAGAGTGTTATAGACAGGCCATGTTTAGTGCTGAACAAGGGACTAAATATTTTATTTACAACAATTGTATGGAGCATGCATCAAACAAGGCATTTTTGTTACGGAGAGGTGTGGCTCAGAGGTAACTCTCTGAACTTGTATTCCGGAGGTCCGCGGTTCGATTCCCGCAGCCATATATTCTACCTATCTTGCCCGCAGCCGTCCTTCCTGACTGGGGTTTCTTTGTGGTAGGCAGGCAAATGATGGGAAGGTATCCATCCTACCAATAGGCCACGACCACCTCCTTCCCACCTTCCATCCTTACCTACTCTTCATCATCATCATCTCCCTATCGTCATCATATTCATTTGTCGCCATTATAGCCTAGCCGCAAAAGATTGTAGTAATATTAAACAACTAAAAGAAAGATGTATATGCATTTAGTAAGTAGATTTTGCAGAACACCAGTAATTCAGTGATTTGTTAATAAATGTGGACAAACGATGGTCACCTTGCGTTGTGGTCACTCTCTACCTAGCATATAGGATTCTCTAGTATTATGGCATAAGATAAGTTATATCTGACCTATGTGAACTCGCAAAATATATTTTTTTCTCTATGAAAAGCGGATGCATGCGATTTTTAAAAGATATGAGACTTTTATGAATACTCGCATGTTTGCAGTTGTAAACATTTCTTGGTATTAAGTATTTACTATCTTCTGCAAATTCCATTCATAATGACTTTGACATCAGTTCTCAATAATTTAGCAAGTCAAGTTATAGATAACCTATCAGATTTTTTTTTATGAACCTCCACTTATCTTTCGGAAGAAAACTACATAATTTATCAGAAGCAAATTTTTAATTATGAGAAGAGAGCTATTTTTATCCTTTTATCCAGCTGTGGCGAGTGATGTAATTTTCAATTGTAATGTAAGAATGTCTGTAGACGACTACGAGCTTCATTCACCCAATAAAGACAATTAATAAACTGGGTCTATTCGTTACGTCACACACACAACAATCAAGGAGAAATATGATAAGAAATATCTGTAGCTCCGAGGTAGAAGGGCGGAAGTCCACTTCATTGATTCTTGAGTTGAGCTGATAAACCAGTATTTCATATTTGTAGTTGTGACATGAGTAAGAGAATAGGTACTACAATAACTGTGATAGTTGACATCAATCAAATGGCAATTGATAGAGCTTGATTTCATAATTCCAAAAGGTAACGCGAAATCTAGAAAATGGACTTCCGTCCTTCTACTTCTGAGGTACACCACTGTTCACGTCATAACACTGAGGTAAAGCATCATCGAGCGCGGCCAGTGAGTGGATTGCTGACGTTCAAATGTGTCTAGCTAGTTGCTAAGTTGCTGCTGTTGGGCCAGAGAGACGGGGATGTTTTTGGAGTGTTTGCCATCTGAATGTAGACAACAGATCACATGTTACAAGTCACATGTCACAAGTCACAAGTATTGTGTCTGGGGGGAGTGAGGTGGGGGGGGGGGGGGGGGGGCGGTAGAATATTTCCGGAATATTTTAGTGGTATTCGATTAGATTTTAATCAGTTTAGAAGTTTTGACACTGATATTTATCTTCCTTTGGGTCATATTGTGGTAATTTAAATATTTGCAAGGTTGTTATATAACTATAGTAAAATAAATCCCCATAAAAAAACACTCCGTGTAAAAATACCAGCCAAGTCTCTTCACCTATAAAAAAATAGAAGAAATCAAAAAATTCAGCACTGAAAAGTAGTGATATCAAAAAATGAGCCAAGTCAAAACTTAATTTTAAAAAACAAAATATACTTGGCGCATCGTGTATATAAATATATAAGCATTATGCCAAAAATCAAATGTACCTAAATATATATAAAATATACCTATAATGCCCTTAAAAACGATGCGCCAAGTATATTTTGTTTTTTAAAATTAAGTTTTGACTTGGCTCATTTTTTGATATCACTACTTTTCAGTGCTGAATTTTTAGATTTCTTCTATTTTTTTATAGGTGAAGAGACTTGGCTGGTATTTTTACACGGAGTGTTTTTTTATGGGGATATCACTTATTTTTTTAGTTTATTTACACAACTTGTAACACACATCGGAGCAACAATGACTAATTACTTTAAAAAATACGCCATTTCCGAATTGGTTAACACGCAAAATTGTGTTTGGTGCTCAATATACCTAAGCTTAAAGTGATATTCCATGAAGAATTGCGAAAGCTTCGTTCCAATCAGTCCAGCCGTTTTCGAGATATGGTATCACTTCCGGTTTTCAAAATGGCGACTGAAATTACTGCCACCTAGAATTTATTTCTATAAATGTTATGTATCATTATAAGCCTTCTGAATATGTAGTTTTTGTAGAAAGAGGTCATTAAAATCTAGTTCTTCATTTTCATGACGTCATTTCCGGTTTCGGTAATAGTACATCTCTACTTTAACTATTGAAATTCCATATAGATGACCGTCTTAATCATTTGGCGCTGGTTTAATTCCTAACGGTCTAGCCGTTTTCGAGATATGAAGTCACTTCCGGTTTCAAAATGGCGGCTTCCTGTTGGTTTTATAAAAAGGCACCTCAGACGCCAAAAGTGCACATGTGGTAAAAATTTCAGATCGATCAGCTCAGCCGTTTAGGCTGTGGCGGTGATTGCGGTGTTTCCTGATATCATCATCATCATCATCATCATCAGATCAAGATAGGTTTTAAAAGGGGTGTAATTTCACGTTTTTCACGGCCCTCTAGCTCGCAAACGGCATAACATATTGTTCCCTAATTTGGTATATGTAGTGGGGTGGGCCATAGCTCGAAATTAATATATATCGCAACAATGTGAGATATTCCAATTTTAAGATCCAGTAGGCCGAAAATGCCATGTTGTTGCGTACAGTAAAAGTGGTTGGTCTGCTCCTCAGTTTATTATGCATTTACGGTATGTTGAGTGAGTGTGAGTGTACGGTACGACTTGGCTGGGTGGAGCGACCGCTCCACTAGATAAAGCCATACAAAATAATTTCGGCGACTTAATATTTTAAAACGTTTTGTACCTAAAAGTATTAAATGGGAGAGATAATTAAATTAAATCCAATTTCAATGCTCGTTAGGACCCTGCCAACTCTTACATAAGCGCTGAAAGCTTTTTTTATATTATTATTAACCAATAACAAACAAGTTTACACCTAGCGGTTTTTGGACTCATGATTTGTTAATATAAATAAAAAAAACGCGAAAACGTTTTCCACTTTCCTCTTTCCGCTCTAACGTGAACGCCAATCCACATTGCGTTCGGACAGGACTTTTCAGCGCCGGAGGGCAAATGTCTAAATACGATCCCCAATAAAATGCTGTCTACAACTTAGAAATGTGGTTTTTCTTTGCTCCTCTATTCTTATAGGGTCAGGTGGGGGTAGTGCTCGAAAAATATCCAAAATTACTAATTAGCGTGTATAATATAGAATTCCATAGCAGAAAATAGTTCTTCCTCTGCTGCAAATTCCGTGTGAAACGTATAGTAGGGTTTCCATGACCGGAATTATTTTCGTGACACGGAACGATTTTCGTAAAATGGCGGACATCAACCAATCACAAGACAGAGTGATTTCGCTACGATTTTTTCTCTGTCTTGTGATTGGTTGATGTCCGCCATTTTACGAAAGTCGTTCCGTGTCACGAAAATAATTCCGGTCATGGAAACCCTACTTATACTGTAGGCATACCTCTCCCCTTCGTCACCCCTTCAATTCTCACCACCACCCCAATATATATCAAAATCCTACACACTTTTGCCGATCCCAGTCAAATTTGCTAAGCTCTCTTCTCTCTCTGTATGAGAAAAGTGTACGATAGTGCTACGTTTAAAATCAGTGGGAGAATCCTCTTCAAGCCCCTCTATTTATATCTTTATTTGCCTTCTTTCAACTATAGAGCGCAAAAATGTGCAATTAATTTAGGCAAAACTATTTTACTTTAGTCGTCACACTCAACGCATCGTCAAAGCATTTTTATTAATTGAGAAAAATATTGATGGGGTGAAAACGCTTCAAACACGCCTAGGGCGAATTGTTGATTATAACGCTTCTTGGTACTCTAAAATTACCACGTTTCACTTATCTTTTTAGTGGAGTCAACGGTCATATTTCATTTGGTAGAAATCAAAAAGTTTGCACATTAGGAGAGACAGAGCTTTCGAAACTGCAGATTTTGGCCACCGCAGCCCTCATCAGAATAGCTTTGACCCCCGTCATTTTCTAATTATAAATTTACTTTAATTTTTATTAAAAGTTTCTAAAGTTGTATGCAATTTTAGGGATATAATTTTAATTAGTTGAGATTGACTGTACATTTTCTGAGAGAAATTAAATTTATTTTGGCATTTTCTTACATATTTTATGATTTTATCGATATTTTCACCATGGTTCAGTGCCAACTCTGATAAAAGCATACTAAATTATTGTATTAGTAGAGAGAAATAGCGGAATATTAGCTCTGAACTTCCCAGGATTGAGTTCACATGTTTCATTCAATATATTGATATCATTGAAAATAAACTAATACTGCACTCCGAGGAAGGAGTGGTGCAGCTGTAAGTTTCATAAATCTGTATGCAAGTGAAAATTATTTATTTTCTTACATAAACATTATCTTTTGCATTCCCATAAAGTTCCCCTCTCTGTTTGTAAACATGATTGCACTTACATCTTGCTCTGTGGCAATCTGTGACAGAATCTGGCATCAGATCTGACATCCCACCTTCCAGCAGCCAAATTAGCACATAATTAACAAAGACGTTAGACAACACAATGTGGGGTAATGAGATTCGCCGTGTGCCAGAATCAATGAAGCTTATACATGTGCTGTTTGTAAGTGTGGTGGAGGTGCCATTCTTGTGCGGCACTTCCACCTCATTTATGTCAAGAGATTTCTTTCCGTTGATGAGAGTGTGACATTTCTCCTCGGACAGATCTTATACAGTTTTATTTCACTCGAGTTACTTTTCATATAAAATCTACAGGTATAACTATAAGTCACCTGAAAGTGCGTATAAATGACACTAAAGTAAGATCCTTAAACGTCTGTTATACTTTAGTGAGGATGTTTAATGAATTGTTCGGTATTTTCGAAAAATAAATGCATACTTTATATCTTCGAGCTTAATACTATTTTTTAATTTTCAGGGAAGGCTCTCGAACTGGCATAAAGCTCTAAGCAACATAGATACTATGAAAATATGTCTGTATGCAAGAAATAAAAACTAAGAAAACGTTTGCAATAAAGCGTTTATAAGCAAGAATCAACTATTAACATTCATTCGGGTTTTCGCACTTTTTCCGAAATTTTTAACCATCACTTGTATTCTGAGCAAAGTAGGTAGTTTTTGTAAATAACTGAATACTATAATGTTTGGAAGTAGAAGACCCTGATTTTCATTGGAGTGTATTCCAATCTTTCATTCTCTGTATGTGTCAACTAATCATACTTAAGGTGGCGGTATATCACGTGACTTTTTAACCAAAAAGCTACACATTTTCTATTGGAAGGGTTCAGTTCAGCAAATACTTCTCACTCATCAGATAAGTTAGGACACATCTATTGGAACTAATTCTACGCAGAAAAGAACTGCGAAAATAACATATTAGATGATTTTACTTCCATGTACCTAAATATTCTCAAATCAAGACCTGAAGTTGAAGGAAATTCTACAAGTTGCCAAAAACAGCAAACATTACTCTAATAATAAGGCATATATGCATCACAAACCTGACGCAATGTCAGAATGTATAACATGCGCTCATTCTTCGTCTTTCCAGTGAAATGTTGAGATATTAATTATATCCACTATTATGAATGTAATGATTAAACGAACAGCACTTAGTTTTGACAGTCTTCACACGCGTACGTATACACGAAATTTGTGTTGTTTTCATTATAAAATCACTGCAAAATTAAATAATATTGACTGCAAATATTGATAAGCTCCAGTATGCAGTGAAATTCCTTCATAACTCATTTTGGATTACTCAACATGAACGATGTAAGGTATGTACTCATAGGTAACTATTTCTTTTGATCGGATGTAGAGAAATAAAGTCACGTGATATACAGCCACCTTAAATCATTTTTTGTAATGTTTAAATTAAAGATTTTATTATAAATCAAACTTTGCTGATTCATGCAATAAAATAAATTATGGACCAATCTCAATTCAACCATGAATAGTAGATATTAAGTAGATGAAGTAGATATTACCATATTGCCAAGCTGAATTTTCAAAATTATAAATAATTTTAGACCAAAAGCAAAGAGTTGGAAGACGTGTTAGAGATTTTCGTATTTTCGACCCTTTGAAATGTTCCCGCCTCGTTGTATTTCCTGTAACCATGATGCTCCTTGTCATCCCCTGCAGGAAACAGGAAGAACACCTATTGCCATTCAACATGCAGAAGCCAACCGAGGCAGACGCATTCGGGTTGTTTCACCATTATTATTTGGATCTCTGTGCATCCTTATAATTTAGTATCATTTTGTAACCTTCAATCTAGTCGGGCGCTAGCTCGACGCTGCCAAGCACCGCTCTCATACAACGTGCGAGCTACTACCAGAGACTTATTCGCGTTTACCAGACCCTCTAGGCAGCGCTAGTGTCGATGCAAGATGGTCGCTCAAAATCGTATGATTGCCTGCTCCTAACATGTGTCGCGTTGCGGTATAATGTTCTTTTATTTATTATCTCGAATTATGAAAGCATCGGCAGTAGAAATATACTCTGTTATGATATTGCTAACAATTTTCAGCAGCTATTATATGAAGGTGGGGCCATATTAAATGCGAAACATTTAATAATGTGATGATATAACCGCGGTGTTAGAAGACTGCAGTTATAATAGAGTTCCTCTGGCTGCAAACTTATATTTTACATATTAGTTTGTATGTATTGTTTGTTTGTACATGAAGTCGTTATAAATATTTATATAAATAATGTCTTGCTCAGAGGTAGAAGGGCGGAAGTCCATTTTAATGATTCTTCAGGTGAGCTTATCAGCCGTATAAACCAGTATTTCTTGGCTCATCTAATCATATTTGTAGTGGTGACATGAATCATTATGTGAGAAATTGATAGAGATTGATTACATTGTTGACAATGTCCGTATGTTATGTACATTTTATGGCTGAATAAACAATACAATACAAAACAAAGTGCGCAACGCAAAATCGAGTAAGGGGACTTCCGCCCTTCAACTTCTGATGTAGAGGTAGTACAGATGTGATCGACGGCAAGGATCGATGGCGTTTTAATTGTCTTATATCCATGTAGACAATATCACATCACATGCTACAAAAATTGGGTAAAATCATATATGCAACACAACTGCTTTCTATGTGACCTTATAAAACCTTCCTTTTCAATGTCTTTTAATCATTTTTTGCTGGAACTCACGATTAACTATTTACAGGGAGTCACCAATTATTATGTTGTACAAAAACAAAAACTTGTATATAGACTGCCAAGCACCTTTCCCCCTTAAAGGATTGCGATCTAAAAGAAGGTCCCAGCAATAATATATTGTTGAAACATTTTCGCACTTAAAATTCGTGAAATCATTTCGCCCAGTTACTGCCGCCAAGCACGACATTATAAACCAAACATTGTGCCCAAATTTAAGATTGAGAAAATCTCTATGTGAACCATCATAGTATAAACTTTAAAACAATTATAATCATTTAAAACGAAAAATAGAAAGTATTCAAATTTTAAAAACGTTAACAAAATCAATTTAAAAACATTTTTTTTACATAACTTAAAATACAAATAAAAAAAATATTTAAAATTAAATTAAAAAAAAATTAAAAGTAAAAAACATAAAAATAAAGCTTGGCGCATTGTGTCAAGGAGGGGGCAACATAAAAAGAAGATGTCGACCAAGGAGACGACGATAGAAAGAAGGAAGAAGAAGATGATGAAGGAGAAGAAGGAAGAAGTCAACATGACGGTGCAAAAACAATGCGCCAAGCTTTATTTGTATTTTTTTTACTTTTAATTTTTTTTTAATTTAATTTTAAATATTTTTTTTATTTGTATTTTAAGTTATGTAAAAAAAATGTTTTTAAATTGATTTTGTTAACGTTTTTAAAATTTGAATACTTTCTATTTTTCGTTTTAAATGATTATAATTGTTTTAAAGTTTATACTATGATGGTTCACATAGAGATTTTTTCAATCTCAAATTTGGGTACAATGTTTGGTTTATAATGTTGTGCTTGGCGGCAGTAACTGGGCGAAATGATTTCACGAATTTTAAGTGCGAAAATGTTTCAACAATATATTATTGCTGCGACCTTCTTTTAGATCTCAATCTTTTTAGGGGGAAAGGTGCTTGGCAGTCTATATACAAGTTTTTGTTTTTGTATATTGCTTTTAAATAAATGTCTTGTTATCATCGTCATCAAGCTGTTTATTTCCGAAATCCGACCACCGAAACTAGTAATTATTTATTTTTGTAACAGACGCTTGGTAAATTTGTCTGTGTTTTGATTCCTCGTCTGCTTGGCGGTCCGTGGTTCGCATCTCCTTCACGTTGCATACGAGGCAAGATGTCTGGCGAGGGCTCGAAACGAAGCCGCGAAGATTGGAAGTAATTAATCATTTATCGAGAAATCTCTCGCAGCTTCTCAGCAGGCTGATGACATTGGTCCATCCGAAGGTCGCTCCAGTCTCTTGTCCGACTAGCCTTGAAATGAACGACGATTTTCACGAATTTTACATCATCCAAAAGAGTCAATCTCAATACTACATTGCTGGAACCCCATCTCAAAGAGGGCTAACTATTATCCAATGTATTACGTTGGGGAGATAAATCTGGCAGATGACAAATACCATTGTGAATCTCGGTGTTTAACTGTTTATTTTTTATTTATTTCATAGATACGATTAATATTTTTAAATGTCACTGACTTGGCTCTTTTTGATATCACTTCTTTTTAGTGTTGATTTTTATAAAGTAAAGAGACTTGGCTGCTTTTTTTACACGGAGTGGTTTTTTTCTGGGATATCTCTAGTCTAGTATCTCTAGTAATTAATAAAAAAAAGTGTTAAAAGACAGACACGTCTATTCAACCAAGAAAAAAAGATCTATAATTTCAGCACTGAAAAGAAGTGATATCAAAACTATTTAAAAATCTTCAAATAACTATGCGCATTGTAAAGTATATAAATAATATAGACGTGTAGGCCTGTATAAAATATACCTACCTATAATACACAAATAAAACTGTGCACCAAATATTTTTTAGATTTTTTAAATAGTTTTTACTTTGTCCATTTTTGATATCAATACATTTCAGTGCTGAAATTTTTGATTTTTTTTCTTAGTTGAAGAGACTAGGCAGCCCTTTTTACACTGCGTGCTTTTTTGGGGATATTACTGCTTTTTTAGATTATTCATACGACTTGAATTGAAACACATATCATCGCAACAATGACAATTTCCTTTAAAAAAATACACCAATTCAGATTAGTTAACAAAGAAAAATTGCTGTCTGTTACTAATGTTGGCATCTCATGGAGGCAGTTATAGAGGCAGTAGTGCGTGGAGGCTGTCACTGGACAGAGCGCAGGTCGGGGCTCTGTCTGTTGCTAACGGCAGTAATGCTGTTGGCATCTAATGGAGGCAGTAGATGCATGGAGGCTGTCACGGGCCAGAGCGCAGGTCGGGGCTCTGGCTGGTGCCAACGGCGGTAACAGGTGGTTTTTTCAAAAAAAACATATGCTTTTATGTTGTCAAACGTTCATAAAACGGAGTTAATTCTTCAATCAGGTATGTAGAATTTGATTTCGTTTATTATTTGGGCGAATTGTTGTTATAACTTACTTGAAAGTGGATATATAAAGATTCGTGCTGATTTTGACGGTTTGAAAAGACTGTTGGATCAATTTCCATTGTAGCCTACGGACATAATACGCGGACATAGCATTCCAGAAAGTGTACGATTTGTAAGAGGATTCCTTTAAAACATATACCAATTCAGATTAGTTTACAAATAAAAGTTGCTGTCTGTTACTAATGTTGGCATCTCATGGAGGCAGTAGTGCGTGGAGGCTGTCACTGGACAGAGCGCAGGTCGGGGCTCTGTCTGTTGCTAACGGCAGTAATGCTGTTGGCCTAATGGAGGCAGTAGATGCGTGGAGGCTGTCACGGGCCAGAGCGCAGGTCGGAGCTCTGGCTGGTGCCAACGGCGGTAACAGGTGGTTTTTGCAACAACAAAAAAGATGCTTTTATGTTGATTGAGTAGATCATATTTCAATTCAAATTTTGCGCCTATCAGGGCTTGCTCATCAACGCGTTACACCGAGCGTTGTCCTAGTTTAGTGAAGTTTTTATCCAACACAAGATTGTATTCGTGTTGAAGTATGCAGACTGCAGAGCACCTATGCGCTCATGGTTACATACTCGTAAGGGGTAGAGTCAATTCTGAGCAATCACTGCACTGCTACATTATATGATAACGCAAATAATCTATAAATTACATAGTTGACCTATCTAATTATTGATGTAACTCTGCAAAAGAAATTGAATTTATGATTCACAAGAGTCATTATATAAGTCAAAAAGCAAATGTTTGTTTCAGAGCTTTTTTTGTGAATAATTAGCAATTTTTGCAGCTCATTTTTATAGTCTTTGTTAGATGTTATTGATTTGTTTCTTACAAATATTTGTTGTAAATACTTAAACTTCTGATGTATCTGCTTCTGCTTTTGTTGCTTATAATCTTCCTTCGTTCTTCCTGCTGCTGTGTCGCTGTATTTGTTGTTGCTGTTGTTGTTGTTGCTGCTGCGTATGTGTTTTTGTGTCTGTTGTTATTGTTTCAGCTGTTGATGTTACTGTTGTTGTTGATTTGTTGTTATTGTTTTTGAGCTGTTTGATGTTTCAGCTGTTGTTTCTGTGGTTATTGTTTGAGCTGTTGATGTTGCTGTTGTTATTGTTTCATCTGTTTTGATGTTACTGTTGTTGTTCATGTTGTTTTTGTTTGAGCTGTTGACGTTGCTCTTGTTATTGTTTGAGCTGTTGTTGTTTCTGTTGTTATTGTTTTAGCTGTTGTTGTTTTGGTTGTTATTGTTTGAGCTGTTGTTATTGTTTGGGCTGTTGATGTTGCTGTTGTTATTGTTTGAGCTGTTGTTGTTTCGGCTGTTATTGTTTGAGCTGTTGTTATTGTTTGGGCTGTTGATGTTGCTGTTGTTATTGTTTGATTGAGCTGTTGATGTTATTATTGTTTGAGCTGTTGATATTTCTTGTTACTGTTTGAGCTGTTGACGTTGCTCTTGTTATTGTTTGAGCTGTTGTTGTTTCTGTTGTTATTGTTTTAGCTGTTGTTGTTTCGGTTGTTATTGTTTGAGCTGTTGTTATTGTTTGGGCTGTTGATGTTACTGTTGTTATTGTTTGAGCTGTTGATGTTGCTATTGTTATTGCTTGAGCTGTTGTTGTTTCTGTTGTTATTGCTTGAGCTGTTGCTGTTTCTGTTGTTATCGTTTGAGCTGTTGCTGTTTCTGTTGTTACCCTTACGAAAAAAAATTATAGGATATTATAATAAAAATTATAATTAATTATAATTTATTATAATTAACTATAATTATCACAGAAAAGTATAATTATTATTACAATATTTACTATAAATAAGTATAATAAATTTATCACAGTATAATTAATTATAATAAAAATTATAATACATTTATCACAGTATAATTAATTATAATAAAAAGTATAATAAAAAAATTATAGTATAATAAATTTTAATAAAATGTATAATAAAAAAATTACAGTATAATTAATTATAGTAAAAATTATAGTAAATGTATTACAGTAAAATTAAGTATAATAAAAAGTGTAATAAATAAATCATATTAAATTAACTATTGAAAGGGTAATACATTTTCGCAGAATATTATAGTCATGATGAAAACTATAATAAATATTAGAGTGTAATTAGTACAAATAACGGTACCTATAACGTTGAGCTGTTCATGTTGCTGTTGTTATTGCTTCAGCTGTTGTTGTTTCAGCTGTTATTGTTTGAGCTGTTTTTATTGTTTGAGCTGTTGCTGTTTCTGTTGTTATTGTTTGAGCTGTTGCTGTTGCTGTTGTCCGACGCCGGCTCGTCAGTTCATTCCTCCACGCGACCTCGCCGCCTCACCTCCTCATTACATCTCCTACGAGAGGTATTGTCACGGTTGCCTGCTACCAGCATCCTCCATGTACCATGTTACATGGAGCCCCATGGTAACGAACATAACAAGCTGCCTGGGAGTATGACTCGCGGTTCTTGCAAAGTGGCGGCATGTTCGCCGTTTATCCCCTCGCCTTCAGAGAAACACAATGCAGACGCTGCACGAGGCAGAGATCACTTGCTGAAGAATATTAAAAGAAACGCAACGTATTAGTATTTGGCTTACTTAGTTCACAAAACTGTACGCGTCACTTTTCTAAAAACCCTTAAAATCTTTATAAACACTTGCAGACACATTCAAGTTCCAAAGTGAACGATGATTGTTAGTTGCAAATTTACAAATTTGAATATCATAAATATGAACATAAACTTCAAGATTCGATTTATTATACAACGAATTACTCGATACTTCGCTTGCCAACGGCCCTTTTCAGGGCCAACACAAGCAACCACAATCATCAACCTTATATACTATTTTACAATGTTCGTCAAAATACGAATTAATTATGTATGCTTCCACTTGCAATTCTGAATATCAAAAAAAAATCTAAAACTTATTTTATCTCAAGCATGTACTTTTGTATTTTCCTATCATGGATTCAAGATTTTGCCATCTTGAATCTGCTTAATTACCCCCTTTCCCACCTACAGGCTAAACCTCCGTGAGTATAATTTTTTCTTCAATTTTGTAAAACGTTTCTCTTATTTTTCTTGTACAAGTGGAATGTTCCTTGTAGTTTGCTCAATTAGGAAGGTAAAATGAAAATGATATTTAGATTACAGTTACTTATTCAACCCCTATAATAATTGATTAGCTGAATTCAAGTAGGTATTTTGAAAATTTGTGATTGTCCCACTACTTAAAATATACAAATGCTCCTAGAAGATGATGATCTATAATATTATTTAAGTTTGACAAGCTGTTGATTAAAATAACACATAATAAACATTCTAACACAATGTAAGTATAACATTCTATTATTATCTCTATCAAGTAACATATTTTAATCCAATTTAAATCATATCCTATCTGATGAAATCTCAACAAGTGTTTTATTACCTCTACAGTTAGTTTCTAATCAGATTAAACATTGTTATCGGCTATTAAGCTCAGTGGTGACTGATAACTCAAAGTAACAGGATGTAAAGTCACAACATGCCAGGCCTCTCTGAAGTTCACATTACACTGCGGTCCATGTTGGAACTATCAATATTCTTCTACCATGACTGCGGTCAGTCTTTCATATTGGACGTTTAGTTTAATCGCAGAGCTGAACTTAATCTAATCGTCAAATCATGGGATAAAGTGGGTAAATAGGTATTGGCAATGATGTAATTAATGTAATTACCAGACTGAAAACGATGTTAAAATTGGACTGAACAATACTTACTACTAGGTACTCGGACCGACCAATGCTTGGACAACCGATTGGAAAATAGGAACACATTATGACAAATTTTGACAAAATCGTTATCAAACGTGTGGCCATGGAAGACAATAGAACAAAGTAAGATAAGTAATTTAAATAGGTTACATTTAGGACATTTTAAACAATTGAGTACCCGATATTTAGATATTATAGTTTAGATATTATATTTAGATATGTAGAGATTATTTATAGTTTATAGTAATGTCCGAACATGTGTGCAAAATTTCAGCTCTATCGAAGAAAAACTGTGACATGTATAGCCTCAGTAACAGAAAAAAACACACACACACACACACACACACAAAACAGAGGTCCGTGCCAAATGAGCCAAAGGGAGACGCTCGCTTCGCTCGCTCAATGACTATACTTTCAAAGCTTTAGTAGTTCAACTTTGCAATATTTTGAGCAAGTAATTTATCATCTATACATTTTCAAGCCGTCGTCATACAAATTTTATCTGTTTTGCAATATTTTTGAACTTATAAGAAAGCATCATAGTATAGAGCGATTATACCAATTAATCATACAACAGTCAGAACTCAATTGATATTATATAGGTAACTAAAAATCATATTCATCCGTTTGGTTCTATTTTATTTATTGAAGATTTTTCTGTTCTGCCTCAGGCTAAAAGGCAACAATTGAAAATCAAATGAACAGCAAATGAAATGGAAAGTCAACAAATGAACAGTATAGAAAAGGTGTTCGCAACATTTCTGCATTAAAACAGAACTTAAACTGAGGAATTTCAATGTGAATTATCATAATTCTGTAATTTGTTTGACCAGTGTAACTAGGACTTGTAGTTGGATGATTCGTTAAGTTACAGGTGTTTATCATGGCTGTATCATCACATACAATATTAGTCGTGGCTCGTGGTGTGGAAGGCGTTGCTTCATCACTATTGTCCACTCTCAGGCTCCCATTGGCCAGTTGCTACTCCCACAGGGTCAAGGTTCTCGAAGAGATTGCGTTTTATTTCTTATTTGTTTACAACGTCTATTGTCCGAAAGGCGAGGACCAATCATACATTCAAAATGAACGAATTTCACAGTGTGAAACTATTTTCATGTCTTTTCATTTTGTATGTATAAATAACCGAAGAGAGTGTGAGGGGGAGAGTCTTTTGTCACTTACATCATCATATTTGTGTAGGTTTTTATCATCCTGTTTGTCATTATAAAATGAAGTACCTATCCTACATCTATGGAATTTATGTAGAATGCTAAATTTCAGTTATTTCAGAAGTGGATATAGACATTTTCCACAAAAAGCTCATAACTTCTATGCTCATTTTCTAGAAGTTTCATAACAATAAGAGTATTCAAATTTTTCTTGTCCTAAGGTTGGTACTTAGCTTTGCTAATATCGTGGTCCTGCATCGTTAATCATTCCATTCTGAGATTTTGTTCAAGTTTAGTCTGTTATAAAAAAATATTTTATCAGATTTTGGAGTTAACACTTTAATTATTATCACTTCTGCATATTTGAAATCTATTTGACAATCTATTATGTTCATTTAGCTAATTTTTACTAAAAAATATTGGTCACTGCATTAAATATTAATTCGAAAAGAGTAAAACTACTTATTTAAATTCAATTTCTTCAAGGAACAAGGAATGCCATGTCAGTTTCTAACACTATCTTCAAAAGAATGCCAAGAGTAATTTTCTCATTGTTAAATCGGACATTGTTGTATATAGTTTAGTGAATGGACTCTCCATACCCCGTGTAATTGCTCTTATATTTAATTGTATTCAATTATTCTCCTCCTCGCTCTTCTACCGCCTGCACTCGGTGTTGATAGCTGAGGCTCGTGCACGCTAAGTTCTCGGTAAAGCCACCCCCTACCTGCGACACCCTAGCATCGTTAGTGTTTTGTCGCTTTGACGGACGATCAGGAAGCTTTCTAAAGACAAATCGAATCAATTTACACGCGCCTTTGCTAGAGACAGCTGCCGACTTGAGGAGTTGGAAGAAAAAAATAGTTCAATTATAATTGTTGTAAAATACCTGAAATTATTGGGAACACATATCTATTGTTTTAATAATAATTTATATCATTGCAGTTCCTAAATATACTGGGGACATTTATAGAGTGTTTTCCCAAAATATTACGAATGTAATAAAAATAAACTAAAATATGTCTGTGTATGCAGTATGTTTTTGGAGTAGGTACATCACTTTAAAAACAGAATAAAAGAAAGTGATATTTTAGAGCTTTTAAAATACGAAGGTCACTTAACTTTATTATGTGAATACAAATTCTACAATGTAATACCATAATGTACCTAACATGACCTTTTAAGGTCAATAAACTTAAAAAATGCTGCTCGAACAAAATGTATTTACTCCTCTATTTCTTTTTCTGCCAGCAAGTGCGATCATATTGAGCATAAGGTCCGCCTTTTAACACGAGAAAGTGAAACATAATTCCATCAAATTATCACCACGGCATTGTGCATAACAGTAGTGAGATGTAATCAGCCGGTATTGGTTCCTGGAATAACGCATCTTCGGATGCTGAGGATCATGGACCGCATTGTTGACGGGTCGGAAGAGCGATGCATTTCCGAGAACGAGCACCATTGATTCAACTCCAGACAAAAACTAAACTAGGATGAAAAAACTAATCAAACTATTCCATTAAGAACACTTACAAGGACTGTAACCATATTAGAGGGATTGCGTTACCACTTACTAATATTTAGTGTTGGTATACCTTCTTTCGTGTTTCATTTTCGCAGATAATAGTTGCAAATATTCGCATATTTTGTAGTCATGTGTGAGATGCAAATTTAAACATTAAAAATACGTCAAAAGAAGGCAACTCGAAATTCTTCATTGACTTATCTAAAAAATATTACATACCCTATTGAAATCTTAAGTAAATTTTGCAAAATTGCAATTTTAATAATTTAAGTCGTTGAGACATTTTCAAATTTATACCAATCAGAGTTTTGTTTGTCAAATCTCAAGTAGGTTTATTTAGGTTCATGTTTAAATAGTGTTGCCAAATTTCAGCACAATCAAAGGAAGAGTTTGATCTGGTTCAGCCAGGGAGTAGAAGAAACAGAATGAAGTCAGTGAATTGCGAGATAAATTATAAAATGTGTGTACTACCTATAATCTATACTCTCGGGTTTGGCGAGAAGAGCATGCCATTGATGGGTGGATTTCGAAAGACGAAATAAATCAATAATGCGTAACAGTTTCCACACATGATCTTCATATTTTTTAGTCATTTTGTCGACTAATATAATTATTGATCATATAGTGAGTTAGTATAGCAACAAAAAATAGCAAAACTATGTTTTGAACGCCGTCGGGTCCAAAAATTCTATAATTTGTCTTATTTCTCTTCCTGTCATAAAAGTTCTACCAGTTTATTACCGAACTGCACCCCATAACGTTATTTAATTGGAAAGTATTGACAATAATATTCGCAGTCTTCTCTTTGAAATGCATTAATGATTTTTTTAATACCTATAATTTTGTCACTGAAAAGTGGGGGAGCAAAGAAGAGGCAATTTTCAGGACCAAAATCTCAAAAATATCATGAAGAAAAATCGAAGTAAAAGCAAAGCATTCCAGACACTCACCAAAATCAGACACCCAAAATTTACTTTGAAAATTAGATTTTAGCCGAGTTGGATTATGCTCTTTTTAAATTCTTCATCATAAGAAACATCAAATGTATTGTATGGCTCTGTCTAGTACTCTACTCTCAAGACCTCTCCAAAGTACTCTCAAAGATATTTGAATAAAATCTCCCATCTTTGGTACTCTTCTCTAACCAAAAATCAACACCGACCATGACCACAAACGAAACTAAGAGTTCGTCTCTTTGAAATCGATCATCCTCGACCAATTACTAAGTTTCAAAGTGAAACCTAATTGACAGTCGCTGGTATATTCATTAGCGAGCGTGATGTAGTTACGTAGCTCGAGATCGAGTACCCAGCATCCATAGCTGGGGTTGGCGGCAATCTTCCACGCTGTACAGCGCCGAACTGCATGGTCACAATACCAGGAATCGAGACTTGAGGATGGGATAGAGCGTGCTGAGCCCGTTTCTTCACACAATGATATGCCATACTTCGATACACGAATGTCGAAAGATAACGAGACCAAACAATAAGTAATAATAATACATTAAAAGACGATGGAAGGCTGTTGGCCCTTAAATTAACTTTGTTATAGACATATTTTAGATGGCGTTGGTGTTTCTCAAATCGTTCATCTCGGGTTGCAGTGCTGGAGTGTTTTAAACTGTTCGTGGTTTGTAGTTTGGAGCATTATATTTATTATTTTGTAAGTTGATGTCGAAGATGTATACTGAAATTCTTTGTCAAAAATCTTTGCCTTATGAAATGATTGAAAACGTCAGTTCTGAAGAGGTTCGAGCGGTGTTAGAAATATCTTTCGCATGCAAGGAACACGGTGTATGAGTGAACAAACAAATTATAAAATATAAATTAAGAAAAACACAGTATAGTTTAAATATAGTTCATATGATAGCTAAAAAAAAGTCATTGAGTTCATTAACTGAAAATGTCATAATATTCATCCTTCAACCACTTGTTATTCGTAAATAACAGTCCCGTCTACTTCGAATTGTTATGTTACTTACTTTTACCTTACTTTATGCACAAACAATTTAATTTTACACAAACACATGATTGAACAAGATGAACTTTTTTCCTTTTTTGAACTCTAAATTGAATTCATATATAATTTTGAATTTGTGTACAACGGTTTCAGATTAGCATCCTTGCATCCTTATGGTTCTGCTAACGTACGCAAAAGTGACAACAAAACAGCATTTACATTGAAGATCGAAGAATGAAAATGTTACTTACTTCAGGAATGTTGAATGTAATTTATCACACGATACTCAATCTCGTATTTGATCATTATGAACACCAAAAAAATCGCCAAAAAACGATTAAAAACACATCCACCCAAGACTGCTCTTTGATTTTCATTGCCACTTCTTCAGGATGCACATTAACTATGAGAGAAAATCTGTTCAATGTTTGGCAACGATATGGCGTTCACACGGTTCATTTTCATCGCTCTTCAGAAAATGTTATGATGTTTTATATTTTTAATAGTAAAAAGTTGAAAGAGATGCTAATGATGTAAACTAAACTTTCTTAGAAAATTTTATTTAGCTCAAGCTTTGAAAAACATGACGACAAAAACCAATAGACTTGCTATCATCACCTCTAACTTAAAATATAACCCTCAAGTGGGCAGTTTCGATGTTGCATCCGCATTCACAATTCAATTAAAATCACGTGTAAAAATAATTTTGTTACATACTTGAGGGTGTTCACCTCTGGAGCGGATCAAGGCCCAACAGGAGCTCAGCATCCAGATAATCTGTTCTCCGAAATCCATATACGTCTTTCTATAATCCCATCATTCACATATGGTCAAACAGAATTATTATCGGTTATTCAAAAGAGAATTTGTATAACATTAAGTCTTAATTAGAGACATAATGTCTCCTTTCAATCATATCTCATCATTATTCACGTTTCTACGAATATTTCATCAATAAACATCAATGTAAGTTGAATGCTTCACTTCTACTCTCATTGCAACATTTTCTTTGCTACAAATGCGTATCTATAGAGGAGGAGGGGCTGATGCATTGCTCGTGTATCCTTGTTGAGAATAGATGAAAGAGTTCGGCATTCTTGACATGAAATCCAACTTCACCCACCAAATGGAACGCTTCCGTGGTTTCTTATGGCTACTGAATGAGTATCAAATGATGTACGACAGAGTGTATGAAGTCTGCTACAATGTTGCACTGCAGCACTTTATTTTTTATTTTTTTCACAACAATTAAGTTTTCAAATCGGAACTATTATAATTTTGTTTTTACTTTACAACAATCTATATACAAGATTTGACTACATATACAGGGACGTACTATACAGAGAGGATAAAAAAGAGGATAGTGTAATGTTGAAGGATAATTTCTTAGTTTTATCTTTTCAATTTATAATCATAGCTTTTAGTTTAACCAAACATTTTCTTGTTCTTTGGTATTCTGTGTTTTTTGTAATGTGTATGTGCTGTGCAAAAGATAATAAAATAAAAATAAAAATAAATAACATCCTGGTATGATGTCCGTACCAATAGTATAAATTGTTCGCTAAATCAAGAAGTAGTAAGAAGAAGTAAGTAGGAATTAGGTATACGTAAGTTTTCTTCTAGGCAAGTACATTATACTTTGGTACATTTTGTTAAAGCTAAGTGTATAACATGTGAGTGTATAAAGAACCTACCTTTAGTAGGTACTTTCTTGTAGAATTAAGCACAAAAAGAACAAGCAAAATAAAATTTTGTTTTTCTTACCTATATTTTAGGATTGTCCCGTTCTAAATCATATCATCTAACACACCTAAAGTAGTTTACGTAGGTTAGAAACTCAACTTTAATATATTAAAGAATCTTTTCGTTTTAGGATATTTTCTCTGTCATCTGCCAAATTAGTTAGACATAGCCAGGTGTCTTTTTATTCTATCTATCAACACCAAAATTCTTTCATCAACAGCTCTAAGTAGGTATATGTTTTTCTCACGTTGATATTTTGGAATTCGGTGATCTGCATTCGATAAAAAGCTCTTCATCTTTCTCATCTCACGAGTGAGAGAGTGGAACAATGCGATGCTTCTGTTTGCGGGCGTGAAATGAACAACCTCACTTCGTGGAAATGTGTCTAGTTGATGTCCTCCGATCCGAACGCAGCGCCGCGTTTAACAAAACGCCGCGCGTCTCATGGCGATTAGGTAACCCAATTTGTCGAGCGATTATAGGCCATCTAGCGGTCTTCTCAAATATACGTTCTGAAGTCCGTCAGATGTTAACGTGACAAAGAAATCTTCAAACAAAATAGCTATTTTGATTATTCCAGATGTCAAGTAACTATTACAGTACTTAAACTATCCTTCTTATGCAATAAAGACTTTGTAATCGAAATAAAACAATGCCAATCGTAATCGTTCTTCAGCCAATATGGGACGTTATTTTGATGTTGGACTATAGGTACACTCGACAAATCATAAAACGAGATGTAAAAGAAATTGATTGGCTGAAAAAAAATTGATGGTATCATCCTATGAAGTCTATGTTAACTCGTCATCTAACTCTAGTAGGTGAGCTCTGATTTCATTGATAATATCAAGGATTGATTGTCAAGGAACCTGACTAGCAGCAATCCGTTTCGTTCAAATACCGTTTTATGATTTGTTGAGTGGACCTTGTATACGTGGAAGATAGGCATTATTATACACATAATAATATGTTTGATTTTTAGTCCCCCCTTTAGAAATTATCTGCGCTAATTTTGTATTCGTCAAAAAGCTGATTTCAAATCATTCTATAAATTATAATAAATAGTAGGAAATAGTATGTATTCCTTTACAGACTGCATTTTTACGCAGGTAAGCTATAGTTAAACAAGCTAGTTTTGATAGGAGCGATGAATGTGGAAATTGCATGTCATATTTTGATGTATGTGTTTTCAAAAGGGTTGGGACATGATTATACCCTACCTGATAGTTTCGTTCAAGTTCTCCCGTGTTTCTTGGTATAAGTTTGCAGGGAATTCAAGGCGAAGGGGACAAATGTTTGAATCGGGAAGGCGATTCATTCACAAATTAAACTTTGTTCCGTGTATTAATGAGAATTACACGATACGAATGCACATGATTGATCATGTCACGCAGATACTTCCGGTTCCGAGAACTCTTCTACTTCCGGTGCATGAAAATCGGAAGTAATCCTCCTACATAGAACTCATGTGCCACATTAACTCCGTAACAATTAATTACTGTTTATAAATCTATATATATACGGGATATTTTCTTGGAATACATGACTTAGCTTGTGTTTTATGGGTCATATAAATGCACCCCTAACTGACCATGCAATATTGTAAACGCCCTACTAAACCTACGCAAAGATTGATTTTATATTAGAATAATTCTGCAAGGAAGTACAATTACATGGTCAACATAGCAAGGGTTGATGTGGGTGGAGGGGGGGGGGGGGGGGGAGAAAGATAACGACATTCTCACGGCATGTACAAAAACACGTCAACAAAGGGCGATAGGTATTTATATCAGGATAATATTGTAATTTGGTGTTATTTGAGGACACAATTTTTTATTTACAAAACTAAAAATCTAATTAATTTAATTCTTCATCAATGTCTTCTTTTCTTCAAAAAATTTAGCATCATCACTGCTGTTAAGAATTGTAATAATAATTCATATCGTAAGCTTTACTATACTTCAATCACAATATCTATTGATGTATCCAATTACGGAACGTCGCGCCTCTATGAATAAATTTGTATTTAGTTTATTCCCTCAATATCTTACAGCAAATCACTATAATTTCGTTCTTACTTAAATATTTAGTGAAGTTAGTACAACCATAATCCAGTCTTACTATACCACTAAATTTGCGATTATGTATGCAAATTACTTTTGGCAACTTCGTAAGTACAGACACCTATTCGCATAATGTTGAGATTTATGGTTGCATTAATTTCGTTATTTTTTTCTCTGATCTTCTGGGTTCTGATCTAGAGATGAGAGGGTTATATGTTTGTAGGGCAAGGAAGGCTTGTCTTCAGATGTAGACTTAATTCTGAGAACTAAGTCTATCAAATATCAAGCTGCATAGTTTCATTGTATACCTTCTTACAGTTTCGAACAGCTGATCCAAATCTTCAGGTGGAGAAGATACAGTTGCGTCGAGCAGCGACAAAAATAATATAAAACAAGGAATTTTGATTTTTTACACAAATTTCATTCAGAGTACGAGTATGTTGCAATTGCAATTTTCAATTTAGATTTTCTAAACAATAAATTACAAATTTGTGATTGATGCGAGATGTTGAAGTGTAAAATATAATCATCACGAATAAAAAAATCATTAACACAAATTATTTTGCAATAGCAAAATATTAAGGAAAAGCCTTTTAAGAATTTGAGAATTATTTAATACAATCTGAGGACAAATGCATCTTCGTATATTTACACACACATTTATTTTAGATACGTTGAATTGAAGCATTTGTCAACAAAGAAACCATTCGTGAACATTACGAAATGGCCTGTCAATCGTATATAGGTATATTTACTTACTTTTACATTAAATTCTTGTTCCTCTTAAATCATAATTTATATGATTCAACAACTTTTTTATTACTTTAACCAATTTTTATATTCTAATATTTAGTATTACCTAATTATATCATGAGAAAATTAGCAGAATGATCATCAATTGAATTTCACATAATAATACAACATAAAAAGTACTTTTTAATGTTAATAACGTATAATAATTATAAATTATTAAAATGAAGTATGTAATATTACCCACACAATCACCGCTTTGTTTGTTAGTGTACTAAAGAAGAAGTGTGATGCTTCAAGATGGCGGCCGGCAGAGCGGCGAGCGCGGATGTAAATGAGATGAAGGAGGCTGCGGGGAAGGGATGGACCGATCTGATTGGTTCGGACGTCAAGCGGTCCATCAGAATCATCCGAGACCTGGTTGAATCTCAAGAGATCACAGCGGAGCTGGCGAGGAGATCGAGAGCTATCACAATCTGGCGAATCATCTCGGCTTTTTGAAGCTCTTACACATGTTTCAAGAGTTGGAGATGATCCGAAGAGCAATTATTGGGATTAATATTAAGAATGTTTAATTATAGTATTATTCTGTAAATATTCTAATAAAACTCCGTGTAAAAGTATTGGAGTTCAGTCCCCTCACTTCAAAAAATAAACATTAGCACCCAAAATAAGTGATCTAAAATAGTAAACAAATTATTTTAAAAATAAAATAAATTTGCGCATTGTGTGTAGAAACACTGATATCCTGATAATTTTTTTCAAACAACATAATTTTGAAAGCCTTGTGTTATCGATGGAAACAAACATTTGGGAACAATCTAATTAGCTATTGAGATTTCTAGACTATAAAGAAATCTATTTATATTGATTAAATGTATTTTATAACACCAAAAATTTAGAATACACTAAATGTACTAACACGATTGGTCCCATTGAAATATTTAACTCCTTTTCATTAAGGAATGTAATGCTTTTAGGAGAGGAGACTGGGATGCTGTATTTTCATAGAGGAATATTCTTTGGAATTTCAGACTATCAAATAGGTACCTACACATTTTAGAATTGTATACTAATCATTCCCTTCAGAGCGAAAATAAAAAATATAAAACACCGATTATTGAAAATCTGAAATGCACCTAGAAACTGGATTCTCTATTTTATAGCATACTCATCTATATCTTCATTATTAGTTTCATCAAGTGATAAAGTTCATATAATTTTACATTTTACATAATTACTAAATAACTTGTTGAGTATTACGTATCAATAGGTTTGGTATTAGAATGCTAATTACCTACTCTATATGGAAATTTTGCTTCGTGGTTGAACTTGATTTTCTGCTGTACTCGAATGGAAATACATTGGCATACACGTCAAAAATTATTAAACAATATATTGTTACTGTATTACAACATTTTTGGAAATATCAAAGAGTTACAGATTAAACAATGAAAACTACTAAATCGAGTTTCAAGAAATTCTTGAAAATTATGGAATGTCAGAATTGAAAATGCTCTTTCTTAAAAACCGAGAAATTGTTTTGACTGTGGCAAATCAAATATTTCATATTCATCCTTCTTAACTTATTCATTCTTATTATCATTTACAAATATTTATTATCCAAATCTAAGTATACCTAACTGTTAATAAATTTACACTTTCAATTAATTGAATTAAAATTTACCTAGACAAATTTAATTCGTGATTCTCGTTGTCATACAATTTCCATCATGAAAACTCTCCTAATCCTCCTAAATCCTCATCACAACGTTCGCACAGAAGTTAGTTCTCGTAGCTCCAGCAAGGTGTCAGTGTCGATCAGAGCCGACAAAGTAGTGACGTCACATCATCACACAAGAAACGCGTCTGCAGACGTCGACGTGGGCGATGACGTCGATGAAGACGCCGACGTCACAGACGCTTGATTCCGAGGATCTCTTCACGTCACAGGAACCAGCACTTGTGAATCCCATTCGAGAATCTCATAAATCAAAATGCTAATTCACAAGACGTTTATTTGCATTAAGTTTGCTTGTTTTAATAGCCTTAGGACTAAACAACTGCTGGCACCAATTTGATGATGATCAGTAATTAACATCTAACCTTAATTGTTTCTGAGTTAATTCTTATCGTTGATCTTGTTTTTTGGACGGATGTTTTTATTAAATTATAAGACAGGTCGATGTAATCATTTGTTTGAGGAAGGTAGGCATCTAATGTGACACGTATGTGCGGCTGGTTGCATCCGATTCTTTGCAGGGGCAATGCTCTGAGACTTGCTTCAAAATAAAAGCAGTGTTTTGATGTGATTTCGAAACGAACTGTAATCTTCGTGAATGTAAAAAAATTGTTCGCCATATTTGGTAAATACGATTGTTTGTATTTTGCTAAAATAATGAAATTCAACGAAAGTTCGAACAAAATTTCAAATAATTTAACATTAAATTGTTTTCTTTAAATTTTTCAATATAAATATCATAATTATTGTATTACTGCTTGTAAAAGTCCGATATTATTTAATAGTACATTTTATCTAAATTTTATATTGCAAGAAACTGCTTGGTTGGAATTGACTAGGTCACCTAGAGCAATCCAAATGACTTACAACTTTATTTACCAGGAGATTTTGTGCTACCCCTTTCGAATACGAATAGCATATTTGTATACCTTTAATTAAAAATTCAAATTTTCCATTATAAAGTCTTCATTAATTAAAATCGTATCTGTGGACTCATCGATAAAACTGTTGACGACGAACCCACCTCTGCGTTATTTTCTCGTTCCTGGGAAACGTGGCAGCGGACATTGTCAGTCCGGCAGGTCAGACAAACAGTTATCTTGGCAAGAGAGGCGTCTGAGTACACAGTTAACAGGAATGAAATACTCTAGACAGTGAAGAACGACAAATGTTCGGTCGTCAAACATCACTCATTTTCCTCGCAGTCAATCGCCGGTGTTGCAACGCCTTCTGTCGCAGCAACTCGCCGGACCGCATTACATCTAGACAGACAGCAGCCGAGCAGATGTAAGACCGAAACCACGAGATTTGGTCAGGCACACTACCTGTTGCATGCTTCCTCGTTTGAAACCCTCATTGGTCCATATCTTCATTATAGGGACCAGTGTTGTGACTTATCTAGATAATATTTTGTTATCTATTATCTTATCTAGATAAATTTTTGGTCATTATCTCTATCTTTATCTAGATAAATAAATCATTTGTCTTTTTTCTAAGGTTTTAATTATCTAGATAACGAAAATCGGAAAAATCATTGATTTTTTTCGTGTTCTGATGTAACTTGACGAGAATAACTTTCAAAATTTTTTTGGAATCTAGTCGCAATTATGTATCGACCCTTTAAAATATGCGTGAATATAATTATAATTCTCAATAAACAATTGCTTCTTTTCTAACGAAATACACAGACATTTTAACCCCTTTTCAACGTTTATTATTTATCTTTATCTAAACTAAATTATCTAGATAACTTTTCGAGTTGTCTTTATCTTTATCTAGATAATTTTTTAAATATTTATCTATTATCTTATCTAGATAATTTTTTGGTAATTATCTTTATCTTTATCTAGATAACGTAAATTGGTTATCTGTCACAACACTGATAGGGACATGTATACAATTAAAATTTTATGTATTCCAAAAACACTCATTTCCAAGATATGCGAACATTACCTGATACAGTTTTCTGTCAGAGCTTTGGTTGATATGCGAATATAGTTTGTTTGTTATTCTGCTGTGCACTTGAGTTACCCTGAAAAGAGCCTTTACGGCAACCAAGTTAAAATTGAACAACAGATCAACCCTAAAGCTGTAATGCTGATTATTGTGTCTGTTATTTTTTGTATAATATTTGTAGTGCTAAACAGCGAGGTTATCAGCACCATCAGTATGACTTTAGTAATACACGTAACAAAGAAGTAAGCCGTACTTATACAGAGGTTATACGAGAATACATGTTATTATGCAAATGTTAGTAGGTAATAAGAATGCTAAATGTTACGCTAATGCGAGTCAAATCATGTCAGGATATCGTTTTTACAATGACTTGTGACGATTAATAAAAGTAGGTACATAACTAATCTCAAAACTCAAGTCCAATTAATTGCTTACAAGGGAATAAGGCAACTTGAACCAAGAAGTAAAACATTCGATTGTAGAAAGTACAGTGAGGAAATCATAGCCAGTTATTGTAACTATCTCAGCATGTCACTGACACATGGACTGTGCTTCTGAGGTTGCTATGCTCAGCATGCTAAGGGCATTGCATTAACTTTTTTTGGTAAAGCTCTGCAGCAGCAGACCAAATACTATACTAAAACAAGAAACGTGAAAATAGGGCGTCGTTATTTTAACCAAAGCTTACGAGAGCTTTTAAGTGGTATGTATAATCCGATTACGATTGAGATAAGTCTAGACTAAATAACGTAATACAAATGAAATAATATCAAGTTTTTTTACTCCATTCAAGATGCACTTGTGCATCTCTCCATCTTTGTTCATATAATTGCAATTTATTGGTCCTCCTCTGCTTGTATTAATTAACCTTGTCTGTTGCACCACTAGTCTACTTTTCAATTAGTCCGAGTGGCTAAGTGGGTCTTAAAACAAGAGTCGATTGAACTGATCTCAATTCGACAAACACCGACTGCTCGCACAAATTAGACCACATCCTGGAAGCCATCTTGGATTTGGAAGTATTTCTCGTATTGATTGATAAAGTGATAAAGTCCTTAATTAAGTTATAGCATCAGAGTGGACCAACAATTCAAAATCACACCATGTGGTATTTCGCCGGGGATTATTTTAGGACCAGAAATGGCTTCTGGCGACAGGAAAGCACGGGTTACACTTGTTGAACTATAAAGTTTACGGAAGGGAATGAAGCAAAGTTGCAGATCTCTTGGATGCGTTTAGCTGGTTTGAATTAGACTGGTTTGGACTGGTATATCTTGAGGAAAAGTTGTTCTTTCTTTAGTTTTATTGGTAGATAATGTATACAACTTGTGAACTTATTCCAAAAATCTAGTTTTTTCATAATGACGTATTATTTTGTCAACAACAGGTCAACAACAACTTCCTCAAAGATTAGTAGGTTATACAGATTATTTACAGCCTTTTCCATTTATATTTCAATATGTAAATAAGTACCTAGGGTCAAAATATTAGGTACTAAATAATTTAACAAAAAATGTTTGTATAAATTATGAGAAACATAAAGAATATTTTATTAATTGTTCACTTTGTTTCCAAGAGTGTAACTTGGTCGTAGATCCACTCAGTCATGTGAACTTGTAGAAAATGTGAACATGAAATGATTATCAAAACCTGTCGATTGTTGTCGGGGAGAAAAAAGCACGATGCATCTCGTTGGTGCATCGTCGAGTGCACAGAAGTGCAACAGAACCTGCTGATGGCATAAGAAGTGTAATTAACAGAGCATCGATGCACATTCCGAGGTAATTATGACTGGCTCACGTAGTGCTTGACTGTGGTAGGTGCACACTCACAAACAATTATACTTGGACATTCAAGATGACAAATGTTGTGTTTTTCTGATTCTGACATTATTCATAAAACTAATTTTGCTAATTTTTGTTTGGATTACTTATTGGATTTTTTAACACCTATCTTTACCAAGAGGGAATCGGCATATCAGACTCAATTTTTGGGGATGTTTAAATATGTTTGCTTAGCTTTAAGTTGTCAAAAGACCACTTGAAGTTAAGACGCTCCACTTGAAAACAAAATAAAGATCACCGAAAAGGTCTACTGATGAGTGGGACTTTGACAACTAAAACGTTGGTAAAATGCAACTTATTCCAAGAAATTGTGCGGTTTCTAATCTCTTTTTGTCTTGGATCAGATTTTTTTCTTTTGATATAAAAGCGAACTAATCATTAAAATCGAAAGGATCTGGTATTTTTACCGAGCGATCTTTGAAAATTACCTTTGCGGTTCACGCTATTACAAAGCTTTATATTTGTCAAAAGTGTATATTTTTTGTGTGGCTGAGAGAAAAAAAACAGATGGGGTTTTGATAACCCCAAATTCAATCTGCATAATTTAAGGATTGTTCCATATAAAATATTTTAAAGTTTTTAAGTGTTATGTTGAAAAGACGGATCCTATTAAAATAAGCATTGTGCCAACATTAAATTAATTCAAAAGTTCTTCAATGTTTGTTATATTTCGGTAAAGCGTAAGTACTCAAGTACGCTCTCCTCTCCTGACTCTTTGCACTTGAACTTCTGAACCGTATACGAGAAACGCGTTCAGATCCAATGTAATTGTACATGTGTGTACTCGTCAAGTGGAAAAGCAGTAGTTTTATTGAAAAGTAACAAAGAGTTGGCCGCCCGTGTGCAAGATGCAACATTCTGAGGTAATTACTTGAGCTATTGTATCCTAGACGAAGCGGCTCGATACGCCAGAGATCACTCATATTTCACATTTTCACGACAAAAAGATCGAGAACTTTCATTAAGAACTTTCTTCAAACTTTAACTCAAAAATGTGTTACACAAAATATGTTTTGTGGTCCAAAAGTTATCTGCAGTGTCGAATGAAGAATTTTAATTTTAATTTCTTATGATAGTTTATCCGTTTTGCCGACGTAACTTTATTGAACGAGCGAATCGAGTGACATCTATCGACGCTTTTGGCGTGGATGTCTGTTTCTTTCTGTCTTTGCTTTGGTTGGGCAGTTTCTCCGATCAAGCTGAAATTTAGCACTCATGTAAAGACCTCCTAGGTTGCGTGCAGACCGAAATTTAAAGAAATATACTCTGATGGGTAGAAAATAAAAATTGGAACTGTTTCACGGAACAACGTCATATTGATGGTTATTCGGACCAACATTTTAAGAGCTTTTGACAATTTTAATACAAATCTGAGTAGAATTTCAAGAGATATTGACATTTACTGCTATTTTATGCTTGTTTTGAAATATTTGTCAAATTTATTTAAATAAATTTCAAATAAATAAATAAATGATCACATGCTCCTTTGACGTATTTAATTCCAGCTATTAGGACAGGTCTATTATAGAACAGCAACTTTCACACGCATTTCATTTCTCATGTAATACGAAGGCTAGTTTATCAACGTCGTACAGGGAGCGTTACCCTAGTAGGTATTATTGTTAGACTCGATACTGATAAGACAATGTTTGCATAGAGGTTGATTGTTATGATTGTTGATTGTTGAATAATGTTTGTTAATCATTATTGATCGTCACTGCCAGCATAATCATTGGTGGAGAATTGCTGGTCAAGTTTCGTCAGTGATAGTTTGAAATCTGGTTTGGTAATCCTAACTTTTTAGGTAATCATATTTGGCCTGAATGCAGTATAGTTATCGTTAATAATCATCATCCTTGTTTTAAAGAATTACCAACCAAAAAGCACGAAGAGAGCTAAGAGCTAAGGGGTGCCTTGATAGTCTGGCAAAGTGGGGTGCGAACCGGGGCCCCTATTTTATAACTTTAAAATTCCCGATTCTAAGTTATAATATCATAGAATCATCGAAGTAATAGAATAGGGATTGTTGTCCTCTCTATCTCCATAACTAATACGCAGATATTTTATATTTTTTCTTGGACTTTTCGAGGGAGGCAATTAATTAGTCCTTACCGAAGATGGTCGATTTAGGATTGTTTCTCTAAAATAGTTAAGTTCTATCGTCTTGTTCAAATCTTGATGAGAACTTTTGCTTGGAAGATATTTTCCTGTCAATGCAGGAAGCATACTGTAGCAATATTTTTAACAAAACTTGAATACTTTATCCTCATTATAAAAATGTCACTGACTGTCGATTCTTTTACCTCTCGATTAATTACACTAAGTTGCAATTACGTGCATTTGTATGTATAGTGCGTTAGAACTGCAGATCAGAAGTTAAAACTGCATTTCTCCATTCTCTACAATAATCTACACACTTTTTGTAGTCAATCTTTTGAGATTTTTATTATATATAGAGTGCATCATCAAAATGCAGTCCTAAATGCCAGCGATTTGTCCCGTTAATGAGTAATTGCAGTTTGTTGCAGCTAATGGCTCGAGATTGGATTGTCTAAGATGCAGCGGAGATGCAGTAACGGTCTGTAGCCAGCCTCCCGCTCAGATGCAGGGAAGGATTGGGAGTATTCAGGGAACGCAGAAATCTCGACGGTGGCAATGTCCTCGATCAGACAGTTCTTTGCACCCCCAGACATGGAGTAATGATGACCTGCCAATGACCATCAATATGTTATGTGCAACTGCAATAATTGCATCAATAAAACGCAATGTGACAAATATCTCGTTCAGAGATGGAAGACAAAACGTGTAATCTTTATTAAACTGCATTCTCTTAAAAGATTGGATCTAAACACAGAATAAGAAAACAATAAGAAAAATTAGGATGGATGATTGAAAAGTAGGGAACCAAACGATTGTAATTTCAAACATTTGTAACATTATATATTAAAAATTTAATAGATATGTAACTTCTTAGATATTATAACTGTTTAACAAATGACTTCTTAATTTTTATACTGAGAAGTGTACCTATAGTAATTTAAGAGATAATTTTAATGTAAACAAATAAAGATATAGGACTGACAATGACAAATTACTGACCCAAATTACTTTCCAAAATTAAATTTTTTGACTAACAACATACTTAGAATATGATTTTACCGCTTCTTTTTATTCCATTTTTAAATTTTTTGCACCAAATCAAGACTAAATTTGTTTGATTTATTTTTCGTTTGCATGTATTCGCTATAAAACAAACTTGTTAACAGGGAAAAAATATTGAACACCTACACCTTTAACAATTTCCTGTGGTGTTAAAAATAATGTCCGAGTCAATATCAACTCAACAAGTGAATTTGATACAATTGCCACATTGTGTGTCAAATAGCAACGAACTTATTGGCTATGCACTTGTTAAAAAAAGTTCAAAAAGTTCAAAAAGTTTCTCGTTTTACATTTTTGAATAGTTGTTGAAAATATATTTTTATCGAAATAATTAATGTCACTTATTTATCTCGTAGGGTCAAAGAGCAAAATAATAATGATGAATCGTAACCTTGAGTTTGGGCTGAAAGTTGTCGGACAATATGACCCCCTACCTTTGACCCCACCCCCACAGCTTCCCCGGAACAAAGACAGCATCGACACGTGCCGTAGGTGTCTAGACTTCATTATAGAAATAGATTAATTACCGGACAAATGATACCGAGAACAAATGTCTTCAGCCAACGCATGACACCTACGCACTTCTGCGCACACTCACTATCGATTCCAGTGTTGGATGGGTAACTGTGTTGGGGAATATCGAACCCAGGATCTTCGCTCTCCAGTTGATCTCTTATTTATATGGGTATTTTCAAAATTTATTTAAAATTCCTTTCATATAAAAATCGAGATTTAAGGTATTATGTGGATTTGTAAATGTGGCTACAAAGTTACGAAAACACATTTTTGTGAAGAGAACTTATTTGCAGTTGCACTAAGAACTAATTTAAATCATCTCCCAGCATCTCACCTATTTACTGAAATTCGAAATGGTTAAAAATTGAAGTAATTCAAACTGTGACAAAATTACAAAATAAAAAATACTCGTATGAGATATTTGTTTAGTCTCACGAAAAAATTAGTAAAAAACACTATTCTGTTTCTCCAACTATACAGTAAAATGTTTTTTTATGAAAGTAAGACTTCTTTGACAATGATTGTAATAAGGACACGTTAAAATCATCAAGGTGATACAATATTGGAACTTTTACATGGATTCCAATGTGTCATCTTTTATTGACGTGTTTATTGATTCCTGCCACGCTCTCAACTCGGATGGGAAAACCTTGATTAGCCCAACACCCAACACTTCTTCAGAATAGCACAATTTCTTCCAGATAACCTCACGCTCAATAATTATTTCTTATTTTTAGCATAATAAATAGTATAATTATTTTAATTGCTTCACGATTGAAAAGCTGCTAATTATTTGTCCAGTGGTTTGACTTTCTTCGGAATCGAACGTGAATTCGGCCAAGTCGTGCCAGGGAGGAAGAAACCGTTCGTTCGTCCGCTTTTAATAGAAGTGTGGAAATCGAAACCGCACTCGAAAAACTACATTTAATTGATATAATAGAAAAGTGTTAAACGCTGGACAATTTGTTGTGGTTACTCATATTTCAACGAACCTCAACGCCTACAAGACGCAACCTTGAGACTAAACATTCAATCAAGACTTGCCGAAATGTTGAATCACCTAATATTTCCCATGCCTGGATCACGTTATAAAGAAAGTGGTTATTGAATGAAACCTCAATTGATGAAGATAATAAATGGTGTTGATTTTTCTCACAGAGCGCTTAACTTCCTTCAAGCAATAAATCAATAAGAGAGATTTGATGAACTTTTTGTAAATATTTTGTAAGAAATGAAGACAAAGTCAACAGTAATTGAATAATACAAACACATCTAATTACCAAACGTACATTATTGAAAAATTATGTTTTTCTACTTATGTAATGAGAGAACGTGAATGTTTCAACGCAACTAAAAATAAAGAGAAATGTTACTAATTTGAGAAAATTAAAAAGCAAATGTTCTCTCAGCAATTTTGTGTCGCATCTTGATTTTTAGAGCAAATACCGTCATCCAGCACAAAGTCTATTCCTTCTCTTCTTTCTACTTCTCCATCTCCATATCCTTCTTCTTATTCTCATTCTCCTTCTATTTCTATGTTTCCATCCACTTCCTTATCTTCTCATTCACCATCTCCTTCTCAATCCTTCTATTTCTCCTTCTACATCTCCCCATTTCATTTTCATTCTCATTTCCTTCTTCTTCTCTTCTTCTTCCGAAAGGCGATCTTTCCGCTGCCACAGAATTAATCTAGGAATACGGAAATTATATTTTATAATTCGATAGGTAACTAAATTTTAATGAAACCTCGCTTGTCAACAGTTTTTATCATTATTCGCAACCTTCCTAAAACCACACAAACATAATTTACCAAACCTTTAGTTTCAATTCATTAATCTTCCTGGAGAAGATGATTCACGAACTGCCAATTCTGTTGTTTTTTCATGTGCTGGAGAATCATTTGTCTTCTAATAAAGTTAAATAATTCGGGGATATATGGTTGTGGTCGATGATATTTTTCAGGTAGATGGCTATAAAGTAGATGGAAACTGTCTGTTACCACCTGAGAAGAAGGTTACTAACTCGATTAAGACCACACACACTAGAAGATCACAAACAAGCCGCTAAAACAAATGAGAGAGAATTTACTCTGGATGTGTACGCTTTGAATGAGATTGGTTCTTCACACCTACTTATGAAGATGGTGTTTGGGGTAATAAATCTGCTTGTACTTACATATTTTATACCTGTTCAAAAACATACTCAAACCGGTATAGACTTAGGATATGCTTTAGTTATGGTTAGAGCTGCATTTGATTAAGTACTTTGCTAATAGTATTGTTTAATAATTCTGTGCATAGAAGCAGAAGGCCCGAAGTTTATTTGTTCTATTTTTATAGTTGCACTCTTTTGGAATGATGTAATCAAGTATACAAATGTTAAAGTGTTCTCTATTTTAAAATTACTGTTGTAAATTGGATGATGACAGATATAATAGTTTTAGAGTTTACCTAAAGATCATTTGATATTGACTCTCGGTTCTCTTCTAGCTATGGTGCAGATTTATAGTTCGAATTATATTTTAGAGTAAATTGTCGTAAATTCCTGAATGTATGAATTTAATTTGAAATTGGCTCCTAGGAAGGAAAATGTAAGTTTTCTTGGAAAATTCGAACCATATCAAACGGTGCATCACGCCATTATAATCTCGATTTTTTTCTCCTAAATTAACCTTGAGACACAAAGAAAATTACCTGAAACTGGGTTAATAAATCGAGTGTTATGGTTCCCCAGTAATAGCGGAAGGGGATGGATGCTTTTCTATCGTCTTACCGTTGCAAGCAAAAGAAATAAAAAACAAAATCTCGTCGCAGATTACAGACATAGGTGGTTACAACCTTATTACATCAGTTGGCGGTTGACTGCCCCGTCAAAGCAGAATCTTCCTGATACCTTTTTATAGTAAAACAAGGTGTAGTTTCCGCCCGATTGGAACACCATAACTGACCAGTCTTGTATAATGATTGTGTGGTTAAATTGAGGGCCCTTGTGCAAACTGCGAAGCTACGGGGCATTTTAGACAGTTTCGGGTGGTATAGCTTTTTATGATTCAAAAGGATTGCGGTAAAATAACCGTGACTGAGGGGTCTTCTAGATGGAGTCCAGTCTCTTGCTTGCATCGCATGCATAAACAGCTAATAACTTCTAAATAAGTATTAGAATAAGCGACAAAGTAGACTGATTGCAAATTGTCTTGTGGCTGTCGAGTCGGCATCCATCTTGTTTGCGGTTTTCATGTTGTCATTCTGCGAAACGTTTTCGCGTGGCATTATACAGGTGTGTGAACCAAGACGGGAAGTCATTATGGTAATGCATTAGGTCAGGGCATGGGAAATCCAAACTCACGTATCGAGAGAGACTTGGTCACTGATTTCTAACTTATTGAAAATATTAGAACAAAGTGTGTTCCATTTGGTTTGGTGCACTTGGAGTTTGACCACTATAGCTATTACCATGTTAACATCATGCAAGTTAACCTAGGTAACAGGTTGATATTGATTAATTTGTTAATGTGAAAGCAATAGTGCTAAAACTAACGCCGATTAAAAGTTAATACAGTTCTGGAAACCCGATTAGTCGTAATCTCCGTTAAATACACCTACCTACACTGCCTATTGGACTAGAGGTACCACACAAAGTTACTTACCCACAATTCCACTCACTAAAGTTAAACTGAGATTAATCTAACCTAAGATTAACTTTCATGATGTGAACATGATAATGCGCATTTATCTATTTCAGAGCAATGAAACTATAAAAAATAATTATTTTAAATCTTAGTTGTGTTAAGCATATGGGTAAATATGATAGTAGAACAGGATCAAAAGTTCGACTTTAAAAGTTTTACTTCTATTTTTATCGTTCCTAGATAATAACAGAGCTGGGCGAATTATGTTGACCAACCAAACCAAATATTATTTTGGTCTAGCTTTCGGCTGGTTGTCTGTTTTTAATGCACATTACTTGTTAGTGTGCGGCTAATCAGATAATGTATAAGATGATTTTTGACCTGTCGGAATTGGGAATTGGCCATAGTTTTTAGATGGGACCAATTTTCAAAGAACTTTATTTGAGTAACTAAATATTCTTTGTTTCCTATACATTAATACACTTGTTCTACATATACAAAATAAACCGATTGAACTTAAACTCACATAAATAAAACACAAGGAATAAAAATAAAATAATCTGATTAAGCAGAGATGTCAACTTCACACAATGTCACACATCAATTTCGTACAAACATTTTGTTCACATGTGATAAGTCTTAACCATGTGATAGTTGAGATTGAGAATCTCTCGAGCATTTGCCAATGGAATTCTCGAGAAGAATCCTGACTAAGTATAGGGGATGGATTTTACAATTTAAATGCCTCAGAGATTTTCTAGACGACAATCAATTATATTTATCAAGTTCTGCGTTGTTGTTCCCTGCAGCTAGCAATGACCTCTGAGTCTCATTTTGTGCCCCCGAAACCGAGCATCTCGTCGAGATTGCTTCCTGAAACAGAAATACACGTACAGAATAGCGAACTTTAATATAAATATGCATGTTGATTCAATTGTGATATTTACAATAATTTACGTACATGAAACTCATAGACTATAATTCTGTGCGAATTAAATGTATACCTATCGCTTTTTTGAAGATTACCAGTTATTCAGTTTTTACAAACATCTTAGTATGAATTAGGTAGGGATTAAAATTTATTACACACTTCTTTCTTATAAGAACATTATTTAGATGCAGATTAAGCTTTTGAATATTTTGTACCTAAATATTCAACACAAGTTTCTTGTGAAGTAATTTTTTTCTCGTGTATTCGCTAAGTTTTATGTAACAGTGAAATAATAAAATTCAACAGTTCTGTTAATGTATCAATAAAAATTAAGAAATTATATAAAATGAGATAATGGTTGTATTTCACTTGTACACAACAATCAATTCAATTCAATTTATTGATTTAGGAACAAATTCTAAACAACGAAACAAATGTAATTAAATAATGTACCTAGTTATTTATTTCGGAGGGATAACAAAAAATCATATCAAGATCAGAAAATAAAATACGTACACAAATCAGAAAATTTCAACGCGGTTGTTGTTCAGTTTCCCTAGACCTGGAAAATCGCCTGGAAATTATGTAACCAGAAAAAGAAGTATGATACAACATCTCGCAATCCATAAACCACACAATATATTATTGTTATTAAATACAACCTGTAAGGTGTGATCCTTATTTTTATTAATTCCTTCTTCGCCTTGAACCACGTAGTTTGTAATTAGGTAATACTTGTAATTCCCTCTAATAAGGCAAAATGGTTCCACATGACAGTCTGGGTGGCTCGAGACCTGAAGAGAGGGCCAATTAGTGACTGACACGACATCTAGCGGACTGTGCTTGCTTCGTTATAATTACATGTGCATGCTTAAAATTATTCCAACAGTGGCTCATTTGGATATAATCAGTCAATTATTTACACTCAGTATCAAGAAAAAGAGGAACACTGAGAAATAGTTTTGATTTTTTTAAGATTTCTTGACATGGCTGTATAAGTAAACTGTACATCATGTAGCCACGTAAACTCCACTAGATAAATATATTGATATGCAAATTTTAGCCTGCAATTGAAAATGTGTCGGTATAAGTTGTCGTCCTCGCCTCGAACGAAATCTCTATTTTCAACCTATAGATGCTGGGAATGCTTAAAATACAGAAATTCGGCGATCAATATTAATTACGCTTTGGAACAGCCCCAAATAAAATAATGTTGAAGAAAACAAAATATTTTGGAAATGCATCAAATAGGTAGGTATACAAGAATATGTCATTAAAATTAAGTAGGTCGTTATTTTTTTTAATCTGTAGATTACAATTTTTAGTTAGGTATACAGTGAAAACAATTTTGATATCTTTATATTCACAGAATTTTAAAATTTTGTTTAAGTACTTAAATAAAAACAATGGTTGCATATTTCTGCAATTGTAAGCCACTTATGTTCTTATTTATTTTTTAAAATTGTCATGTGCAATTTTCATTTTCCCTGAGTTCCTTTAATTAGTTTCCTGTCGGCCATTTTACCCTATATTCTCATTATGTGTGCAATAATTTCCTCAGACTCCTCCTTTACTTATAATTCTATATCTTTCCATTGGTCATTCTTCAACCAATCAAAACCACTTTGTTACAAATTGCAATTGTCAGGATGCAAAATTATGCAATTAGTTGTTTAGCCAGTGGACAGGTGTGGTTCTCTCATCTCTAACCAGAGCTCTGATGGAGCAAATTGCCTTGGGCGGGATGAACTATAGAAGCATGAACACGAACAAATCAGATTCAAATTAGTGTTCAATTAAAGGGATGTTTCTTGACAACTAACATGGGTGTTGTTAACATGCATTCCTTATTAAAATTATGATCTAGAACGCTGGATAGAAGTTATGTCAAAAGTTTCACTTGGAAACGTTATTGGCACTATTCAAGTATAATGTCAAATACATCTAGCATACCACAACACTGGTGTCAAAGTAAACTTGAATTATAATTTTCGTAATAGATAACTTTCCAAATCTTTTTTTCTGAATAATTTATCTATACTTTATATCGCAATGCTCAATTAGAGTAAGAGCAAAAGATTTAGAAACGCATTGCGTATCAAGAAATAATTTAGAGAAGTGCAAAGTGCAACTTAACGCAATTTATATATGACATCAAATTATTTTATGTTACATTTAATATCTTACTTTACGTATTTTATGTATCAGTAAAACATATCTATTTATCTAATATATTTTGAACCTGGAATAAATATTTTCTTTCAGTGTTGTCACTTACATACATGAAACGTCATTATCCATTACGATCATTTAGAATGTAAGATTGAACCAATTTAAAATACATTCTCATGTTTCTATAAACCTACGTGCATTTTGAACATTCCAAACAGATGTATTAATTAGTTATCAAGCAGGTGTTTTCGAATTGAAATTCTTGGCGACTTCAACCACCATTCCGTGGCTATGACTTTATATATCAGATCCGAGATATTTTTGAACTTAATTCATTCTGGGTCCCAATATTCGTCCCATCGGTAGATGTGTAATGTTAAATTATACATGAAGAAGATAGTCACTAAGATGTCGTTTTGATTCCTAGCCAGAACTGTAGGATGTCGTCAACTTGTTTAGACCCCCTGCAGCAGGAAACTCAGTTGACTACAGTTGTGACGCCGAGACGTCGGTAAAACGACGCTTTAGACGTCGTTTACACAGCGAACCTCAGTGACAATCTAGTGAATTATTTGACAAAGGAGTTTGTTAGAATGTTTAGTGGCGGAGCGTCTTCTGGACGGGAGAGACCTCCGAGGTTTTCAAGATCAACCACAGGTTTGTCCGGAGGTGGAAATTAATATTATTATCAGCCATGACGTCTGAGCGGCGAAATCTTTACATAAACTCCCCAGATTTGGCAAAATGTCGTGTTGAGTTACCACAAAAATAATCTATCTGACTTGGAGTAATGAGCTTGCTGTAATTTTGAGTTTCTCTTACTGCATAATTTGGCAATAACGAGACTAACAAGCCGACAACGTACATTATTAGCTCTATTAAATAATAGAAGTATTATTTTTTTACGCGACTACTAAGTGTTTGCATTGATTGTGACATCCAGAGAAAACATCATTAAGCTTCTTTTCCAGAGCATTAAGTATCAATTATCGACGACGATTTGTGTCTTGTGGTTTTACGTAATTATACAATTATTCAGAGAAAGGGAGAAAAGATTAATACTTGACATGATATGTATTGGCAATATTTAATAACTTGAGCGTGAAGGTAAACTTCTCTGAGTCCAAAATTGTGTTTCAGTCCACATCTCATGTATCTATTTTTAGTATATAGAAATGATTGATGGTCAGCATGTGTTAGTAGTAATATTGTTTTTATATGTACTTTAGTACATTACTGGGCACACCTGAGCATAACTAAAAACCTGAAACTTAACAGATAAAATATGTTTTTCTTAGTTATCTTAATAAGCCTGTTAAAAGTAAAGACATAAAGTTAATAAACTATTAAAGTTAGGTTTGTATTTTCATTACGAAGGTGGTTCAGCATTTCGGCTCGTTTGATCAGTGTGTGTGGCTGGGTGCCAAGGCCCCTTGGATCTATAGGCTTGGACACCTTCATTGGAAACCGCACCGAACTCGAAACTTGCTTTTATTATCAGTATTCTGTGGTCTTCTCTTCTATTCTTTGTGGGTGGATACCCTGGAAATCGTAAACCTGGAATTGATTGCGGAGTTAAAATGAGACGAGAAGGTTGATGTATAAAAGTGACAAGTGATTTTGATGAATGGGTGCCAAGAATATGGGATATAATTTATAAAGGTTAATTTTAGAAGAAAGGGTTATTAATTTTAATTTTAAATTTTAAAATGCACTAATTGGGAGAGTGATAACTATGCATTGTATGCTACAATGTTTTTTTTGTAGAATAATATAAATAATATAAACTGTGATTTAGGCTTACCTATAATAATATTTCGCTTTATATTGCCAAAATGTCATCAGCGTAACGTAAATCACTCTATATAGTTTCTCCACACTTCATGAACTGAACTTTACGTTTTTATTCTTATAATAATTTATGTTCTTGTTCATTTTATTACCTCATACCTTCTGAGTGATTTTCTCATCACTCTCTGAAAGATGTTATTGAATTATTTCAGTTCGAGGCGCATCGTCCCGTGCTTCGAATGATCCCAACAACAAGGGCGTTCGGCGATTCCTCAAAAAAGGTATTCAAATATTTCTTTGTCGATGTTCCATCATTGTGCTAGTTACAAAATCGCAGTCGGGTTTCTGCCTCTGAATTTTTCGGAGGCATTCCTCATTTTAAGCAGCTTCAAAAGAGGAAGGAAGGAGAGTATAGTTAAGGAACGGCTCCCGAATACCTATTCAGATGACAAGAAATTAAATTGGCGAATGAGCTTTACACCTCTTGGCTTGGGTCTCTTTTTTGTATTTCCGGTTGTTAGTACAAACAAACTCATACCTCTGTGCTAATGTATAGATTTTTAACAAAATCTTCAGATTGGCTGAGAAGAAAAATTAACTTCAAGATGAAATTTTGTATGGTCGTTGATACGAACATTTAATTATGAAGGTACAATTTTGATCCAAATTACTTAAGAACTTTAGTAAATTTACTGAGATAACCTATAGTTTTCCTTCTAAAATATTCTTTCAACAGCAATGATTTTTTGTCAATATGGACAGATTATAGATCAAAATTTGATGTGAATTCATGTAATCAGTATCATGCTGGACGTACACTTGGTACAACTAAAAACGGTCTTTGAACGAAACAGATTGGGTGCTGGTTAGGTTCCTTGACATTCAATCCTTGTTTGTTATTATCAATGAAATCAGAGCTCACCTACTAGAGTTAGCTAGATTACGATTAACATAGACTCCATCGGATACCTCAATCTTATCAATCAATCTTTTTCAGCCAATCCGTTTCTCTCGAATACTACCTACTTTGGACAAGTGTACCTGTGCTCGCTTGTCAACGCGTTACACAGATATTTGCTTTTGACACTTCATTGACGTTGTTGCCCCCCACGCCCCTATAGGTCATGTTGCTGGCGTGGTACATATCCGACCGTTTAACTGATTGTACGGAAATTTGGCACAAAATAATTGGGTATTTAGTATTTACTATTTACCAATGGAGTTAGACGATAACAGTAGTTTGAGATTTGTAGCTATACGTTTCGATCTTGCTGTTCTCAAAAATATATTGGTCCTAAAACTAAAATGAACTATTTTCCAGCCCTTGGTTCACTCCGAGATTCACTCCATGATGACTTCGACGAGGAAATGCAAGCCTTCGTGACATGTAAGTCAAATTCTCCCGCCAATGTTGATTGAAACCATTGCCTGTAGGGGCGCTGTGCCGCAGCGGTGTGAAACATGCGCGTCGATAAAGAAGTCTTCGAGATGAACGCTGTTAGTTTTAGGTATATTTCAAGAGAGGGCGACTCTTGCTGGATGTTCGATTTTCATACCGATGTGGATGGTTTGGAACTTCTTGACGGGATTTTAAAAGATACGGAGATGATTGTTTTTATTTTGAATCTTTATTAGTTCTATTCTAATTTTTTGTGAACAACATTAGATATTGATTCAAACATTTTATTGGTTTGTAGATGATGAATAGTATAATAAACCCAACAGGTGTAGAATCAATAATAAATATAATTTTAAATCAATATTTAACAATTTCCAGGTGAAAATTGTTCCCAAATGACTCATTACCTAGCACCCGTCTTAGTCTTAAAAGCTTAATAAGCTTTAAAAGTACGTGTTATAACTGACATTTACTACGGTTTTTAACGATAAACAATTCAGCAGTAACAATTATGTTGATGTTCAGAGATCATTGTATTTTTATTTGATATAATCAATCGTTGTATCTTTAATACAGATAATTATTAAATAGGACAATGAGTGCTTGAAGGGAAAATATGTCAAAAACTATCAGTAATAAAAACAAAGAAAAATAACGAAAATACAAAAAGTACATTGAGTTTTATTATACTTCCAGTTGAGTCAGGTTGAAAACCTACTGTATAAGCAGTTTGGCAATTCGAAATCGACAAAAACTTTTGTCAAATCCACACAAATTTCATAATACTATTCATCAATTTATCATTCTAATCCCAGTTTATGAAAGTTAATCCTATTAACTATGGTCTCATTTTTAATTGAAGGCAATCAGTGCAAAGCATTTTAATAATAGCTCATGAGAAATTCAGAACGGAAAATCAGTTAGGTATGTGAAAAACAGCACATTCACCGGTTGTGTTGAAGCGTCGGAAATACCAATACAAATATCGATACAAATACCAATACAACCCAAACAAATACCAACGGTATTTTTGATCGATGCGTGGGCGGATAGTGACGTGTTTAGAAATGCATTTCGGGAGCGAAGGGGCGACAATAATAAAATTTGTATAGGTATTGATTAGGAAATCGGCAATAACTAGGAAAACGCTCAGTGTAACGCGTTGATGAGCGAGCCTTCGTATACTGCATCCGATTTGATATGCGTTTGCAAGTATCAGCTGCTCTACAGGCCTTGGAACGGAAGCATCAAGAAGGCAGGGAAGAAAATTAGTATACATTTGTCAAATAAATAACTTTTGAAAAGAACGACAGAATAATCTTCAAATTGGCAAAAATACCTAAAATGACGGTCCCATTAACCATGCGAAGTTTTAAGTTGATCAGTCAATCAACTAAGATAATTTTTTAAAATTTGAACTAATCACAGGATCCCGATCAAAAACGGTCCCAGTTACCGCACATATTACACTAGTATGTGTGCAAAATTTCAAATGGAGTTCAGAATTGATGCATCTAGGTCATTAGTTCTTGTGACAAAATTTGAATCTAATACATCTACAATGATGGAAAACAGTTGATAATGCGGGACGTCAAAAACTTGTAAAGCTACTTTAAAGCTGTTAAACGCATGTCTAACCCAAGAAATGGGGCCCAATTATGTAGATTCTACTCCCGTCTCTTGAGGCAGAGATAGTATTCCAGGAATTCCACGTATTTCAATTTTAAACGTTTTGTAGAAAAACAAATGCGTTAAGAGCGTTTTCATTGGGTATTCAATATGGCTACACACTATTTGGCATGAAAAAAGTGTTTTTATAGACTTACCTACTAGACTTTTTACCTACTTGCTTTAGGACACAATTATAACTTCATAATATTATACTTCAATTTTTATAAAATGTTGTGATACTTCGAAAAGGTTGACGTTGTGCGCTGGGAAAAAGAATTCTCGAGTGAACACAAAACGAAGATGATACGTCTAAACATTGTGACAATATATCGCCGAGGTCCGACAAGGAGCATGCATATTCATTGATGGAGCCGGTTTTGTAAAAACTCTCGGGCAATCCAATCTGTGCTCGGATGCGTGAAATGAAGCGCTCAGGCGCGGAATACGCCGAGGTAATACCGAACCAGAAGCCCATTCTCATCAACCGAATGTCAGCGTCAACACGTTATCTCAGACTGATTGCACCAGGACGAACTAGTTCGAAATTGTTCAAATGGAATGGAATTATGGAGGAAAAAACTGTGTATTTGTTTATAGTTGACATAATGTATTATGGGCGTTGTGAACATTGCAGTGGAAAACTTCATTACTTAGAAAAATATGAAGCGAGTTATATTGCAGTTTTTCCAATTATTTTACCGCCATTATAATTATTAACGAGTTATAGAACACGAGTAAAATTTTAAAATTATATTTAATTAATAAAAGAGTTGGTAACAATGCAACTAAATTGATAATGATACCTCGGATAGTCTGCACTCCATCGAGTTACTCTTTACATGTGTGCAAAGTTTTAGCACGATTGCAATAACGGTGCGACCTGTATATAAAGCAGGGACTGAAAAACTGACATCCGTGCCAAAAGAGTCGAAAGGCTAAAATTCTTGAATGTATGAAATTATTATCAATTTCGACGTAATATTACTTCTCGAAATAAACTCATCTATCTAAATCCAACTACCCTGCAAATGTATTGTAAAATACACCACGTAATACATGTAACACTCGATGATATACAATCTCCAATTCACAACCTTTTATATTGGTCACGTTTACATCATAGATGACGGTTTGTTCCAATTGCAAACAGCGTTCAGTATGAGGTCAAAACGCGAGGTTAGAAGTAGTCGTGGGTTTGTGACATATAGCGTAATAAAGAAGTGAGGTTTATTTCTACTGGGATAGGCTTTCTCCCACAGGATCACACCACAAATCATTGCGGTAGCCACGGATAGGGAGTTGTCGGGACGGCTAGCACACCATGTCACGTGACATGCAAGTGTCACGGCTAAGAAACATTTTAGCTTGAACGAGGATATCGTAACTTTATGTGAGCATTCTAAAATAGATATGAATATTATTTGCATACTCCTGTAGGTATATATTCAATCTTTAAGTGTTGGTTTTTCTGTTGAGTTCAGGGGACGTAAGTTTTTTTTTGTATCTCTTCGTGACCGTCTTCATTTCATTGCCATTATTGGCATAATTGAAGGCGGTCGTGACGAGATCAAAAAACGATATACAATTGGTCCCCCAGTTCGCCAATCTCAAGTTTTCAGTCAATAGAGAAGGGAAAAGTATGGTCAGGGAGAAATCCCAAGGATATATACGTATACTTTGGTTCTTTTGGAGGGAAAGATGTACAGGCAAATTAGAACTATCTTGATTCGTATCTGAAAGTTTTATTTACTGTTCGAACTTCGAAGGGGTTTTTAAAGTTATAAAAATTAATATTTTGTTATACTATCAAATTGAAGTACTTGATTATTATGATGGAACATAAAGCAAATAATTTCGATGTAAGTGTTAAAAGCGATGCTATTAGATTCTTTTTTATTTTCATAATTTTCTAAAAATGAAAATCTTATCTCGGTTACCGATCCCCTAGTACAAGTATTCAATTGATTGTTCTGAATCGCCAAAAATGTTTACTGTGGAATGTCACACTCGATAAAACCATAAAAAAGATTTCCCAATTGTCAAATGTGTGTCTCTTTCAGGCGTCGAAATGTCTGAGATGGTCTGAGGAGGGTAACTTTGCTTGCTCAGGCCTCACTTGGCCAGCTGACCGAGCCTGACGAGTCAATTCCGTAGACTTCACTTCCATCCCCTCTTCACTCCTCTCACCCAACTCCACAATCCCATCGACTTATCCTCTTAGACTTTTTATACCACTATGTTATCC